>ML797736.1:19529-32041 GCA_009831015.1 Picea engelmannii
TGTAAAAAGGCCTCCAGAGCCTCATTGTAACCATCTTCTTGCGAATGCGAGTAGCCGTCACATCTCTTCTCAAAGATAAGCTGCCACCATTCTAGCGAGTCTTTCACTCTGTATTTTTACAGTCTCTGTACATTTCTTTCATTGATAGAAATTGTGTATTACTGTATCTCTGTGTTTATGGTTGCATCTCTGATATATTTCTTTTATATTACTGGATATACGCAATATCTCTGTGCATTTCTTTATTATATCTCCGCTCTCATTTCGTGCCGAAAATAATCCGGATCATCCATTGTGTAGCATACATCATAATCTTTCCAACCATACCACTTGCAGCCCAAAAATCCTCTAGGAAGGCCTCCAAACACCATATCAAATACCACGTTGCGTTTCTGCTGAGAGCACGCTGCGCTTCTCCAAGTTTTGAGTGACTAACTTCAAACTTGGATTCTGAACAAATTAGAAAGTATTTTTGAAAACTGGAGGAGGTTTTTGTTCATCACATACCAAATAACAAAAACCTCACTCCGTTTTGAAAAATGTTTTATGGTTAGATATATATATCTCCACCTTTGATCCCTATTTTTGCAGAAAAGTTTGAGAATTTTGGTCAAATTTTGGTATTTTGGCAATTTCATGATGCACATAAACACAACGAACTCACGCTACACTTTTTCCCAGAGGGCACTTGCATGCTGTCTAAGTTGCCTACTAGTTTCCCTGGGAACCTCAACGCTGCCCAAAAAATTTGGGCACTCCCAACTGTTGCTCGTCCCCTGCTAGGTTTGCCCGCAGCCTATTGTCTTGTCTGGATGCCTTGCTGGAAGCCTATGTTGTGCTAGCAGTTAGTTGTCTAGCTAGTGGGTTGGATGGCCGATTTGTTGGCTAGTGGCTAGCTACTCATCTCCCCATCGACTGCCCTTCTTGTTTGCGGTCGTAATTCCCAGCCGACAACGGTGGTTGCTCCCCGTTCCTAGTGGCTTGCTATCGACCGACCCACGCCCCCCCCCACACAATGCCTGCTCCTATATGCACAAGTCATTGTTGCAGTGATACCAATAGAGGTCGCATCCTCGTGCGCGACTCCTCATACCAGCACAACGATATCACTTTGTCGACAGACCGTCCAAACTCCACATCCTGCTTACACTATAGCCTGACTACTCTAGCTCCACGATGCTCCACCGACTGACCGTCCTGCAACAGCTGCTCCCTATCGACACTTTTTCTTAATCTACGGCCTTCATGGACCACACCTCCCACGTCTCCATAGTCGTTGCATCAAACATATCACACATGGCCCACGATCCATGTTCAACTACTATGAGCGTATCTTCTCTCACTGTGTGAGTCTGGATGCAACACCCTTACGCTCCTTCGTTGGTTGCTCCTTATTTATCTTAGTAGACCGAGCTTGCTCGATCTTCTTCCCCTTGTCTCTGTGAGTATACAAATTTTGCACTTTTTTTTGGGGATATCAGAAAAAATGGCTCTGATACCATGTACAAGATAATAACTATAAACTTACTTATCAGATCTTATAGATTAGAAAATTACCACAAAATATTTTGACAGTCACACAAAATAAACATGAATAACAAGTTTTGGAAATAACACACAAATTATTTATCACATCTTTGTGCATACAAAAATATATTTCGCCCGGAACTAATATGTAGGGACTGTACCACCTGTACAAGTCTGTACACTCACGAGTTTCTCTCAGGGATTTCGTACAACAAAAAAATGAGATTACAAAATGACTGGGTTTTACCTCAGTCTTCAACAAACACTAATAAACATAACTTCTTATCAATATTTAGACTCGGTATGACTTCCTTGGTTGGCTGGTGATTCGTACGGTCCGTATGAGATCCGTACCACTCGTACAGACTCCCTCTTACTGTGTTGAGTTTGCTCACAGGTGGCCCTAGCTCAACCACCTTTCTTCCACTCTGTCTCCTCTTCTAGATGTACTAGACCCGACTTGTTCTAGTTGTTGACCCTAGGCCTTCTTTATTTTGTCTCTTGGTCTAGCTTGACCCTCCTTTACTGGTTCAACTTAACCTTAGTGTTTCATCTCCTTAGAGGCGCTTCTCTCTCTCTCTTAGTCGGATGCCTTCAATTGAGATGGATAGAATGAGGCTCTTCTAGGTATAATATAACCCTAGTCTTACTCTCATGCAATCCTGACCCTTGGATATCCTTGTCAAGATCTTGATCTAATGGTGGGGACTTAATCACTTGTTGAGGAAACTTAAGTCACATCCAATGGTTGTGACTTAATTACAAGTTGGCTTGAATGGTCCCCACCAAATGAAGTGTTGTCTAGACATAAGTTGTGTCTCTTCCACACTACTAGACACCCCTAGTGTGGAAGTACTTTCCTGAGCTACAAACTCTATCATTTTCCACATCTCTAGCATACCTTTGTAAATTTTCTAGGAGATTTATATCTTCCCCTAGATTTAGATCTCCCACTTGTGGACTTAGATCTATTTATTTCATGTGAATGTCCTCTTGAAAATAAGGCAATTATTCTCTTATCTTCCATGTTTTTCTGCCTCATCTCCTCTGACAACAACGATGAGATCACATCATCGAAGCTTAAAGTAGTTGCATTACTATCTATGGCTAAAACCAGATATCCCACAAGTGCGATAAAGAGCGTAATAAACTGATACACTTATCTTCATCATAAATCTTAATATCAACAGACAATAACTGACTTACCACAATATTGAAGGCGTTCAGATACTCTGCCACCGAGTCTCCATCTTTCATCCTCATATTGTACATCTTCTTCCACAAGAATAGTTTGTTTACCAGGGACTTAGACTGATACAAAGCCCCTAACTTATCCCATAATGTCTTGGTTGTAGCTTCCCCTGACACATTCATTAATACTGAATTTGAGAGACAACCAGATTATGCTCTTCACTTTCTGATCCAACTTTTCCTAGTCTTTTGTTGACATTCTTGTAGGTGCAGTACTTGGGTCCACAATGATCCATTGATCTTTGTACACCAACAAATCTTCCATCTTTAGCTTCCACAACTCAAAACTTTTCCTATTAAATTTCTTGATATCTATTTTTTAATTACTCGCCATTTCTTTTCACCGCAAGAATCAATATCGCAGAGCTCACTTTAACAAGGTTTATCACAGACCCAATCCAATCCCTTGACCACAAAGGTGCCCCCCTGAATCCAACAGCTCCGCTTCGATATCAAATGTATATTTTAACCTTGTACAATTTATAACTGCAAATTGATTCTTAATAAAAATAGAAAAGATACAATGACACACACACACACACACACACACACACACATTACATAGATATTTTACCCTGGAAACCCAAACCGGGAAAACCAACAACCTTTTGTTGAGCCGCACCTCTAATTATTTATTCATCATATATATTCATTGTTTACAATACAATATATATAAGATCATGCGGCATCCAAAAACCCTAATCCATTGACCCATATTAGTCAACAACCCTAATTCCTTAATCATAATTAGAAAACCATCGACGAAAACCATGTGTCGAAAAACCACTAAAACGAACGCAAAAACTGCCAAAAAATAACTTCGAAGTCTCCTCCCCCATGTGACCTCTCTACGCGGTTGGCATATTGTAGACATTAGTTTTGGTCGTGCAAAGAATATAACACATACCCAACATGGATCAAGGTTGAGAAAATATGATAATATTAGCAAACTAGTTACATTATGTGGATATATACTCAATGGAAAAAAAGTTCAAACACTTTAATCAAATCCCAAACATGATGGGGTACCTCAAATTCAATTCATCATTCTCGATAGAGAAACTACCAATACCTTGGTTGTAAACCTTGATATACAATTAATTTAGAAACTCGTTTCGTCATCATCAATTTAATATTGAGTTTTGAATCTTATTAAAGGCTTAGAACCGAAGCTACATATTTAACATCCCTAATTTTGGTTTAAGGATAATCCCGACACCAATAAAGATTTTGAGAAAACTCCATCAAAGTACATAGCCCACATTTCTAATCATAGTTGTCTTTTTGATGGGGAATAGTAGGAAATGGATCCTCTAACTCTCATATGACATATGCTCCCAATTCACTTTCTATCATGGAGATAGTGGCATTTTTATTACCACAAAGACACTCAATATGCACATAATGCTTTGGTTCCCTTGGCATAATTTAGTATACCATCGTGTGTGTTCCACAGATGCTCATAAAACCTTCTAACATTGTCCCATGACCTTCTTAGGAACATGTCATGGGACATTGGCAAGTCAACTACAATTACATCCATCACAATGTACATCTAGGAAGGATTGTGAATCCAGGGCAAAAGTCTTGAGTTGTCCCAAAGTTGGTATGGGGCAAGAATCAAGTTTGAGCACATGACGACCTAGTTCATAATACTTGGTATATTCAAAGCCTAGGGTTGCATAAGAACTACGGGCATGATGTTGTTTGTAGTTCCAAAATCCATCATGTAGTTATGATTACATAATCATCGATGTCTAGGGATGCATAGAATGGAGGGACCTTTTTTGAAATGAAAGGCACCTCGTTTGAACCCTAGTAGGGATAAAGGAAGGAAGAGACTGTTGAAATTTTGGTATGCTCGTTTAACCATAGACAATGTCACATCATTGTCACTCAACCATAGGAATTCACATATTCCATCCCCGAGGACACTAACCTTTACTTAGAATAATCCTGGCAAGCCTACTCTAGAACCAACAGATAAACCCTAGCTGCTAACTACAACAACAACTCAAGACAAGTAAAGCGCTCCTTCTCCAAGGGTAGTGCACAAGAGAGAGAGTCTACATATCCACAAAACAAGTACCATACACAACTACAACAGTTGCAACTGCACTACTCTCTTAGACTTGTGCCATACTTAGAAAGAATATCACCAAGAGTAACACCAAGAATGTCACTTGATAGCGCTAGAGAGAGACCAAGACCAAGAGATGAACATACATCCTTATTCCTCCTTACAGCTGCAGTTGTAGCTGCAACTGCAGCTCTCCACAAGACTTGAGCTCTGGTTGGGTATATAAATGAGCTAAAATGTCCTCTATTTATATTAATCTGTCCAGTGACTTTTCTGCCTGGGCTGACTTGAATTTCTGGTTATTATATTTTATGTTTATCTTTTTCCTTGTGGATCCTACTTGTCTTTCTAGAAGATAATATTCTAATATTATTTATTCTTCTAGGTCGACTTGTCTTATGGGATTTCCATGCATTTTTTTAACGGTTCACTTGCTTCCGAAATATTTTATTCTAAGTCATAGGTTACATGTGGAGGTTAATACCTCCCGCAACTACCAAAACATCAACACTCCCTCTTAGCTAGGGAGGCATTAACTAAGATGTTCTTAATGTAGTGGTCTCAAACACATCCATACATCTCACATTGCATGGGCAAGACTCACATGATTTTGCATACCAGTCTATAGGTAGCATCACCATAACCACACAGGATATCATATGATCAAACAAATCAAGTAACAATTATCACCATCATAGTCGCACATTAGCTATCTAGTTGGAAAACACCTACAACACTATTGGTTGGCCCTCCAACTAGTAACCTCCGATGCTATTGATCGACACTCTAACTGGGAATCATTTCTGACACTACATGTCAACATCTAGTTAATACATAACAAGTAGCTCGTCAACTCACACAGAATCTGACTCAAAAATTCAACACTCCCTCTTAATGATGAAGGTATTCCTCTTGGCATGATCATCATCATTGCTTCTGCGCTTCTTCACACCTCGACCATTGTCTTGTTGAATTTCACGAATCCATACATCATAAGAAGTTCTGCACTTTCACTGCAATAACATACCATCCTTTGTTGGAGCAGTATACCAACCTATGGTGGGGTAACATACCAACCTGCGTTGGAGTAGCATACCAACCTATGCTGGGTTAACATACTAGCATGCATTGGAGTAGCATACCAACCTGCATTGGGGTAACATACCGACCTGCGTTGGAGTAGCATACCAACCTACATTGGGGTAACATACCATCCTACATTGGAGTAGCATACCAACCTGCGCTGGGGTAACATACCAGCCTGCATTAGAGTAGCATACCAACCTTCGCTGGAGTAACATACCATCCTACGTTGGAGTAGCATACCAACCTGAGTTGGGGCAACTAACACTACTAGGGATCACATCACTTCTCTCTATTGGGGAATACATCAGTTCTCACTACTGGAGAAAAACATTTGGACCACTCCAAGCTTGTCCCTGACAGAGGCTTGGTCAACATACCTGCTACATGTTCGTCGGTAGCAATATATTGCAACACGTGTCTCATCATAGTCTTCTCCCTCTTGTTGGGAGAATCCTCTGGACAAAAATCAAGCTTTGTACATCTCTAGGCTATTTATCTGCAACATGCTTGATCTTGTAGATCAACTTGGAAATCACCATTGACTTCCCTTCTGGTCTCAGAACCAAGGAAAAAATATATATCCCAGTCCTTCTAACTAGCTTCCTTCTCGATCACTGTAGCAAAGTCTACTAAAGCAAGGGAATCTTCCCATAATATCTCATATCTCCTCGAAGCTTCTGAAGCTTCGATCTAGCCTTCTCAACCCATGGCATTTGTTTGTCAGTCCTGGAAGACATCTCTCTCTTCCATCTGAATATGAAAGTCTTTGAGTCTCCATTCTCCCTTTGAAGCTTGGCTCCCTCTGAGTCTGTATAATATTCAGAGCCATCTTCTCCCTCTGTGTGTGATGATTTCCTCTTAAGTCTCATGTGAATGGCTCTTGGGAGGTTTCTTCTCCCTACTAGATCGTGAGGGTTGACTCCCTATTAACTCTATCTCCTTCTGAGCTGGTACTCGGTGAGGCTGCCCGCCTCACCTTCTGGTGGAACCATCTGCTCCTCATGATATGGCTCATCAATGTTGCATCCTGCAAAGTTTCATGGTACCACACATGTCTCTTTTTGGTCACTGCAACGATTCTAGGTAGGCCCTTCTAGCTCTACTAACTCTTCTTGATCTGAGGAGTGATCTACTGCACTAGAGGGATTTGTTTGGCTACCCTTGGAGCCTTCTTTTTCGTCGGTATATGGATGTATACGGTCGTGTATACAACTTCTTATCTGGATAGTTTGCTCCATGTCTCAAACTAGATACCATATAATATGTTTCCTCCTGCAACCGTCACTATATCTTCCCTCAGAGTTATCACCCATGACCTACTCGGAACAAGGACAAGAAAGGGGAAAACAATAGACAAGAATAATACTCTTATAATATTAAAAACAAGAACAAGAACAATAATCACAATAGCTCCTTCTCAGAGCTATTGCTTGTGACCTGCTTGGAACAAGATACAAAATAAGAACACAATAATAAGAAAACGGAACAACACTCTTCTAGTGTTTTGATCAATCATTCCTCCATGGTAACCTCCATGGAATTTATAAAATAACCTGCCCGAGACAAGAGCAACAAGAGAAAAAAGTATAATAGCATTTGCATAAGAACATATCTATGTCAACAAGAATAAAAGACAATCTCATGGTAATCATCATATTGTTACCAAGGTGACCTGCCTAGAAGAAAAACAAGAAGTATCTCCTAGAGGAGATGTTAGTTCATCTTGCAACCAAGTACAATAAGCATTTATATCAATAGTACTCACATGCTGCCAAGTATTCATTGTATCTAGCAATAATATAACCTTTCAAGGATTGTTGTCACAACTAGTAATGTAGCAATTATTAAACTTGATATGTGCAAATTGGAAAATTATTAATTTAATAAATCAACCCTAGAACCTGGAGTCTTACATTAAAGAACGAGTGTTGTGATTTTCTTTTGAGTCTCCTTCACTCAAGATGACAAGTATTCTCTTCAACCTGTCCTTTATACTTAAGACAATATGCTTTCTCCGAAAACATCAACATGTAGTGGCACCATCCAGCAACAACAAAAAGCAATGATGAACCTTAAAACTTCAAAGGTGCTCCAACCTGTAATATGAAGGCAATTGGAGATGCGCTAGAGTAAGGGGCACTAGGACAACCAAAAATTAGTCCCAACACTTCATAGAAACTTTCACTACAACTGGTACTGCAACTGGTGATGCAACTAGCACTGTAATTGGTGATGCAACTGGTGTTGCAACTGGCACAAAGCAATTAACACGAAGGAATTGACACTGCAACTGCAACTAGCACTGCAGACCTAGGGTTTTATGAGGAAACCCTAATTTCTCAACTTCAAAAATTTGCAGATTTTATCTAGGGAAGATATGTTCCCTACTTAGGCGACCTTCTTAGTGAGTTCAGTAAGTGCTCAATGATGTTGAAAATGGGGGAAACCGAGGATCTTCCTTTGAGTGGTTAGACTGTTACGAAGGAAACCAACGCTGATACCATGTTCAAATTTTGGTATGCTTGTTTAACCATAGACAATGTCACATCATTGTCACCCAACCATAAGAATTCACATATTCCACCCCCGAGCACACTAACCTTTACTTAGAATAATTCTAGCAAGTCTACTCCAGACCCAATAGATAAACCCTAGCTACTAACTGCAACAAAAACTCAAGACAAGTAGGGTGCTCCTTCTCCAAGGGTAGTGCACAAGAGAAAGAGTCTCCATATAGGTACCATACACAACTACAACAATTGTAGCTTCACTACTCTCTCAGAATTGCACCATACTTAGAAATAATGTCACCAAGAGTAACACCAAGAATGTCACTTGATAGCACTAGAGAGAGACCAAGACCAAGAGATGACCATACATACTTCTTCCTACTTGCATCTGCAACTGCATCTCTCCACAAGACTTGCGCTCTGGCTGGGTATATAAATGAGCTAAAACATCCTCTATTTATATTAATTTGTCCAGTGACTTTTTTGGTTGGGCCAACAGGACTTTCTGGTAATTATATTTTATGCTTATCTTTTTCCTTGTGGAGCCGACTTGCCTTTCTGGAAGATAATATTCTAATATTATTTATTCTGCTAGGTCGACTTGTCTTATATGGTTTCCACACATATGTTTAATGGTTCACTTGCTTCCAGAATATTCTATTATAATTCATAGGTTACACGTGGAGGTTAATACCTCCCGCAACTACCAAAACATCAACATAGACATGACTATATTGGGTGCATGCTAAGAAAGTGTTTCTCCTAGGAGCTTGTCTAGATTACCCATCTACTCTATAGATCTTAAAGCATCTAGTAAATACATATTAGCAATGTACCCAGAGATATCTTCAATAATATTATGAGGGGAGAATTTGGTACCTTAAAATTTTCGGTAGCATTATGACTACGAGTTGAAGTGTGTCGTTCAAGTATTGAAGTGTCGAAGGGAATCCCTTTCTCGTACTAAGTAGAGGAAGAATATGGATGAGCAACTTACATTACAATTTCTTCTTTTACCTATACAATGTTTTAATGCATGTAGTTATTTCATATAGGAACTCCTACTCTGCTCAATCGAGTTCTCATGCCCCCCAACTCTAAAAAGGATACCTTCACTCACCTGGAGCTTCTGGATTGGATGTTAAATATTTTCATCAATCATATTGCCAAAAGCACGCCAATGTTTTACCTTAAAGAAACAAGTATTTGGGCATGGTGAAGGGACCTAACACTTCAAGGGAAGAAGTGAAACAAAAACAAGGCAGGTAATATGATATTATTATATATATTCTGTAAGATTAATGGCCTATGGAAATGGGGCTTGTGCAACTAAGACTTGAAAGTAGTAGTATATTGTTCATTATCTAATTTCATATGAGAAGAAGTTAATGCATTACTCACATGTAATATTATTAAGAGTACGTGAAAGGACATGCCTCTAGTTTCCATGCAATGTTCTACGAAATGGTTACACTTGTTTTACATGCATGACGCTACTTAGCTAGCCTATATGGAAGTTGTCAACAACAATATGATCACTGTAATGACCCACAATGCCATCTATTTATTGAGATAGACATGTGGGTAGAGTTGGTCTTCAAGGGAGGGGGTTTGGCTTGCCACCAATAAAAGAAAACCCTCAAAGATTTTTTACCATTATTTCTTGCCATGAAATGAGATAATTTATGCTTAAGTCTTTGAAGTTTTGTTTTCCATGTACTACTCCTAGCTACCAACTGATGCAACTTGTATAATTTGAATTTCTCACCTATCGCCCAAGTTGCTTGTCTTCTTCTTTCAAGATGGATAAATTATATGCACAATGAGCAAGATCCTATCCAACAGAACAAGCATTTGTTACAACAACAAGGATAATTATTTAACTAGAATAATTGTTTTCATTTGCAAGAATGGCTTCATGACTATATGGGCCAACAAAAGCAAAGACCCATATCAAACCTTAGTACTAACCCCATAGTCATAATAGGCTATCAATTTCAACAAAGGGGATTCTAGCAATGCTTTGAGAATCAAAAGGTTTCATCATAGTGTTTCTTTGAGAATCAAAAGCTTTCATCATTGGGCAGCATAAAAGAACTGCCAAACTACAAGCCAATGTTGATCTAAAAGACTATTTTACAATCATTAAGATAACATAACGAGGACAAATCCCCATGTGTTTTTAAAGAGGCGGTACTCCTCTATATTTTAATGATATACAAGAATATAAAATATGCATGAGATAGGACCAAGCTTATTCTTAAAACAAATATTCACATGCAAAGAGTACCTGAGAGAGGACCATGTATCTCACATAAAATAAATATTCACAAAATTATACAATATTGTAAACCAAAAGAGTATATAGTCTCATAGAACGACATTTTCATCATAGTATTAAGCAAAGTAAGACACATTATTCAGCACAAGAAAATTAAATAAGGACCGCATATAGCAAATAAATTTAAATGATCATTCCATTAATTCAAAAAAAGATTTTGATAGACACAATTGAAATCTCACGTTTAAAATTGAAGTTTGAGAAATCATTAATGTTTTGTCTTGAATAGTTCTTTGGGAACCTAAAAAATAGTAGATGTCTTTGTAAAAATAATAATAATGTATAAGAATTCATAAAAAGTAAATTGCCTTTTCCCTTCAAAGCTGAATGGGATTAGGCTCCCGCAGACCATGAAATCAAAATGAGACATGGAATACAAAAATGAGACATGCAGGGGTTGGCCTTTGGTTTTCACAAATTCTGCAAGAGGAAAGGAAAAGTGACTACTAACTGAGGAAGAAAAAGAAGTCAGAGCAAAACAAAGTGACTACTTGACTTACTATGATGGTCATTTCAAACCCTTATTTGCTTGTTGTGATGTCCTTAATAGGTTGTTGCTATATTGGAGGTGGCATAACTGAATTGTCAACTTCTTGTTGACTTGTTTCAGTTATTTTAACTGAGGATTTCCTTAACCATTGTTCATCATTCTCCTTCATTGTAGCAACTGTTATCTCATGTTTGGTCTTGGTTTCCAATAACTGGTTTTCCAATTCTTTTAGATCAAGTCTCAATTGATGAAGTGTGTCCTCAATGCATTCATTCTTGTTCACATACCGAACTAACCATCTTTTCACTTATTATTGAGAATACTCAATTAAGTCATTAAATTCACTGGCCCATGCAACTTTCAAGGCCTCTAATTGTTCTTGTAATTGCTCTTTTGGTAAGAGCATTATGTCCATAATTAAATGTGGGCCCTCAAGTTCCTTAGTCAAATCAACAAGCTTTAAGAACACATCACCTCTTTAGTGTTAATGATGTCACACGCAGACAACATTTCCCTTAAACATTTAATTCTTTTTAACCAAAAAGTATTGATTTGTTTTACACGAGTTTTGGAAGGAAGATTTTGATCTCTTCAATGTATATCACTTAAACATAAAACCTTCATTGAAAATGTGTCCACTGCTTCCTTGTAAAAACCTTCATCATTTTCCAAATATTTTTGGAGATATTCTTTGAAATGCAAGACCCTCGTTAAGAAAGTAGTTGAACATGTTGCTAATTCTCATATATCAAGGATCAAATCTATCCTTTTCTGAATACCATCTTCGATATATTTTCTTACAACCACTAATAAACTTGATGAACCCTTTAACCTGGAGATGGTTTCTGGTATATCCTTGAGACTGCACAATGGATGTATTTCAATGATGGGATTGGCGAACAAAGGTCTTGGAAGCAAATTTTTTTCCAATTCCTTTACCTTTTCCTAGAAGATCAAATTTTCCTTCTCTATATCGTGAATGGAATACTTTAAGGCTTCCCCAGTTGCTTCATGAAATTGTACAATTTTTTAGGGTTTCACCCCAGGAAAATCAATCTCTGATTTCCACTTTTCTAAAACCCTTTTATTCTTCAAGTTTATTGTTGACTCAAAGTTCCTCACTTGTCATAAAAGCTCGCAAAGAGCTGCGAATCATATACAGATTGACTCAAAATTCATCACCTGTCATAAAATCTTGCAAAGAGTTGAGAAGTATATATATATATA
>ML797736.1:32167-53733 GCA_009831015.1 Picea engelmannii
GTTAAAAGTTTTGGCATTACATCTTTTCTCAGCATCATTGCATGATATCGACTTTAGTTTTCGAGGCAACAAAATTATGATGTGAATGGTACTTGGCAATCTACGGGGGTGTACAATTCTATTTCAGTTCTCATCTCATAATTCGATATGGTATGGCATTTGACAATTTATATTCATATTAGTAATGATGGTTCTTAACTATGGTTTGAAAGCATATGTGAGATCAAAGTTTAAAATCTTGTTTGTGTACATGTCATGATAAAATTCACTACATTATCATCAAACGAATGTTAAGTTCATGTGAAAGTAATATGGCATATATTCACCCAGAAATATGAGATATCATGTAGTACTAAATGATTACAAGACTTTTGTTATGAAATACCATGTGATGACAGCGGGTTTCAAAATTTTTGTTTTGGATATCATATGATTACAAGGATATGTCTTTTTCTATGGTTTTAGTCAAAACATAGCTTGTATTATATATATGCCAAGGGCATTGAATAAGTATATGATATATTAGAAACACACGATCTAGGCTCAAATGTCCATTTGGTAACGAGCATGGAAAAGGCTTGAAGAAATTGCATATAATATGGGTAATGGTATTGAGCACTTGTTTTCAATATACATTGTGACTTGTTGGTTTAATAGCATGTGCATTGAATATTTGAAATGGTTAAAGGATTGTGTTGTAGTCCATATGGGACATGAACGCCAACGAGTTGACTGTGTATTTAGGTAATCAGATTGCATATTAATATCATCAAGCCCGCACCTGTCACTTGGTTCTTGTTAGGGTTTCCTCATATGTTTCATGGATGTTAAGAGTGTGTTTTCCATTGAGTTTTGGCCATAGAGGACCCCTGTTTGTTGTGCAACTACACAACTGATGCAACCTCTTAGACTCAAGCAAGTTTTAAAATGATTTGGCTACCATCCAATGTATGCATCTAAATAGTTCCGAGAAAGCATTTCTATTGCAATTTTTGTTCTTAAATGGATTAGTTGGGCTCTATTTAGCTAGCTGCAAATAAAAGAGTTATTTTCCTCTTATCGCTAGTCAAATATCCCATGAAATATAAGAAATGTTTGAAGTTGTTGTTACAAAGAATTTAATGTTGTTTTGGGGGAAAAAATTACTATGGGTACATTATCTTTATTTCAAATGTTGTCATTGTTCCATTATACCATTTTTCATGTTCATTCATTAAGAGTTTGGCAACTAGTTTCTAAAAATACCAGGTCGAATTGAAAATTGTTGAAACCCATAGTCTAGATTGTGAAGGGCGACTCGGGTTCTAGTTCAGAAATTGATTTAAAAAAATATTAAGACAAATATCAAATCTTGGTTATATTTGTGTTTCCTCAGCTCATATTGGTCGTTTTTGTTGGAAACATGCCAACGAATTTCCTCATGCGGTCACATGCACATGCATGCAATTATGTTAATGCACATGCATGCAATCTATTTATGAATTGTTTGTGTAACTATGTGATCTATTCATGATCAACCTGTGTAATTGAGTGATAGATGTTATATATACGAGCATACCTATAGAGGTCTGAGTACAATGTGTAGTGAGTGTGTGAGAGCAAGACACAATACTGAGGTGTGTTGTGTGTATGAGAGGAGAGGATGGTTGTATGCCTGGGTTGGCTATTATAATTTTCCCTTGAATAATAAGAATATCAATTATCATTGCCTGTGGTTTTTTCCCTCATTGGGTTTCCACATAAATCATTGTTTCAATTGTGGGATTGTTGTGCTTGGTTTAATGCGTGTTTAATCTCACTCGTTTATGCTCTGGTTTTATGTTATGTTTTTTCTTCCGCTGCCCAACAAGTGGTATCATAGCAGGTTGAGTAGGTGTCGCAGGTGAGCCAAGGCGAATTGTGTGCGAGTCTCTTGTGAGCGCAAGAAGGTGGTATTGAAGAGGGCGTGATTGAGTGAGTATCAGGTCATTGACGCTCCCTAGGTAGTGTTAGAGGCCTGTCGACGCTCTCAAACTTAAGAAATTGTGAATTTCCAAAATTCAGCATGTGCAGTTTATGCACCACAGAGCACTGGAAAAACAACACTCCCCCATACAAACTCAAGGAGTGCCGACATCTAAAAATAACACTCTCTTTCCACCCTCAAAGGAGAGTTTATATTTAACAAAAAATTGCATGGCTTAAAAGTATTCGAATGGTATAAAAAAATTAAAAGGTGAAGGTTTTTTTTTGTCTTATTCTAAATAAGACATGGCGAGTGGATGTTTAAAAGGTGGACTTCTTTATGCATGATAGTTGCATGGGTAAACTTTATTAGAAGGTTCCTTTTTTTTTAATATATAAGGTGGATACCTTTGTTTAAGAAGTGGACTTTTTCTTAAAGGTTTTTTAAATATATTATATATATATTTTGGATTAAACCTTTTTTTCCAACTATATCCTATCATTGTTGCTTCATTATAAAAAGCTTAGTATTAGAAGAAGGATTTGTTGGAAAAGACAACAAGTATCCAAAGAGGACTCCACAAAAGAAGCAAATTCAGCTACAGGTATGGTTGATGAAGTTTTGTTTGTCTATATATTTACTTTGGAGTTGTAGAAATTATTGATTGCATGTAAATGAGAATACGTTTGTAATACCTGGATAGGCATGCGTACCCCTGGTTTATCAGGTCACCTATGAAAAGTCTAGACATAGATTTAGGTAGATTGAATATGTGGGGGGGCATGAGTGTTGGGTTAACCTTGACTCGGCGAAAGCGTTAATGAGTTAAATCTATTTTTAGGTCAAACCAGGTGTTTTTTCAGGTCCATGTGTTTTGGGTATCCCGTGGTATTGTGTCCATGGATTGCATGTAATGAAGCCTATAAAAGGCTTGGTGAAATCCATTGTAAATGGGACTGGAGGTAAGCGATGAAGGATTACTTGGTCGATTTGGCCGGATTTGGTCAAAGTTGTTCGAATGCAAATTTCTAGGTGGAGCAGTGTGTCCAGTTTAGAAAGGTGGGTCTGTAGAAAGGCCGGTGTGTTGGCAGGTCAATCAAGTGTTTGAGAATATATGATGAAGGTAAGTTCATATCCATGGAACTTAGAAAGTATTGCAAGGAAATTGGGATCAAATAGGCATGTTCAGTAATGCCAAGTTGCAACAATAGTTGTGGATAGAAGTGGTTGAGCTATCTAGTAACTCGGTCACCATCGGTTGCAAAAGACATGAATATTCAGGAAGAGGTATGAACAAGTCATCTGGTATTTACTCAAATGTGAAATTATTCGGTTGTGATGCTTATGGTTTTTTATCAGCTTTCTAAGTAGGACCTAGATCAAACACATGTAGATCTTTGATATGGTGATGATGTTAAGGGGTGCAGACTGTGGGATCCTACTACACACATAATCATCATGGATAGAGATGCAATGTTTGATGAATCTCATTTTCAGATGAAAGGTTCAAAGCATGACTAGTAGTAGAAGGGTATTTGGAAAGTATTGATTTCCATGAAAGTTTCTCACGAGTTGTTATAAAAACTTGTTTCTATTCATGTTGTGTTAGCACTGGTTGTGATAGTACAGTTATATGTTAAAATTGTTTTACATGGAGTTTTTTGGATAAGGGGATGTACATGGAACAACCATAACAATTAGTTCAGAATCACAACAAAAGATTTGTTTGCAAACTCAAAAATTATTGTATGGCCTAAAGCATGTTAGGCAAATGGTACAAGATGTTTGATTCCTTCATGGTGAGCCAAATTTTACAAGAAGTGAGTATAACCATTGTGTTTATGGTATATTCATTATCTTGGTGTTATATGTTATGCTTGTTGCAAGCACAAGCATGGTTGAGGTCAATAGGTTGGCTCAGTTGGTTAGGACGTTTGTTATAAAGGATCTAGGAGCAACAAAATAAATCTTGGGCATGGAAATACACAGAGACAGGAAATATGGTAAGCTTGGTTATCACAACAAAAGTATGTGGTGAAGATACTTAGGAAATTTGGTATGAATAATGTGAAAACGGTAAAATCCCTTTGGCTTTCCATTGTAAGTTCTCTTCAGGTTTATGTCCTAATTGATGAAGAAGAAAAGGGTTATATGTCTCGATTATTATATGCTAGTAGGAAGTTTGATGATTGCAATGGAGAAATGGTCAACATTTCACATGCAGTTGGTGGTGTCAGTAGACACATGACAAAACCAAGTGAAGAGCATGGAAATGGGTGCTTCAAACATAAAAGCACAAGTATCACCTATAGTGGTTGTAGTGATTTATGGTATGTGGTTATGATTCATGAGATTTGGAAAAGCACATCGGTTTATTAGACAAGTTACTTATGGAGACAGAATGGTCCATGCTGGAGTGAATTGTGCAAGCATGTTCACGTAACGGTATTGTCAGAGAAGTTGCGGAGTTGTGATGGTGTTTGGCTTCTCTTGGCTTGCAGAAAAGGTGATGAATTAATTAAGGGCATGATATATCGGGTAAATTGTTGTCAAGGTGGAGATTGTTGGAAACATGCCAACGGATTTCCTCATGCGGTCAGATGCACATGCATGCAACTATGTTAATGCACATGCATGCAACTATGTTAATGCACATGCATGCAATCTATTTATGAACTGTTCGTTTAACTATGTGATCTATTCATGATCAGTCTGTGTAACTAAGTGATAGATGTTATATATATGAGCATACCCATAGAGGTGCGAGTGCAATGTGTAGTGAGTATGTGAGAGCAAGATACAATACTGAGGTTGATCCGGATTATTTTCGGCACGAAATGAGAGCGGAGATATAATAAAGAAACGCACAGAGATATCGCGTATATCCAATAATATAACAAAAATATATCAGAGATGCAACCATAAACAAAGAGATACAGTAATACACGATTTCTATTAATGAAAGAAATGTACGGAGACTGTAAAAATACAGAGTGAAAGACTCGCTAGAATGGTGGAAACTTATCTTTGAGAAGAGATGTGACAGCAATACTCGCATTCGCAAGAAGATGATTACAATGAGGATTTGTAGGCATTTTTACAATAAAAAGGAATGCCAAAAAACCCAAACATCCAAAAACCTAACCCTAGGAGATGAAGCGCCAAAAGTCATGTGGGCCCCGTTTGGGTAAGTTAGTACATCAACTTCCCGGGGTCGTAACTTTTGCATACGATGTTCGTTTTAGGCGTATGATAGCTCGTTGGAAAGGTATCGTCGAGGAGATTAATTTTGGGGGATCAATCATGCCTTTGGCTATGATTGAAAACCTCGATATCGAAAAACCTTCATTTAGGCCCTCAAAATGGCCCCGAAAGTTAAAACCTGCTAAAAATAGTAAATTGCCAAAATTGCCAAAAAACTATTTTGAGCCAGTCGGAAAAGGTGGGTGGCCATCGATATCCACCTAGATCAATCCTCCCTCCTTAGGAATAAATTATCTACATTGCGTTGAGTTCCCGGGGGAGAGGGAAAAGTGTCTGCTGGATCTGCATCTTGGTGAGCTGCTTGTATTGTTGGAGACATCGCGCTGCTTAGTCTGTGGAAGTCTGCCATGAACCTGTTGAAGCTGAGGTTGTTCAACAAGTCGAGATACATGAGAGGAAGGTGTGCAGAAGGAATATTTGCGCTTTGTTGCAACCTTGTCGACCTGCTTCTGTTGGATAGAAGGTGCAGGGTGCGAGGCTGTAGTGGTTGCAGTGTCCTTCTGTTCCCCTTTTGAACAGATTGTGAATAAGCTAAATTTTGCAGTATGAGATACTACCTTGCGGCACTTTTTAGGTGGAACAATAGTAGGAACTACCTCTGTTATTCTGTAGATATGACCCCCCAAAGTAACAATGACACTACGGGGTCGAGACTCATAAACAACATGACGCTTCCACATATATGGCTGACCCAAGAAAACATCACAGACATCCAGTGGGGCAACATCACATAATACCTCATCCTTGAAGGGTTTAATGCCGTATGACAATCAAAATTGTTGGCTGACACAGAGATCTCGTCCTTGGCGAAGCCACCCGATGTTGTATGGCTGCGGGTGTGGTGTTGTCGACAATCCCAACTGTTTGACGACCTTTGTTGAGATGAGGTTCTTCTGGTTTCCACTATCAACAATAAAATGCAGTGGGGTCCCCTTCACCCACATCTATGAATGAAAAAGGCACTCCCCCTCTTCGGGATCTGTTGGTTCTTCTGGTTGAATTGTTGCGGTTACGACAATAGCAGTGGGGTCTGCGTCAATGATCTGTCCTTTACTAGTATTTTCAGAATCAGATTCTCAGTCAGGGTTCAGCTCCTTGTCTTTGATCTCGCTCACCAATGAATTTTTTGAGCAACATTCATTGGTGTTGTGCCAGGGGATTTTGTGGAAATTGCACCATTTTTCGGTGTCCTTCTTTGTCTTCCCGTGACCCTGCTTTTCCTGTGTCTTGGACTGGTTTTCGGGAGATTGTTTGTTAGGGTTGTCTTTGTCATACTTTGGTTGTTGCGGATTTACAGATCCGAAATCTTGTTTGTTCTGGTGCTTAAATTTCTGCTCAATTTTAACAACATATTGATAAGAAACACTGAGTGATGAGATGTCCAGAAAATCCATTTCAGTCTAGATGTATCTGTGTAGAGCCCCACGGTATTTCAGAACCAAATGTCACTCGAAGTATTTGATACCCAGCTTGGTGTGCAAGGTATGGAAGGTATTGGTGAACTCCAAAACTGCTTGTCCCCTCTCTTACCGTAGTGTGGTCCATCTCATGTACTGGTTCTCATAGTTTCCAACAGGGTAATATTTGTCCTTTACCGCATCCACAAAAAAATCCCAAGTGGGATCGGCCCCATATATTTCAGACTCTTCTGTGGAACTCTGCTCCCAATAAGTTTCCCACCAATTTTTGACATGGGGGAGAGATTTAAGGAGTGCGAAGGTGATCTTTTCTTTGTCGGAAAATTTATGAACAGAGAAATAACCTTCTAGCAGATTTAACCATTTGTCTAGGGCTTCTGCATCTATATGTCCTTCAAATACATGAATATCAAAATTAACTCGTACCTTGAAAGGCGAGGTGCCTCCAAAGTGGCCACTTGATGAAGATGCGCCTGTTGCTATTGGTAGGCGTTGAAGGATGTGGGAAAAATTCTCCATCATTTCGTCCCTCTGTCGCATGAGATCTTGCTCAAGCAACAGACTGATAGGATCGTCTGCTCCATCATTTTTCTTTTCTTCCACCATTGAGGGTTTCTTGGGTGTGCGAGAGTGATTGTCCTCAAGAGAGACAAGCTTGAGACCCAACTTGCTATACTCGGACCTCATCGGGGACATGCACTGAAAAAAATGATCAAGAACAACCTGCTTTGATACCACTGATCCAGATTATTTTCGACATGAAATGAGAGCGGAGATATAATAAAGAAATGCACAAAGATATCGCGTATATCCAATAATATAACATAAATATATCAGATATGCAACCATAAACACAGAGATACAATAATACACGATTTCTATTAATGAAAGAAATGTACAGAGACTGTAAAAATACAGAGTGAAAGACTCGATAGAATGGTGGCAGCTTATTTCTGAGAAGAGATGTGACGGCTACTCGCATTCTCAAGAAGATGATTACAATGAGGCTTTGTAGGCATTTTTACAATAAAAAGGAATGCCAAAAAACCCAAACATCCAAAAACCTAACCCTAGGAGATGAAGCGCCAAAAGTCATGTGGGCCCCATTTGGGTAAGTTAGTACATCAACTTCCCGGGGTCGTAACTTTTGCATACGATCTCCGTTTTAGGCGTATGACAGCTTGTTGGAAAGGTATCATCGTGGAGATTCATTTTGGGGGGCTCAATCATGCCTTTGGATATCATTGAGAACCTAGATATTTAAAAACCTTCATTTAGGTCCTCAAAATGGCCTCGGAAGTTAAAACCTACTAAAAATAGTAAATTGCCAAAATTGTCAGAAAATTGTTTTGAGCTAGTCGGAAAAGGTGGGTGGCCACCGATATCCACCTGGATCAGAGGTTTGTTGTTTTTATGAGAGGAGAGGATGGTTGTATGCCTAGGTTGGCTATTGTAATTCTCCCTTAAATAATAAGAATGCCGATTATCATTTCCTGTGGTTTTTTCCCTCATTGGGTTTCCACATAAATCACTGTGTCAATTGTGGGATTGTTGTGCTTGGTTTAATTCGTGTTTAATATAGCTCTTTTATGCTATGGTTTTATGCTATGTTTTTTCTTCCGCTGCCCAACAATTTTCAGTTCACATGCATTTTCCTCTATGGAAGAATTATAACTAGAAATAATCTTATTTTTATGCTCATAATTGAAAGCCCACTACTCATTGGCAATATGGGTATTTTAAAAAGAGAAGAGTTTTTCCATATCTAGTCAAGTTTTTACTATATACTCATGTGACTTGGTTGTTATTTGGGATCGCCCTCATACTTCTCATTGTATAACAACTCTCTCTCTCTCTCTCTCTCTCTCTCTCTCTCTCTATATATATATATATATATATATATATATATATATATATATATATATGTTATCATATGTTTGATGAAATATACCTGAAGGATGGGTAATGGAAATTAGCCAATGATACATAACAATCGATGCATGTAGATAATATGGGGAGTGGCATGGAATTTTATTTAAAATTTCTCAAATATATAACATACATATTTTGACCATATATATCAATTTAAAGAAAATAGAAACAAAGGGTTGAGTTAAAATGGTTCTTACATGAGTTACAAGAGAAATCAATTTGAATGATATGCATCCAAAAGTAGCCTAGTTGGAAGAGAATAAGTCTCAATACGATGACTTCATCAGGGAAAAACTAAAAATAAATATTGGGAATAAAGCACATATACTTGAGGTGCCCCCACCTATTAGTTATTATATATAGATCTATTATTCCCCTTATCATAAATATATTTGTCATATTATTTAACTAAAGTTATTTAACTTTAGTAACTAAAGGTAGTTAAACTACTTTAAAACTACCTTTTGAAGAATAAAAGAAGAAAGGAAGGACAAGGAAATGAGAGAATTAGAGAGATACTTATGATCAGGTTTGCTCTTGTTTCAAGTGAGGTTTTTGATATTCATTCTTTCATTTTATGAGGTTCATGAGAGATAATTCCTCTTGTTGATAGTAGGATTACTCTAAAGTTGGCAAAGAAGAAAGGACTGGGAAGCATAGACTTTTGACATGCTTTAGAAGTTCATTCACTTAGCGTGGCAGTCTATGTAGTTTGATTAGAATTTATGAATTCATTTTTCAATCTTGATTAAGGCTATTTTGCAGAGTCAAGACTTGATGAGATTTTGGCTTGGATTGATCCTGTTTATTTCAGTCTTGGCCTTTTTCTTTCAAACATAAGTTGTCTTTATATGATGTTGAATACCATTCTAGACTTCCAAGTTTGATTCTGGTCCTTACCCTTTGATCGAAAATGGATTCGAAAATGCTAAAAAATCAAAGTTCTCAAATGATCAAGAAAATGACATGATCACGAAGTGCTTGTCGCAATATTTCTAGTGGCATAAACAAATCGAAAATCTGAGTCCGTATGCAAAAGTTATCACGATTTGAAGTTTGGGTCATAAAAAAAAATTCCACTGGTCAAAGGACACATGGCACCTTCTAAAGATGACATGTGGCAGTGGAAAATGATGTTAGGGGGAAATGGCACATGGTAGAACGTGGACAGGACACATGGCAAGTTCATTTTCTGACTAGGCAGATGATTTGGAAGGTGATTGTGTTGGTGACATGGTTATATGAGCAAATCATGCAATGCCATGTGGCCCAACCCAATTAGGCCAAATGGGGTCAGGTAAAAAATTGGTTATAAGTATCCTCCGTGAGATTCAAACCTACAATCTCTCTCTAACAACAACTTCAACACAAAGCGCGCTAACCAACATGGCTAAGTTGTTATTTGTTAAGTTATGGTCAAAGAGTATTAATTAAAATGACTATTTTATGGTTATTTACCCATTTTCAAAGTCACAAATCCCATATTTTGGACATATCATATTATATCCCATATGATATGGTTTGACCATAAATTTTATTTATTTAAACCATTAAAGATTCGATCCATGTAAAAGTGGATATGGTATGCCATGTCTTAAGCCACGTTGAATAGTATGTGGCCAACCATATATTATATGGTTTATAAAATCACGACCAGTTCATAAGTAAATGCCATGAATATCTTGTTAGGTGGATCGGAAACCATGGGAAATGGTTTATTAAACCACTAGATACAGCTTGAGTGGGCCTAATGGTTAAGAACATGTGTTTCCTCTTAAGAGGTCACAGGTTCAAATCCAGAGGGGGGTAGGGTATGTATTCCTTCATAGACTTTACCAGTCAAATCGCTGGGTGGAGGGGAGCCCCTTGTCCCACAAACAAAGGGGTCTCATACACCAATTTGGTGTGCTGGCTTGGTTGTGACCTTAAAAATAGATTATTATTGTTATTATTATAATAAAAAGGGGCCCAAAAACTTGTATATGGTTTATATTATGCCATATTTTATGTAACTAAGCGCATATTTCAAGCTAATAAATCATGGGTTGTTGGGATTTGATCCCACAACCTCATGTTATTTAACCAAAAGGTATACCATTGTACCAGGAGGTCAAATTTATTCCAAATAATGCATAACAGTTCATTTTATGCAGGAAAACCAACGAGCTAGGGAACTTTGGAGGTCATTTATGGGAGCTATGCTTAGCCTTTTTCAATGTCGTCAGTTGTGTTGGATTCTTGAGGTCGAGAAGAACACAACAAGACCAGTTTGTAATCTGATTGATGTAGTTTTGAAGCATTTAATATTGATGAAATAGGCCTCCCCACTGAAGACAAAAGGCCCAAAGACGTAGGCAATTTGTGTCGAACTCCGTTATCAAGTTTTTGGCATTATGGTTTGTTGTTCCTTATGTGCATTTGTTGTTCTATATGTTTTCTAATGGCTGTAACATTCTTCATTTAATCATATTCTTCTTATTCTCTTTAAATTCTATATGGTAAATCAACTCATGTAAAATACTTAACCAAGTCATTAAAAGATTATTTCAGATCAAGTGGTATCAGAGCAGGTTGACATTTGGTTGTTTTGAGTATTCATGATTACTATGGAAAATTTAAGTCGTGGTGAAGGAGAACTTGTAGAAGGAGATCCCGAGATTGGATCAAGAAAGAGGACATATCAAAGTGAGAAATGGTATCGGAAGAAGGACTTTCTCAAAATGAAAGAGAGTTTCAAAAAAAATTATTTGCCATGTCGGAGATGGTAAAAGTGTTGTATGATGATTACATGGAATGAAAGAGACCGGTTCAAGGGGAATCTTCAAAGAAATACAAATTGAATAAGGAGAGGACCCTCCAAAACCTCCTTCATCTACATCTTCTTCTTCTTCTTCAAGTACAAGTTCAAATCCTACTCCTACAAGAAAACATGCTCATAAACATAAGCATGACATGCCATTACTTAAACTTGATGTGAAATTCAATTTTCTTGTGTATAATGAAGAATTCAATGCTGAGAAGCTTGATAAGTGGGTCAGAAAGATGGAGGTATATTGCAGTGTGCAACAAATCAATGATGAGGCAACCAAGATCAAATTGGCATCATTGATTATGGTACTCAACAAATTGGTAAGTTGCAACATGGTACTCGACAAATTGGTAATGTATTTTCATCATGGAAAGATTTTATTTTTTCACTTAGAAAACATTTCTATCCTTTGGGGTATAAGGAGAAGGCTTTAATTGAATGACAAAATCTTAAATTAAGAAAAGAACAATTGGTGCAAGAATATACAGATGAATTTCGTAAGATGGCTTTGATGTTAGATATTCCATTACATACACAAGAAACTCTTATGAAGTATATAGGAGATTTTCCTGCACATATTTGTAATACATTATTTATGTTTGGAGCTACTAATCTTGATGAGGTTTCTGTTCAAGCAACATCTATTAAAGCAGGAAAAATTGGATTTGGTGTATCAGGGGAATCATCTTCAAAGAAAGAAGGCAAAGGAAAAGGGAATGTGAAGAAAGCAAACTCAACGATAGTGAAGGAAGAGAAGATCTCTTGCAAGCATTACAAGAAAGAAGGGCATGATGATGAACATTGCTAGCAATTGCACCTAGAGAAAAAACTGAAATGGTTCAAAGATAGGAAATGGAGGCAAAAATTTGTAACAATAGCAAAACCAACAAACTTGGGGTCAGATTCAGGTGATGAGACTAAGATCAAAACAATTGATTTGTTAGGTAAAATTGGTGATGGTTATGATTCTAGAAGTAAATTGTTTCATATAGGGGTTATTATGAAACATACCAAGATCAACACTTTATTAAATAACAGTTCTCAAGCTAACTTAATTTCATAAGAAGTGGTTAAGCAATTGGGATTAAAAACTAAGATGCATCACAAACCCTATTCACTAAATTGGATAAGCAAAAATCACAAATTGCCCATAAAAAAACAATGCGTCATAAAGTTTGCAATTACATCTAAGTTTGTGGATGAAGTAATATGCGATGTGGTATCGCTAGAAGCATGTGGCATGGTCTTAGGTAGCCCTTATTTATATGATCGCAAAGCAATATTCTTCATGGAACATAATCAATAGCACTTAACTAAAGAAAGGACACAATATGTTGTGCATGCTCATCATATCAAAGGGAATCAATCTCTTTTTCCAATGGAACAATTAAAGAAGGCAGCTTATGCAAGAAATACACCTATTATTGTACCAAATGTACTAGTTGATATTAAGCACGAAAGTAAAATGGTCGTAGCATGTAGATCTAGCCATACTTTGCTTCAAGATGAGTTTTTGTCGTGCATACTTGTAAATAAGAACAAACACGTTGGTTCATTTTCAGTCATGTTTCTAATGTTGTTATTGTTGCTAATGTTTTCTACATGGATAATAGTGGGTTCAAAAAGATGTGAGCAAATGCAAATGGCTAACAATATGTGTTCAGTTATCATGGTTGTTTTGCAATTGATTATGATGCAACAAGTGCACAGGACATATTTGATAGACAAAGGACAAGTGGGGAGGCCTAACCCACACTTGGTGTCTAGTTAATAACCTTTTGGAGGACCAAAAGGTCTCAGTGGGGAGGAATGATCCAAAAAGGATTTGAAAATGCTCAAAAATCAAAGTTCTCAAATGATCAAGAAAATGACATGATCCCGAAGTGCTCATCTCAATATTTCTGGCGGCGCAAACAGATAAAAAATCTGAGTCCATATGCAAAAGTTATCACAAATTGAAGTTTGGGTAAAAAAAAAGTCAACTCGTAAAAGGGCACGTTGCAGTGGAAAATGATGACAGGTGGCAGTGGCACATGGCAGACCATGGAAAGGACACATGGCATGTTCAGTTGTTGACTGGGTAGATGAGTTGAAAGGTTATTGTGTTCGTGACATGGTTGTATGGGCAAATCATGCAATGCCATGTGGCCCAACCCAGTGGTGCCACGTGGCACCCCAATTAGGCCAAATGGCGCCGGGTCAAAAATTGGTTATAAGTGTCCTCCATGAGATTTGAACCTGAAATCTCTCTATCACAACAACTTCAACAAAAAACGCGCTAACCAACATGGCTAGGTTGTTATTTGTTAAGATATGGTTAAAGAGTATTATTTAAAATAACTATTTTATGGTTACTTACCCATTTTCAAAGTCACGAGTCCCATATTTTGGACATATCATATTATATCCCATATGATATGGTTTGACCATAAATTATAGTTATTTAAACCATTAAAATATTTGATCCATGTAAAAGTGGATATGGTATGCAGGGTTGGAATTTCAAATCCCAACAACCCGTCAAATTTGACGGTTTCTGCAAATCAGATGCCCGTTTTGACAGATTTAACTAAAAATGTTGACGTTTTGCCAAAAAAATTTAACATATTTGACGGGAAAATCACCCCGTGACGGGCAATTTGCCCATCAAATTCCATCCCTGATGGTATGCCATGTCTTAAGCCACGTTGAATAATATGTGGCCAACCATATATTATATGGTTTATAAAATCACAACCAATTCATAAGTAAATGCCATGAATATCTTGTTAAGTGGATCGGAAACCATGAGAAATGGTTTATTAAACCACCGGATATATGTGCCATGTGTAATAAAAAGGGACCTGAAAACTTGTATATGGTTTATATTATGTCATATTTTATGTAACGAAGCGCAGATTTCAAGACAAGAAATCATGGGTTGTTGGGATTTGATCCCACAACCTCACGTTATTTAATAAAAATGTACACCATTGTACCAAGAGATCGCATTTATGTAAAATAACGTAGACCAGTTCATTTTATGCAGGAAAATCAGCAAGCTAGGGAACTTTGGAGGCTATTTTCGGGAGCTACACTTAGCCTTTTTCAGTGTCGTCAGTTGTGTTGGATTCTTGAGGTTGAGCAGAAAACAAAAAGACCAGTTTGTAATCCAATTGATGTACTTTTAATGTACTTTTGAAGCATTGAATATTAATGAAAGATGCCTCCCCACTGAAGACCAAAGGCCCAGGCACATAGGCAATTTGTGTTGAACTTCGTTATCAAGTTTTTGGCATTATGGTTTGTTGTTCCTTATGTGCATTTGTTGTTTTATATTTTTTCTAATGGTTGTAGAATTCTTCATTTAAGCATCTTCTTCTTCTTCTCTTTAAATTTTAAATGGTAAATCAACTCATGTAAAATACTTAAACAAGTCATTAATAGATCATTTCGGATCACCCTTGTAGGGGTTTGTAAAGAGGAATTTGGTTGTAACTCAGAAAAGTCATCATTAATAAAATATGGTTTCTTCTCAATTGAGACTTGTGATTACTAGTTTTCTAATTGTATTTATTCTTCATTTATTCATTTAAATTTTTTATAAACTTTATACATATACACTTTTACCTTTTTTAAGAAAAGCACACATTTTGATAATAACATCAGGCCCAAGAACATTTTCTTGAGGGTTAGTTGATAATTTTGAACAGGATATAATCCCAGGGTAACATTTCCACCTATCTCACCTGACCTAGTGGGATTTGAAAATGTTTGAGTGAGGACTTTCCATTCCTCGCCTCAACATTCACTTTTTCCATTAACAATTTTTTGGAATTTCTATGGGAGGTTGCATGGTGCAAAGCGACAGATTTTTCTTTAAATATCTTTGGCTCTTGGGAAGCCAGTTCTTCAGTTATAACCCTAGTTTCAATCATCCTATGTTCTACCTAGCAAGGCTCTTCTGTCATGGCGTCAACTTCCATGTCTTTTAGACTCTCTTCAACTAAAGGTAATTCTTGTCCTTCTTTTTGGATTTCTCTTTTTCTCTTAATAGAGGTATGAACATTGTGGGTTTTTTCAATTGTCTTTTTGGTAGGGTCTTTGTCTCCACCATCATTTAAATTTCCAGTGGAAGACACTCTCTGTTCTTGACCATTGTTTCGAGGTTTTGGTTTTACCAAGGTACTCTTTTATGATACATTAGGTGAACCTGGGTTTTCACTCGTTGCTTCTCTACCCTGTTTCTTGTAATATTTATTTGTGTTGTCCAAAGTCTCAATATCATCTAGGGTGTTTTCAATAGATGCTTTAGGAGGATTTTGGTTACCCCTCCTTCTTCAAATTGCACAGACTTACTAAAAGATGAGCTATATCCAATTAAAGACATGTGTGTCGAAAAAAAATCCTTAGGGTCAAAACCCTGAATGGTCTAGACTTCCTTTAAACTGAGTTAGTCAAATTGAATTGTATATTCATCTAAATGAAAGATGTTCTTCACAAACATTTCTTCAACTTTCCACGGAAATGGGATAAATTTCTTTTCCCTCTTCTCGTTGAAGAAATGTGCCTAGTACTTTTACTGTTGACATACTTCAATGATGAAAAGTCTATCAAAAGCATAAAATGGTAATAGAAAGGGTTTACCTTGGAATCAATAAAGTATCAGAAAACTGAATTCTTCCATGGCTTCAAAAACTCATTTCTCTAACAGAAAAGATGTAGCTTCCAACGATATTCTAGATGTGGCAGGACCATGAATCATCTTCTTAAGAGTGGACAGAAAACCATTTTTCACTTCATAGAAATTGTATGGGGCCTTGTGCCTCCATATCACTGGATACCAAAATAAAACTAGAACCTTCTTGAAGTCAACATTCTTAGCTCGAAGCAATTACTAAGATATATGACGATAAACTATGACATAAACTAGATATGAAGTCATATAGAATTTCTTGGCCTTTCTAAGGCTTTCCAACTGAAACAAAATCTCGTTTGAAATAATGCAAGCCTGGTCAGCCATTGCATTTTCATGAATTGAATGATAGAGAATACATACACTATACTTGGGCACTGAAGTTGTGGATTCATATCCAATTATTTTGGCAAATATCTAGGAAAATTATTTATACATGTATTTTAAATACCATACATAAACTTGAGTAGCACTAGAGTCGTTCGTTGGACTTGTAAGAAAACTTTCAAGAAATTCCATTCATCTTCCATGTGCTTTAAGAAAATCGTTAGCTTCTACATTCTTTATGATATAATATATATGGCATATGTTGCAAGTTTCAAAAGGTTTGAATTATTTAACAAAAGGTGGCACATATGTATATAGTTGCATAGTATAAGTTTTTGGGTTGGTTTCATATGATATGATGGTCACACGATACAAGGCATTGATTGGAAACATTAATGATTGCATCCTATCTTGCATGTGGATGATAATATGGTTAGTTATAAGATGTGTCAAGTGAGGATCTCATGCATGATTGAAATGTTGATATGGCTTGTGGTCGGGGCTCACTTGGAATTTGGTTTGATCTCGTGATTGGTTTGATTTATTATGTAACATATGACATAGGTTTACATTAGTTGATGTGGCCTATGTGATTTACAACATTTTGTTTGCATTGAGTTATGGAGCTGTCCATGCATTGAATACAACGAGACGTTGGAATTTACTTGATAGTCCCACATTCATCACCTTGCTAGTTTGAGGGTTTTTCGAGGTTAATTGCATTTGTTCTTATTGTTGAGATAGCTCGAGCTCTATTTGCTAGTCCAAACCCTTGCTTCAAGTAGTTTTGGTAACTGTCTTGGTTCTCGACACTGGTATAAAATGCATTTTGACAAGGTATGAGTGCACAACTTATTCTACATCTTTTACAAAGTGTTTGTCCATGTTATGGTTAAATTGGACTCTTGCTAGCATTGCTATGTGCATGCAATATTTTCTCTCTCCCTACTTTGACATTGCTTGAAGAAAAATGAAGGAAAAGATGGTTGCTTTTCAAGGAATTAGTCTTTTTTTTCATGCATATTTCATCTTCTTACTTTCCATATCAGTTTTGAAAGAAGAAAGTTTAAGAAACTCATGGTTTGCATGCATTGAGGCAAGATTCGAACTCAATTTCTTCATCGCATTTTGTGGGTTCTCTAATCATTTTGGGAATAATCCAGTTCAGTTTTGTGGCTTGAGTTTATGTGTTTTTCTCTTTGTAAATATTTAACCCATCATTCAATTGTGCTATGATTTCTATTGGTTCCCTCTGCAAAATAAAAAGTGAGTCTGATTTTTGGTTTTAATTGGTTAGTCCACAATTCATAATCCATGGTCAAATTCGCATTAGATATGCTAGTATCGAAGAAGAAAATGGGTTTTTAACTCATCCCTATACTAAACTTTGACAGTCTTGAACTTTTAAATACTTGTATGTGCTTTGTTAGCTACACACTGGTTGTGATTTCAGATCCAAAACTCGTGAATTTATGATATGGGAAGTCGATTTTCAGTAGATATGAGTATTGTTCATCATGATTGGAAATGTTGTTCAACCTGGGCCAAGTCCAAGATTAAATGGAAATTTCAAATGGTTTTATGATGCTCCTTTTAGTCGGTTTAACATTGTATGTTAGCTAAAAAGGGAGTAGTTTCAAACACATTTCTATGACTCTAACCTATTAGATTTGAACCCAAGTCTTTTAGATTCCAATGCATGCTCTTTACTTGAAGTCATTACTAACTAAACTACTACTTTCCGTTATCTCTTCCCTCAAATTAAATATTATTTGATGACAGTTTGGATTTCTAACCAAAATTTGATTATGTCCTCACATATATACAATATGGTATGGATTGGCTATAATAATTATTTGCTGGTATTTTTTGAATGGTTTACTTTGATTTGGTTAATCCAGATACATATTTAAGGAAGTTAGTATTTAATACAGTCATTTTGGGTCATATTAACATTATGAGAATAATTTGGGACCTGTTATTGCAGGATTTGTGCTTGTGCAAAGCCCCACCACAAGTCCCCAAATCTTGCGTAACTATGGAAAATCCTACCTTTGTCGTTTTAGTGAGAAAATCCCTCGTTTTAGTGATGGAGGAGGTCCACCACAAGCTAGGATTCCTCGATGACCTAAAGGGATCAAAGTAACAAGTAAATTAGCCAAGCCTACCACCTCCTCTCTTGATCACCTAAAGATTAGTCTAGGTCATGATGGTAAAGGAGATATGAAGGTGTTTGAGTACCTGCATGGAGCAAGAAAACTTTATTGTATATATATGATTACTTCCAAGATCAAACATGCAAGAAATACCTCTTGAAGACACTAGACAATGAAAGTTGTTATGGTTGTTATGAATTTGCAACAATGAACAATAGTACAACAATAATGAATAAATTATAACAACAACAACAATTATGCTTCATAAATGCAACAATTGACAAGGGAAACATATCATAAATTCAATAGATTAATATCCAGTTGTTAGATGCACTTTATAAACAAGTTAATCCACCTTTACAAGAGTGTGTGCAGCAAATAAGAGTGTTTTCGGATGGCTATAGAAAACTTTTGCAACAAAAACAAGCTTTCTAGCAAGTTAGTGATTGTTAGTGTTAGCAAAGTTAGTAGAGAGCTTGAGAGAATTGAAAGAGAGTGTTTTTTGATAAATTTCACCACGAGAGAGCTGTAAAATTAGTGTCGTTGAGGGCTATGGAGTCTTTATAACAACAAATACAACAACGCTTGAAGATTCAACTAGTAAATACTAAGAGGTAGGGCTTAAAATCTAAGGTGTTGGCACATTAAGGCCTTAGGGTTTAAACCTTAAGGAGAAGGATTTCAAGAGTGCAAGCACTTTTGGGCTCTAGCAACCTTTTTTCCCTTCTTAATACTTCAACCAGGACAAAATCAATTGTCTAGGGTTAAAATCCTAAAGTGATAGCACTTTAGGTATTTATGATGCTAGCCCTAGCAAGGAAATTCAATTTTGAATAAGAATAACCTTGTGAGAGGAGGAATCACTTATGCTCCTATCTTAGGGTTTTACCAAGCAAGACGTCTAGCATAAAGTAGCAAGATTCACCATGAATATAACACCATAAAGATAAAATGAATAAAATTAACTTACTTTAGCCAAGAAACCAAGAGAGAAAACCCTAATCACAGAAATTCCTCTTCAAAAATTGACAAAGAATCCACAACTTAATCCTCCAAGCAAGGTGCATAAGGTAGAAGATCTAGATCTCCTAAAGAGGGTGAAAATTTCAGACTCGTTTCTCACAAATGGTGAGTAATGATGATCATATAATGCAATGAGAAGGTGGCCTATTTATATGAGTGTTAAGCCCTAAATAATGGCTCATTACCCCTTAATTAGAGCATATTACATTAGTAATGTTATTTTATTTATGTCAGATTTAGTCCATTAGTTGCAATTATACCTCCTAGTCTCCTATATATACCAAGGAGACATTTTCATTTGGAATCATCTTGTAATTGTACATTTATGTGGGCATAAGGAGGTTTCCCCCTCAAAGAGGATTATTATCTGAATTTCTCTCTTTTTCAAGGCATTGAGTACTATTTCTAAGGTTTTTCTATGCTATATTGGTATTTGGTTCTTAACATATGGTATCAGAGCTCAAGGTCTTGGGGTTTCACTGCTACATTTGAGACACCTTGGAATTTTCTCTATAACTTTTTTTCTACAATGTTTCAGAAGGAACGGCTTGGAGGATATTTAGTAGACAGATCAAGGTACGTTGGGTTAAATTTTCAGCTCCTGAGGCCTTATACTTTTGGAGACACAACCTGTGCAAGATAGGGTTCTAGAATCATCCTGAACTGAGTTATTGCAGAATTTTCGCTATGATTTTTTTTTTTAACGTTTCAAACCATGAACTCCAGAGGATATTCATAGAAATTAGTAAGGTATCTGTGGTAAAAATTTCATCTTCCGGGTCATCTTATATTTGCAGATACACCCTGTGGAAGATAGAGTATCTGACTAGTCCTATTGACTAGTCTCAAGAAGGTGTTCCAGATAAAACAATCATAACTTCTTCCTAGAGTATCCAAATTGCATGAGACTGATTGCATTGGATAGTGGAGAGTCTGTAGTATTTATGGTATGAGATTCAGAATTTTATATCAATTATTTTGTGTGGGGCATGCTATACAAGTGAGATCTCCTAGAAAGGCCAAAAATCAACAAGTTGTGGGGAAGTTACTGTAAATTCCACTTGGCACATCCAATTTTTATCATACCTATGGAATTGCAGAGAAGAAATATCGTAGAACTACAAAAAAGAAAGTTTCATAGCCATAAGGGCTGAAACTTTCGAGATACAATAGAAAAAAGATTGTCTAGCAAAGCCACCTCGAAATCAAGGTTCAAAAGTGATACTTGGCCAACATGCCACCCAAAAAGGGAACTTCTACACCAAATAAGCCTCCAGACAATCCTACATGGACTCTTGATGAAGGTGAATAAATGCGTAGGGACATAAATGATTTACAAAAGAAGACAGTAACAAACGATGAACTACAAGAGATGATGGAGGGTTTAAAAGGGGAGATCATGGAAGGATTGAAAAATTTCCTAATAGAGAGGACACCGGAAAGTGAAAATGTATCCCATGAAATTCATGATGAGGACACAAGGAAGGTGAATCAAGAATGGAGAAACTCCAACTTTTGTTTGAAGACCAACCACGTTCCTAAGATCGATATGAGGAAGTTTGATGGCAAGGACCCAATCACATGGATACTTCAGATGGAGCAATTCTTTGATCTACATAATGTGCCACATACACAAAAGTTACAAATTGCTTCTTTATATTTAGAACCCAATCAATTTGTATGGTATCAACGACTTTTTCCTCACAAATCACTCGTCACTTGGACAATTTTCACGGAAGAAATGATAGCACACTATGACGATACAAGGAACAATACCTTCTTTAGCCAATTGATAAATCTCAAGCAAAAGAGTTCAGTTACAGAGCACATTGAGAACTTCCAAAGATTGAATATAAAGGTAACATATATTCCATATGAGCACTTGATTGATGTATTCATAAGAACTTTAAAGGATAACATTCAACATGAGGTTCACCTTTGGGAACCCAAATCATTGGAGAATGCATTTAGGGTGGCAAGAAATGTTGAAAGTAAAAATATGGCTATGGCTACTAGA
>ML797736.1:56044-92266 GCA_009831015.1 Picea engelmannii
AGTTCAAAAGCTACATGGCAGCCCAAAGATTATTGTAAGTGACAGAGATCCCATCTTCACTAGACATTTTTGGACAAAATTATTTTCTTGTTTGGGTACTCAATTGGCTCATAGCTCATCCTATCATCCTCAATCTGATGGACGAACCAAGATAGTGAACAAATGTCTGGAAGGCTACCTTTGTTGCTTTGTCTCGGATAAACAAACACAATGGTTCAAATGGTTACCCTTGGTAGAATGGTGTTATAACACTTCCTTTCATACTGCAAAAAAAATGACACCATTTATGGCACTCTATGGATACCACCCTCCTTCCATCACTTCTTCTCTAAAAGAAAAATCTATGGTTCAAGCAGTGGAAGATCACATCGAGCATCAACAACAAGTTCTCCAAATATTAAAGGACAACCTAACCATGGCACATAATCACATGAAACAACAAGCAGATCAACATCGTAGTGAAAGAAGTTCTTAAGTAGGAGATTGGGTGTTTTTAAGACTACAACCATACAAATAGATGTCCCTCAAGCACGCCAAGAAGGATAATAAATTATCACCAAAGTACTATGTCCCTTATAAGGTGTTGCAAAAAATTGGTACTATGGCATACAAATTGGAGTTGCCTGCATCTTCACGAGTACACCCAGTTTTCCATGTTTCATGCTTAAAGAAGGTTATAGGTGACAAGATCCCAGTTCAAACTATATTTCCAGAACATGACGAGGAAGGAAAAATCATATTGGAGACTGAATCCATCACCGACACAAGAATTCGCCAGTTGAGGAATAGATACATTTCAGAGTATCTCATTAAATGGAGGAAACTACCGGCTGAATATTCCACTTGGGAAGATGAGTCTTTTATACATAAGCATCCAGAGTTACTCAAGTGTTGCAGACAAAACTTGTCTCAAGGGGAGGGGCATGTTAAGCCCTAAATAATGGCTCATTACCCCTTAATTGGGGCATATTACATTAGTAATGTTATTTTATTGATGTCGGCTGTAGTCCATTAGTTATAATTATACCTCCTAGTCTCCTATATATACCAAGGAGACATTTTCATTTGGAATCATCTTGTAATTGTACATTTATGTGGGCATAAGGAGGTTTCCCCCTCGAAGAGGCTTATTATCTGAATTTCGATCTTTTTCAAGGCATTGAGTACTTATTCTGAGGTTTTGATATGCTATATTGATATTTGGTTCTTAAAAATGAGGCCATCTTAACCAATCTATCCACATAATTTTTTAAACAACAAATTAGAAGAGGGATGACCCCTTCATTTGCCTTTGCAATATGCCAAAATGAAAAATACATAAAAGAAAACCCTAAAAAGGGTGACATAGGGCTCAAAAATGTGATGTACAACCTCAAGGAGTGGATCATTGGGCCTCAAAATGCCATGTGTCATGCTCCTATGTGAAAAATTTTCATGCAATATGTCTCCTCAAGTAAAACCACCTCTGGAACCACACCATCCATCAAACCCTAGCCTCCAAGGTGACATCAAGGACTAGAAGGTGACATCATGGGCCTCCAAAGGCCATGTCCTAGTGCAAGAGGGTTGAAATATCATCCTCCAATGATGTGATGATGCCTCCAAAGGCAACGCCCTTCATCCTCTATGCACAATGGATCTAGGTGCCCTACCCAACCCGTGGGCTTCTTGCCCATGTATGTGGCATATGACCAGCTTGCTCAATAACCAAGCTAATATGTCCATCCTCCAAGGCTTCAAGGGTGCGAGAGCCATGATATGAGGGGAATGAGTCATTGGATGACTCCTTTCTCTCCATCACACATGCCAAATTCTTTCAATAAGGCACAACATCCTAGGCACAACCCAAGATGTTCCTCAAAGAACCATGTTAGTGCCATTCAAAACAAAGAATAATATAAGAACAAGTAAACCAATGTTCATAAGGCACGTTAGTCCTTAAATCATGCAAAGTAATTTGATGCCTAAGGTACAAGCCATGTAGACAATTCACACCAGTATCCCCTTCAAGTATCACCCAAGTCCAAGACCTTGTGAGGGTTACCAAGTTTAAGTATGGGAGGGTCTTCATCCAACCCTATTAGGTGTGCCACCTAGACTGGAAATAAATAACCCATGTAGAGGGATAGGTCTCGAGAGTGAAAAGGGAAGTAAAAAACCATAAATAACAATTGTGAATGTGATATAGTATTAGGCTTACTTCATTGTGATCCAGGAGGATCTCCACACAAGGATTCATTACTTTGCACACCATGGAGGAGATCATTAAAATGATGATTGATGATAGGTGGCAAAGTTTAAAAGGAATGATTAATGCTTTTAATGATTCATTTAAATTGTAAAAATGATTAATACTTTAAATGAGTGTGAGAAGCTCATGTATTATTCATTCAAATGAGAAAAATGATTAATACTTGGAGTGAGTGGAATTACTCATGTGTTTTTCATTTAATTAGTAAAAGGGGAAATTAGTTGTGTGAGAATTCACCTCACAAATTAGTTTCCTAGTTTTAAGGGGAAATTATTTTTGTGTGAGAATCCATCTCTCAATTAGTTTTTTCTATTCTCAAGAAGAGGATGAGAGTCTCATAGATTGGTTTGGGATTCGTCCTCATTTTTATCACAAGTGGTTTCCTAATCTCAAGGGGAACTTAAGGGTCTCATAGGTTGGTTGAGATGCTTTCTCATTTTTGTCCTTGAGTTGTTATTTAGATCCTAAATTTGTGGATCTTGTCTCCTTGAATTATGGAGAGAGGGAAGCTATATAATTTCCTTATGTAAACATTGTGGAGGAGGCCCCTTTAGGCCCCTTGGAGAGAGAGATATCTGCATTGTGAGAAATGTATTCCTTCTGGTGTCTGAAGAAATGTCACTTATGTGAGGGCCTTAAGTTTATTGTGTAAGAGAAGGTTGTTGTAGGTTTCAACCCTGTAAGGAGTATGTACCACATTTTGTGAAAATATTTCATCCCTAGCTAAAGGAAGGACAATAAAACAATTCATATTCCAAGTAGATCCAGAGACATAACCAGGACATCTGGTGAACTCCATTAACATATGTGTGAGTTTGGATTGCATTCTCGCTTGATTAAGTAGGGATTAAATTACACATATGCACATAATTATGACATTTTTTCTCACGTTCATATGCAATGCTTAATAATTACTTGCTCATGTTCACATGCTATTAAGTGTCGGTAAAAGATCATCATCGTAGAATTTTGGTAGAGAATGATCTCACATAAATTCCTGGATCACATGGCTTGTGGTATACTTTTCTATGAGCGCCTTTATAGAGGTAGAGCTTACTTTCCCAACCTACCCTTTCCTCAGTGTTTTTTTCATTTCCAACCCCTTATTTTCCTTTTCATACCCAATTATCATTTGCAAGTCCCCTTTATAAGGTTTCAATCTTTATTCCTTTACTTTTTGGGGGGTAGTAGTCCTTTATAATCGGTGCATTGATTCACATCTAGACAGGGGCGATTACCATTAGAGGGGGTAGAGCTCAAGTTGGCCTAAGGCTTTTATAGTGGCCTTTATAATTTAAAAATACATACACATAGAGCAGTTGCATCATCCTCTAGGCCTTCATCCCCTTCTTCTCATGAGATAATGGACCACAACCTAAGTTTGGGATATGTGAAAGGCCTTATGATGGAAAATGTTAAGTATGGCCATGAGTAGATGTTACCCTTGGGATCCCCCCCCAGTATTACCCATTTTCCCTGGGAAGTGACAACACAGAACTAGGGCACATAAGTTGACCACCAAAGAGAAACAAGGAAACCAAGACCATTTCTTAAACAAGGGATCCACTATCCAACTTAAACCAATGATCATTTTTCACACGCCCAATAAATTAAGCACAACACCTTGCATAAAAAAGGACTAACCATACCTCATGGTGACGTTGGCTTACCATTCCCCATATCAAGGGATACTTGAATTTGATGAGCCTTGGTTGATGAAACTGGGAGGAAAATCAGGGGGTTTTTGGGATTCCATATGTTCACATGTTGATTATCATCATCATTATGTAGATCATGTTCTCCATTGTGGGCCTTGATACATGATCTCCTCTAGTTACCCCTAGGCATGGGGGGGTAACAAGACCCATAGCATATTTAATTATGATCTCATGAGCATCATTTGAAGTCTGGCATGCAATGACATGGAATTAATGATAAATCTACAAATGAAGTGTTGGTTACATAGTAATTATGATAACTATTGGGTGAACATGAGTCAAAAGTTTATAAATGTTATTCGTATATTGCATGCAGGACAACTATGCATGTGTTTGATTATATAACAATAAACATATTGCTTGGTATGGCTCAATCCTTATCAATTTGATTTATTTCTGAATGGTATAAGTGAATGAAGATTGGTTGAGAACACATATATGAATAAATATTATAGGATTATTATATAGACTTACATATTTTCCTCATATTTATCATTTTACATAAGTTATATTTCCCAATCCCATTCATAAAATTTCATTTTCCATTTTTCTTGGTCTATATAACTAAGAGAAATACAAAACATGAATAAGATATAGGTAGAGCCAACATGATGAATTCTAGACATAATTTTATGTTTAGGCTACAACACAAGTGTATGTTGGAAATAGCTTCTGGACTGTTTGATTTTTCAATGATATATACATATATGGTTTTAAGTTGTAATGTTGAGTAATATCCTTGAGATTTTTTGTTCATATTTTGGGGAAAGAGGTGGTCTGTCTATATGACCATTCTTATTTTAAGATGTTAGGTTGGATATTGGTAAAGTTTGCATTTATGTCGTTGTTTTCACTTTTCCCCTCCATTTCCTTTTTTGTGTCTCATGGTTTTGTTAGTCTCAGAGCCAAGTTAATCATGATGATAAATTGTTTGAGATGTTTTATATGTTGTACCTTATATATGCTCTAATTTGGAAATGGGTGTATATAGATGAGCTTTTTCAGCAGAAGCGATAACCATTTTGACAATGGAGGTAATAGATGAAATAGGGGCAGAAGGCCAAATGCGTTTTGGTAGAGAGGTAGAAACAAGAGGATGGGATTTTTCATCCACTTTGATGCAAACTCTGAGGAATTTAATTAGTTAGTTCATATTGGTTACTTAAACCTTGTGGGACACCCAACTTTTCTGTAAGGTGCCAAATCTAGTATAATATCCAAAAATGAAAATAATGCAAAGAATAACAACATGATCACTCAATATCTGAAACCACAACACCAAAATAATACCTTTATTGATAGGAAACAATGTTCACTTTCCTCTTCAAGGGGGAAACCTCCAGTAGAGCAATGCTCTATTATAATAGTTCTCAAGACAAAACTTCTCATGACTCCTACTCTTATTCATACTAATTCTATCTTCTAAAGATTGTTCTAGAGGAATATCCTTCTAGAAGTGGAAGCTTTTATTAGGTCTTCTTACATCGATTTATTCCAATTTATTAAGTAGGTATTATTAACTAATGTCGACCTTTATTACATGGAAATTTATTATTCTCTCTACATGAGGGGTTAGGGTGTTTAGGTCCCTAACATGCCACCTCCCTTGAAAAATATCCTTGTCCTCAAGGATTAAGATGAGGAAATTGTTGCAAAATGGTATCCAACTCCTAAGTGGCATCTTCTAGAGTTGTATCTTTCCACTGTACTAACACTTCCTTGATGGTGCACTGACCGAGACAATGCTCGCATTGGTCCAAGACTGCTTGTGGCTGCAACCAAATGAAACCTTCTTCATCCAACTTAGGGAGACTAGTTTAAGTTTGGCACTTAGTACCGATCACCTTCTTTAAGCATGAGACATGAAAATTGGGATGGAGCTTAGAATGTCTGGGCAAAGCTATATAGTAAGCCACATGCTCCACTGGCTCAAGAATTGTATAAGGACCATAAAATCTGGGAGAAAGTTTCTGACAATGGTCTATTTTGAGTGAAGTCTTCTTATAGGGTTGCAGACGAAGAAACACCTGGTCCCCTTCAACAAATTGTCATTCGAAGTGACCTTGATCTGCTTGTTTCTTACGATTATGAGCCATGGCCAAATTTGTTTTGAGGGTGTAGAGAATGTCCTCGCGAATTGCAATATTATCGTCAACTTCCTGAACCTTCACTACACCTGGAATGTAGGAGAGAACCAAAGGGGGATTTTTTCCATATATTGCTTCAAAAGGAGTCATGTGAGTAGTTGTATGGTAATATGTGTTGTACCACCATTCAATGAGGGTTAACCAATGAGTCCATTGATTCTGTCGTTCAAACGCAAAACACCTCAAATAGGTTTCCAGAAACTTGTTGACAACTTCAGTTTGGCCATCAGTCTGGGAATGAAAGGCGGTGCTGAGATGCAATTGGGTTCCTTGGAGACGGAAAAATTATTGCCAAAAATTACTGGTAAAAGTGGATCTTAGTCAGAGCCAATAGAATGAGGTATGCCATGAAGCTTGAAGATATTATCTATGAAAATATGATCCAACGTGGATGTTGTGAATGGGTGTTGGAGAGCATAGAAATGAGCATATTTGGAAATATGATCAACTACCACCATGATGATTGATTTATTGCCTGATTTAGGTAAGCTAATAATGAAGTCCATATAAATATCCTGCCAAATAGCCGATGAAATAGGGTGCGGTTGTAGTGTTCCAGGTCTCTTGATTGTTTCTCCATTATTCCATTGACAAACATCACATTCAACCAAAAAAGTGCAGACATCCTGTTTCATATCATCCCAGAAAAAAGAACATTTGACCCTTTCGTAGGTTTTGGTGAACCCAAAATGCCCAGTTATGGGGTAAGCATGAAGCTTCGAAAGCACCATAGATTTAAGTTGTGATTGTTTGTTGAGATACAAACAACCTTTGTAGAGAATCTCATTATTGTGCCAAGAGTACTTGGGAGAAAATAGAGAATTGGATTGCAACTGTTGGATAAGGCACAAAACTTTGGGATATTGTAGCCATTCTTGGTGAGCATCTTGGAGCCAATATGGTACAATGAATGAGAGAGAAAAAATGGATCATTCATCTTCATACTTCCGGAAAAGAGCGTCAACAACCACATTTTCTTTTGCCTTCTTGTAAATTATCTCACAATCATATCCAAATATCTTGGTGACCCATTTTTGTTGCTCTGTGGAGGAAATTCGTTGTTCCAAAAAATGCTTGAGGCTCTGATGATCTGTTTTAATTTGGAAGCATTGGTCCAATAGATAAGGATGCGAGAGAGCCACAGCATGCAAAATAGCCAAAATTTCCTTTTAATAGATTGAATGGCCCAAATGGCACTTCGAAAGTTGTTTGTTAGTGAAGGCCATTGTCCATCCTTCTTTCATGAGAATTGGGCCAATTCCTTTCTCGGATGCATCACATTCCTTGACAAAAGTCTTTTTGAATTTGGGAAGGGCAGGAAAAGAGTTGTGCACATAACCTATTTCAAAGCATGGAAGGCTTGATTAGTTGTAGGATTCCAATTGAAAGCATTATTTTTAAGGAGAGCAGTGAGAGGTGCTGCAATTTTTCCATAATTCTTAACAAATTTGCGATAATAGCCCATTAAACCCAGAAAACCATGCAATATCTTCAGAGTTTTGGGGCGAGGATAATCTTTCATAGCTTCAATTTTCTTAGGATCCACCCTTACACCATCCTTTCCAACAATATGGACCAAATACTCCATTTCCGAGGCTCCAAAGGCACATTTAGATTATTTGAGGAAAAGTTGGTGCTGAGAAAGGAGACAGAGAACTTGATCCACATGGGAATTATGGGTTGTCCATGTTTTACTATAGATGATAATATCATAAAATAAAACTAAGACAAAATTATGGAGAAAATGACAAAATACATGATTCATGAGACTTTGGAAAGTGGAAGGGGAATTACATAGGCCAAAGGGCATGACCAAGAACTCATAGTGGCCCTCATGAGTTTGAAAGGTCATCTTGGGAATGTCATCCTATTTCATATGTATCTGATGGTAAAAAGAACAAAGATCAAGTTTAGTAAAGTATTGAGCACCACTCAATTCATCTAATAGATCATCAATGATAGGAATGGGAAATTTGTCTTTGATCATGAGTTTGTTGACAGCAAGAAAGTCGGGACACATGTGCCATGTTCCTTCTTTCTTGAAGATCATGACCACGGGAGAAGAATAGGGCCTGGTACTATGGCAGATGACACCCGCGTCGAGCAATTCTTGAACAATTTTCTCAATTTCATTCTTCTAGGCAAAGGGATGATGATACAAGCGAACATTGGGAGGAAGACTGCCCAAAACTAGAGGAATGGAATGATCATGAACACTGCAGGAAGGGGGAAGGCCATGGCGAGTGGAAAAAATATTTTGGTGTTTGGAAAGTATAGATTGGAGGTCAGGATTCACAAATGGTGTCTCAACTGCTTGAATGACATTGAGTTGGGAAATAATGTCTGAATGCCCTTTTTTGAGGAGCTTTTCCATTCGACGGGAACTGATGATCTTAGGGGAGCCTGTTGTGATTCCTTGGAAATTATATTGTTGGATCTCCTATTGAAATTGCATGGTCAATTCCTTAAAATATATGAATATGGGACCACGAGTACGTAACCATTCTACACCTAACACAATGTCACAACTACCCACATCAATAATGAACATATGAGATTTTAGGTTGTACTGGCCAATTTTGAGACGCACATTTTCACAATTCCCCTCACATTTCATGGAACCTCCATTGGAAATCATGATTTGAAAATTGTTGAATGCATGGATATAACAATGGGTTTCTTGAGAAATGCATCAATGAATGAAAGTATGAGTGTTATCGTTGTCAATTAGGATGATGACCTTCTGATTTTTAATGTATTTGATTAGCTTGATGGTTTGGAGAGCAGAGAAGCCAGTGTGTGCATTCAATGAAATGACCAGTTCAACTTCTGGTGGATCAGATGACAGAGTGATAGGAGTTGGCTCATGTATCTTTGTTGCATGAGAAGCCTTGATCTCATCTTCAGCAAAATCCTCAGATATGGTCATGAACAACTTTTTATCCTTACACTTGTGCCCCATAAAATATTTTTCATCACAATTCTAGCAAAGACCCTTGAGTTGGCATTCAACCATTTCTTCCCAGGTTAATTTTTGGATCTTGAGAGGGGTGGGATGAGGGGAAAGAGTGGGAGGACAAGGGCATGGAGGGAAAGAAGGTTTGCGGTGTTGGGAAAAAATAAAATGTTGGGCTTCCTTGGGACATTGAGTAGCTTCCAACCAAGTCTGGGGGTTAGTCATGAGGACTTGGGCTCATATTTCATCCTTGAGGCCACTGATAAAGCATTCTTGGAAAAACTATTAGACATGCCATCGGTTCTGAAAGCTAATTTCTCAAATGCAACGATAAACTCTTCCATGGCACCTGACTATTTCAATTTGTTCAAACAACCCAGGGAGTGTGTATTAGTGTCAAAGAGGTCATAAAGTTCAGCCACAAACTTTGTCTAGGCTATATATCCTTGGTGTGATTTTCAATGCCATTTCCACCATTGCCAACGTTCATGATCCAAATAGAGGACACCATAACGAAGTTTGGCCAAGTCATCAATGATGCCATGTAAGAAGAAGTAGTGTTCCATTTGAATGACCCAACCAGTGGGATCCGAGCCATCAAATTTGTTCACCTCCACTCATGGCAGAAGTAGATCACAATGAAAAGGGTCAGAATGAAATTGTTGGGAATTGGAGGAAGTCATACCTTTGAGGTTAGAATGTGGGTAATATGAGGAATAGAGTCCAACAATGGGCAATTTTTCCAGGACATTGGAAACAAAGGAGTCAAGTTAAGACTCAAGGTGGGATGCATGTTGGATGGAAAGGTGGGAATTAATGTTTTTCTTCAGTTCCTCTTTCATGTAGTCTATTTGGGACTCGATGTGGGTAGTGATGTGGTTTTCAAGGTCTTGGTTGTGATTGGTGGCCATGCCGAGGGGAAAACATAGGAGGAGGTGGGAAAGAAAGGTGGTTGAAAAGGGCGGGTGAGTCCACGAAAAAAAAGGCTAAAAAATGATATGTGTCATTGTGATTAGGACGAAAAGAGGAGTCCAGTGGAATACGTTCCAAGTAGAGGTGTAGAAAAGGGGTCATGACCACAAGAACAAAAAAGGTTGAAAAATGATAGGCATCGTTGTGACTAGGATGAAAAGAGGAGTCCAATGGGATAGGTCTCAAATAAGGGTGCGGGCAGGCCCCAGACGTTTTTTTACTTCTGAGGAGTTATACTCCGATTTAAATAATATTGCAGTGTTAGAATGCCCAAATTCTTAATAGGAAAAAAGCAGTGTCGAAATGCCCAAATTCTGAACATGATAAATCTTGTTTGTTCCCTTTCTGTGTTGTTTGTGTCCCAAGGGTTAGGGTTTTATAGGGTTTCTACAGACAAGGGTTTTTCCTATGCTATAACTCTCTGATATACATCCAGGGTCAAATACTAGCACTCGACCCAATATCTCAGTGAACCAACTAAGGAGGGTAGACTGTACCCTTAGTTGTACTACCCGATTACCCATGTACTAGAGAGTATCTTCCTTAGTGTTGTTCTCGGTGGCACTATAACAGTCAGAAGGTCGATCGATTTATCGATAGAGGGATTTAGGATATCTAGTTCGATCCATATACAGGTGTTGTCTGATGCGCTACCACTCGAAGGGGTACCAACATGGGTTACAAGGGTAGGCAACAATCTGCGCTTAATTACCAGTTGTAGTTCATGTGTGTATGCTTCCCTGACCATGGATTTATGCATTGAACGACATATCTTAGTAGATTTAAGACGCCAGAATACATCTCTACCTTGAAAAAATATAACCCACAATTTTTTTCCAAGGAAAGTGCTCCGATACCACTTGTAAGGTATCGGATCTATTATAATAGCCAAAAACAAAAATACTATAGAAAATGACAGCGAAACCACAGAATATATGAAACCACAACACCAAAATAATTTAGTTATTGATAGGAAACAATGTTCACTTACCTCTTCAAGGGCGCAACCTCCAACAGAGCAATGCTCTATTACAATAATTCTCAAGACAAAACTTCTCACGACTCCTACTCTTATTTATACTAATTATATCTTCTAAATAACATTCTAGAAAAAGATTCATCTAGAACTGGAAGCTTCTATTAGGTCTTCTTACAATGACTTATTCCAATTTATTAAGAAGGTCTTATTAACTAGTGTCAGCCTCTATTACATGGAAATATATTATTCTATCTACATAAGGGGTTAGGGAGGTTAAGTCCCTAACATTTTCATCCCCCTCAGCCACCAATTATACCTCATTTTCAGCCTAATGATCTCCAGCCTCATCCTAATATCGTTGATTTTCTTAATCAACCACATGTACAAGCCCATCCTCCATTCAATGATGGCTCGAACAATGCACCCATCAATCCTCCATATGGTATTGGTCATTGGCCAACTCTGTATTTACCTCTCCCTCATCCACCTCCTTTACTACCAGTTAAATCAGTCACTTTTGTAGCTTCACATGTACATTCTCCTCATCTCCTGAAAAAATATAAAGCCTTAGCTATTGAGCCAAGACCAAATAAAAAGCAACAACCTACCATATCAGTCAGTGAAAACTTCTCTGAAACATATGCCTACACCATCAAATCATTTCCACTTAAACTTGAATATGGTGTGAGAATGATCACCTTTAATGGCATGCACCTAGATATTTTAAAGGGTGAAGAGAAGAAATCTTATGATGTAGATTTGGTCCAACATAGAGAAACATTGTTAGATGGTAGTGCATAGAGATGGATTCACACAAAAAAATATGAATTTTGATTTTATTTTATGGTAACATTAGTTTGACTTTGAGACACATATCTTTTGGACAATTGATATTATAATTATTATTGAAAATATTTGTATCATGTTTTTAAAAGTTTTGAGAGTTACAAGTGTTTATTATTTATGAGACATGATTACTTCGGTTGTTGTTATACTTACTTTTATGAGGATAGTTGCATAATGTATGGATAAATAATGGGGGAAATAAATAACAAGAGAATGATTCATAAAAACAAATAAAGACATAAAAAGGGGCTCCACCTATTAGTTATTATATATATTTATTATTATCCTTATCATAAATATAATTTTCCAATTATTAACTAAATTTATTTAACTTTAGTAAGTAAAGGGAATTCAACTACTTGAGAACTACCTTTTGGAAAATAAAAGGAAGAAAGGAAGGACAATAAGGAAACCAAAAATTAGAGAGAAATACTTATGATAATGTTTTCTCTTGTTTCAAGTGAGATTTATGATATTCATTCTTTCATTTTTTTATTTTTCATGAGAGGTAAATCCTCTTGTTGACAATCAAATTATTCTAAAGGTGGAAAATAAGAGAGAACTAAGAAGCATATACTTTTGACATGCTTAAGAAGTTCATTCACTTAGCTTGGCAGTCTGTTTAATTTGATTAGAATTTCTAGATTCATTTTCAGTTCCGATTAAGGCTATTTTACAGAGTCAAGACTTGATGATATTGTGGCAACTAAACATTGACTGAACATTGATAAAATTTTGCTGGCAACTGAAGTTAATAGAAACAATGATATTTTCTTTATGAATACAACCACGAACTTGTAATATAGATTTTCCACCTAAAAATAAACCCTTGGTGCTCTCTTCATCTTTACACTTTGTATGAGACCACCTATCTAATAATAGTTTTTCAAATTCTTCATCATAGAGTGTCATTATTTGGGAATACCGAAGCAATGCCCACCAAATGAATGCATCACCTTGTAAGTGTAAACTGACCAAACCTCTCCAATTCTCTTTATATGCTAACTTATCTTCTTTTATATTTTTTTCAATACTTGGGCCATCATCTTTTTCAGTAAAATACAACTACATCTTGGAATAAAGGTTCAATAAAAACTAAAGCTTAAAAATAACTCAATGTGCAAATCACACAGCTTTTTCCGGAAAAACCCTGAAAAATAGTCGAATTTAAAATGCTCATAACTTTACTTCCCGGACTCCGTTTTAGACGATTTTTTTTTTTTTGAAATTGGGTATTTTTCCGAGAGGAATTCAAATATCCAATTGTTTTGGCCAAATTATACTAAAAAAGTTTTAGATCTGAACCTAAAGTTCGCCACCCTCTTTTTTCCTTAGAAAAAATCTGCAAAAGGACCCAAAAATTATCCCCTTTTTTGGCCAAGGAAAGTGCTTTGATACAAATTTTTAAGTACCTAAATAGATCTGCAAATATACTTCAACAATAAACCAATAATAACACCAAACCATTCACCAAAATATTGAACACAAGAAATAGAAAAAACCCTTGAGGTATGGTAACACCATATATTATTCCTTATGGAAGGAATGCACTCCTCAAGCAATACTTTCTAGTACAATGACAATAATATTCACTATGCTCCAATACATTGCTTACACTTCTTTATATAACATTTTCTATCTTCTAGGAACATTCTAGAAAAGGAATCTTCCAGAAATCCTATTTATTATATCTAACTACCATAGTGGGCCTTATTTAATAATATAGTGGACCTAGTCCACCTTACATCGAATGGCCTCCACTAATAATACATAACCACATTCCCATTGGGTACCTCCTTAGGTACCCTATATTACCTCCCTAGGTATACTACAATCTCTTGCATCTTTAACTAGACTTTCAGTGACATATTTAGCAGCTTTGATTATCAATTACTTATTGATTTGTATTATTGTTTACCGCTTCTATATAGGACAAAAATATTTACTTGATTTTCCATTGTATATCTTGGCTCGTATATTTGTCTTTTCTTATGTCTCGGGCAGGTACAATTATCTTCCGCAAGTACTCAAGCACTTGGAAATCATTGAATATATCCAAGACCCATTCTCAAGCCACATTGCACTTAGTAGTTTGACCTATAGGGGAATCATCTTCTATAACCTCACTTTCCATCTCATTTCCCCCTAGGGTCACCTGGAATTCCCCCCTTGTGTAGGATTTCTCCTTCACTAAAGTGAGGGAAGCGTTTATCTAAGGTGATAATAGGTAGACTCTCCCATAGTTCTCTCTATCTTGTGGATTGAGTAGGGATTTTCCCAACCTACAATTTGTGTGATAACATGACCCATGGTTTACTTCTAAAAAAGGATATAAAGGACATGGTTAGGTTGATTCTCCCTCAAGTATCACAATCCCATTTCACCACAATAATGAGAAAGTATTTTTTAGATGTTGCAATCACAAAGAACAATATCTTCACAAGGCGTGATAAGTATCTCTCCACCAACAAACTTAGGAGAACCATTGATACAATGTGAGTATATTAGTTACAAGAAATCCAAAGACCCCATAATAGATATATCACAAGTTGTTTCACTATATACTATTCCCATATATGAATTCAAAGGAACATCTTATTGAAGTTTGAGTAGTTTCGGAAGATATTCTTATTATATTCATATTGTATTTGACCAAGACAAAACCCTAAAAGATTATATTATATTATATTTGTTAATTTGACCCTATTGTGCCTTTGTAAAAGTCAGACCTATTGTTCCTTGACAAGTCAATTGTAAAATAGAAAGATAAAGTGGACAGGTCGGCCATGACCTAATTTCTGGGGGGCACACAAGTACAACTATCTTCCACAAGTAATCAAGCACTTGGAAACCATTGAATATATCCAAGACTCATTCTCAAGCTACATTCCACTTAGTAGTTTGACCTATAGGGGCATCATCTTCCATAACCTCACTTTCCATATGATTTCCCCCTAAGGTCACTCGGGATTCCCCCTTTGTGTAGGATTTCTCCTGCACTAAAGTGAGGGGAGGGTTTATCTAAGGTGACAATGGGTAGACTCTCCCATAGTTATCTCCATATTGTGGATTGGGTTGGGATTTTCCAAACCTACAATTTTTGCAATAACATTTTGGCGTGGTTGCTAGGAGGATTTTTAATCCTCTTTCGTGCCCTAACGACACTTTGGCAAGCTTCCATCCCAAATCATTTACCCCTATCTTTCTTATTGACTCCACCTGAAGGACGTTCCCCTTCCACCCTTGATGAGCTCTTCTTGAAGCTCATCCAATGACTCCACCTTCCCATAAGACGTGTCCCCCGAGAAGATTCAAGTCTTCTAAGGTTTATCGAAGAAGGCCTCCTCTCAAACCTCTCGTTGTCAAAACCCTATTCCAAGGTAACCTTCCTCTTGCTCCAATGGCTCACCCTTGGAAAAAATACCTCTACAAAACCTTAAACATGGCCACTATTCTCGGATATCCCAATTCCATGCCAAAAGAGTCTCACAAATGGTTTCCAAAGTTCTCAGGAAATAATGTGATCAAAACTAAAAATCATTTCTATGCCATCGACTAAGACATGGAGAATGCAAAAGTAGAACATGAATACATAGAGATGAGGCTACTAACTGAAGATGCCCAAATATGGTTCAGAGGCCTTCCTGATAACCATGTAGCATCTTATGAATATTTCACTAAGTTGTTCAAGAACAAATGGACTACAAATAAGGGAAACAAGATGCTTGTAGCTTAGTTCAATCAGATAAAGAAGAAGGAGAATGAGACAGTAAGTGAATTTGAAAATGGGTTTGATAGATTGTACAATCAAATCCCAAAGGATTTGTGTCTGCCAAAAGCAGTTGTTTGTCTCCTTTATATGAATGCTTTTGATGGGAATTTTTTTTTCATCTTAAAGGATAAGAAGCCCACCAATTTGGCACAAGACAAAGAGTACATCACAAATATTGAAGAGAATCTTCTTGATTCAAAGGCTAACCTTTTTCAATATCCTTATGTCAAGACAGAAGCAAAGACCAAAGCTCTTAGTAGCAGTGTGGTAGATCCAATTTCTCTCTTGACTCAGAAGATTGACCAGATGAGTACTCAGTTCGTCCAAGCTCAGAATCATATCATGGTCTGATTGATTACTATGGAAAGAAATCAGTTTCCTCCCAGGCCTCATTTTTTTAGATAGCAGAGGTATTCCATAGGTTGGAGGTTGAAGCCTCAACAAGAGGAAAAATCCCCTAACACATTGAACCCGATTGAAATGGTCAACACAGAAGAAGCACCATGGTGTTCTCCATGTCAAGAAGCTCATCGAGAGGATGATTGTCCCAGACATGATGAAGACTCCTATGATAGTATGAACTTCATGGACATGATATGTAACTTCTGAGAAGAATATATTACTCAAGAACAAATTGATGAAGTCATAAAAAGAGGATCTAGAAAAGGATAATTCCAAGTGTTAAATCAATTAATAGAGGATCAGAGAAAGGAATTTAGGAAAAAGGAAATTTTTGCGTACGCAAGAAGAAACAAGGCTTCATTTCCTCTGCTACAACCTTCCACTCCACTTTAGCCAAAGGTGGAAGTTCCTCTTCCATCTACAGAGAAGGTGGTCCCACCACCTCCACCTTCAGTCTGTAAATTGCTTCCAAAACAAAACTCAACATAAGAGGAGATTCAGTTGAACATAGACATGTCAACCATGTTTGGAAAGCTAAATATGACGATCATTTTGACAGAGATGTGCAAGATTCCCTCTATGAGGAAAGAAGTCTTGAAGTTATTAAAAGTACCAATCGAGAAGGAGGATCCTCCCATAATTTTGAATACCATCTATCTTGATCGGAAAAGGGATAGTAACCCTCCCTTCTATCTCTCTTTGGGGGTAAATGGTCTTCACTTGAACAATTGTATGCTCGACTCTGGGGCCTTGACAAATGTGATGTCCCTAAAGGTTATGGAACACCTCGGCTTGAAGACAACCCAACTATATGGGAATCTTTGTGGTATTTATTCCAAGAAGGTAAAGGTTTATGGGCTTGTGGAAGACGTTGAAGTTTATTTGTTGGATTTTCCTCATATCATCCTCATTATGAACATAGTGGTGATTGATTTTCTAGACGCTTGGGGAATTATTTTATCAAAAAATTGTCCTGCTTCTCTTGGGGGTTTTCTCAGTATGGATCTCACCCATGCACATATTCCCATGGGGGATGGTACTTTGAGATTTTGTATAGTCGGGAGAGGGTTGAGAAGGATGTGATGGATCCCAACAATCTTGATTACACTAGTGAGTGTGACTTTGATGTACCTTTCTATATAATCGAGTATGATCCATGGGACCTACATTTTGCGCAAGAATATTGCATAGATATGCTACTCCCAAGGATGGATGAATGTAAGGAGAACCTTGTGAAGTTCCAAGGGAAATAACCAGGGTCTATTAAGATATTAAAGGAATAAGATCAAGAACGTGAGAAAGTTATTAAAAATGCAGCCAACATGGAACCTCCTTCCTATCCTTATATCGAGGATATACCTTACATCAACTACAATGAAGGAAGTCTTGCATTCATGTGGGATAAAAGGAAGGGCAAGCCTAAATATGATCAGAAGGATGACGACTCTTGGCTTGGTACTTACATCATCAAGAAGAAGTATGTGAAAGATAAATACTACTTGATATCCTTGGATGGGAGAAATATGTCATTACTAGTAGATGGGTCTCTTCTCTGACCCTACATTTAAGGTACTTGACTTCTTTAGGGCCCAGGCCCCAGGTAAGTAGGTAGGTCATCTTGTTTTCTTGCATTTTCATCTTGATTGATCATAGTAGATTAGCCGCATTTCATGTTTCTTTTTGCTCTACTTGAATAGTGATTTCATCATATTACATATCTAGTTTAGATATGTAATAAAAAAAATTATTTTATATTAAAAAAAAACTAAAAACATTTATTTTCTAGATTAGTTGTCTATTTTGAAGGATTTTGTTTTTTTGGACTTTGATTATATGAGTAAAGGGTGGGTAGAACCACCTTGGATTTTACAATTTTATGTTTTAGTGTAGGCACAAGTCCAACCAAGAGATGTTGAGGTTTTCATGCACTCTATGACGAGTATATGTCCCTAAGTAGGAGCCATATGTTATCCCCAATTTATAGGGGTAAGTAAGGAGATTATGTCTCGAGGCCCTCAGATTGCATACATGGACTACGGAGAGACTGATGGTTGACATTTTCCACTTGCACAAATAAAGGCCCTCTTCACCACCACATATATCAAGTTCATCATGATGGTATCCACCACATCATCTTTCTTCTGAAAGACGATGGGTCTTGCTCCATGAGGTACAAGTCATGTATTGTGGTAAGTGTCACTTTAATATTTCACACATTTGAGTATGTTGCATTTAATGCTACTTTTGATTATAGAATGTTTTCTTGGAAGTTATGCTCTTTGCCCTGTTTCACCTTGGTGGTTGAAATTGCGCCCTATTAAGTGATCACCCTTAGGGATGGGTTTTTTACTGGGAGGTCTCCTTGACAAGTCATCATGCCACTCTCGATTATACTTATCATTTTTCATCACTTCACCCCTTGTTCGTATCCTATATTTTGTGTACCTCAATTCATGGGAAGAAGGGGTTGAAGGCCCATAGTTTTGTCACTGGAAACAGATAAAATCCAATCATAAACCTTCTAGATGCTCACCTAAGGATCCCAAGGAAAATGAAATGTCTCTCATAATAAACTGATGGGACCCGTAAAAAATTAACAATATAAAATTCCAACCAAGGTAGAGCGTGTGTGGGCAATGTTTTTCATGCTTAGGTAGAAGTCTGACACATTGTATTAGACTTGGGGAAGCATAATGTGACCATGGTAGAGTCAAGGTGGGAAATTTTTTTCATGCTTAGGTAGAAACCCCACCTTGGCTTCAAGCTGGAAACATCTTAAAAAACAAAAGGCAATAAATGGGCTTGGAAAAAGGATGCAATGAAAACGAAGGTGCAACACACCCTCTATAAAGCAACCCATAATGGAGACAATACAAACCCTTGTATGTCATGAACCCCATGCCCAAATTTTTTAACCCCTGTCTACTTCATCTTCTCCACATGACTTAGAGAGGTTTCCACCTAGGAAAAACTCCTTGACTTAAGGAATGATTCACCCAATAGGTCATTTTGTCAACCCTCCATACCTAAACTTGTAAAATTGCATAGGGTCTTTGAGCACATGTTTAATTTGATGAGGTAGTTTTTTTTGTACATGCTTGAATGGATCTTATATTAAATGTGATTTTACTTTCCATGATGTCTTGAATTGAGATCCTTGGAGGGCGCACTTGTCTATCTTTGCAGGACCTTGACTAGTGGACGATTTGGAGGAATAAGCCTAGCTTGGGCCTTCATTGGGGAAAGAATCCCATAGGTTGGATTCCATGGCCCACACACTGGATGATTATTGTAGCCTTTGGAGGCTTGAGAGATACCTTAGAGGACCTCTCTTATCCCTTCAACACCCCAACGATTTGCCTTTGGAGGCTAGAGCGCTACATTTTGAGGCTTGATGTTTTGTTGGGGCTAGGGTTTTGTGGTAATGGTGTTGAATTGATTGAAACTTGGCACTTTTTGATGCGGCTAAGTCTTAGCTTGAAGGGAAAGACCCTAGCACACAAGGAGGAGGCCTTTGGAGTCCAAATGTTTCATCTCCAAGCTCAACAAATTGGTCAAAGTGCCAAAACGTTGACCCAAAAGGGGTGACATCATGCTTTTTAAAGGTTTTTCTTTGTGAAAAAATAATGTTACTTTGTAAAGGGGAAAAATAAAGCGAAATTTCTCCCTTATTTTGTGGTTTACCCTTTTTAAGTGGACACAATTTATCTTAGAGGTTTAGTATAAATAGAGATCAAATTCATTTCATTTAAGACATAACTCTCCCATTGTGAGAAGGATACTTGGCTGAAATTTGTGCCCTCTTTGGGCAATTTGGATATTTCTCTTGTGTAAATGTATTTTGGTAATTTCTCTTGGTATATTGTAGAGCTAAGGTGGTGCACACCTCTTGGAGGCTTCTTCTCTTTCTTATGGATGGATATGGTTTGGTAAACTAGGTTTTGATCTTGCATCTTGTGGAATTGGTAAGGAAATTTCTACATTAATTGGTATTTTCTTCTTGTTCAATGTTATTCTTGTTGGAAACCCTAGGAGGAGTATAAGTGCATATACCCTCCACCAATTTTCATCTCATTTTTTGGATGATAATTCATTTTTGCAAAAGTTTCTAGGAGGAGTGCAAGGGTGTACACCCTCCTAGATTTACCTTAGTTTGATTTGCATGCCCTAGGGAGTAAAAGGGATTACACCCCTAGAGATATTGTGGGTCTAACTCTCACATCCAAGACTCCATTTACCTAATATATTAAGGGAACTAATCTGAAATTTGCATTGGATAAATAAATTTCTTGCATTAGGTAATGTGATTTTACGAGATTTTCAAATTATTTGAAGTGGAATCAATTCTATGATCTACTAGCCTGCTTTATCCACTAGGGCGTCCTCTTTGGCCAAGGATATTTTATTGTTGTTATAAAATTAAAGATACAGCCATTATGGCTACAACAAATTTCTCTCAAACTTTTACTTTTTCTCTCTTTTCAACCATCAAAATTTGCTAGGAAGTTGCTTTAATAATCTACTAGTCATTGTGCATCTTTGGGGTGGTTTACTTGTAATTTTTGGTGGTTGGAATTTTTCGATGTAGAAATATTTTGCTACAGCCATAAGGCTGTTATAATATCTCTGCAATAAAATCTTTGAACATCCATATATTGTTGCTAAAGTCTTTCTCTATTTTACTTGAGTTATACTAGTCATTATTAGCTTATCTATGTTAAGTACCCGAATAGATCTGCAAATATACTTCAACAATAACCCAATAATAACACCAAACCATTCACCAAAATACTGAACACAAGAAATAGAGAAAACCCTTGAGGTAGGGTAACACCATATATTATTCCTTATGGAAGGAATGCACTCCTCAAGCAATACTTGCTTGTACAATGACAATAATCTTCACTATGTTCCAATACATTACTTACACTTCTTTATATATCATTTTCTATCTTCTAGGAACATTTTAGAGAAGGAATCTTCTAGAAAGAATGTTTATTATATCTAACTACCATAGTGGGTCTTATTTAATAATAAAGTGGACCTATTCCACCTTACATTGAATGGCCTCCACTAATAATACATAGCCACATTCCCATTGGGTACCTACCTAGGTATACTACATTTCATCCCCCTTCACATGTTTCATCCTCAAAACACAGGAATAAACCATAAAATATGATCGGATAAGCAATGTAGTTAACTGGTACCAAGTATTACCATCCATCCATCCTAATGGGAGATAAACATGATGTCCAATTGATGTCTTTCCACCTTGACCTTGATCTGCATGATGGCAGTGTTGCCATGGGATTGGTTCTCTAGCCTGATGTATTCCTCTAGTGTTGGTAGGCCTCCATGCACCCCTTGATCAGTTTCCTTTCTGGTTCCCTGTTGGTGCATAAATGTATTGATGTTCACGCTATTTCCTTGATGACCTTTGTTTTTCTATATGATGTGGATGGAGATATACAACAACTGTAGGAATCTGTTCTTTTTTATTCAAATCTAAAACACATTGCGCCTTTGAGTCAATGACCTCCTTAGCTTCCTGATTGTGTCCTTCCTGTAGTTTTGTTTCATCTCCTTTTGTAGACTTTTCCTCTGATTCAACTTTAGACTCAACAATAACTTCTTTGTTGGCCTCCATGGGCCCATCTTTCTTACTAAGAGACACATCCTACAATGTGATTTTCTTTTTCTTGTACCACAACTTCAAAAACTTCTTTTGCACATTAATATTAATGGTACCCATTTATTCTATCCAAGGATATCCCAAAACAATATCCACTTCATCGATATCCAAAGCATAAAAATATGAATGCAACACATATTTATCCATGGTAATGTTCAAATCTTTAACAATTTGAACATTTTCAACCTCAACCTGTGTGCTTTGAATATTCTTTACCGAAACTCACAATCTATTAACCAAATGAACATTGATAAAATTTTGTTGGCAACTGGGGTTAATAGAAACAATGATATTTTCTTTATGAATACAACCATGAACTTGTAATAAGGATTTTCCACCTAAAAATAAACCCTTGGTGCTCTCTTCATCTTTACACTTTGTATGAGGCCACCTATCTAATAATAATTTTTCAAATTCTTCATCAGAGAGTGTCATTATTTGGGAATACTGAAGCGATGCCCACCAAATGAATGCATCACCTTGTAAGTGTAAACTGACCAAACCTCTCCAATTCTCTTTATATGCTAACTTTGTCAGAAAATTGGCTTAGGTTGATGGATAGTTGGTATGGATTGCTGGTTGTAATTGATGTCAACTATTGGAGAGTGATATTGTAGATTGATGTCAACCCTTAGTGATTGTTGTCAACCCTTGGAGAAAGTCCGGTAGCAAATTCTGGTAGCACAAAGGTTTGGGTAATGGACCCAAGGTTGTTTCATGTATAATGGTATGCGTTTTAATATATTTTAAGGTAAGAATATTCTAGATGGATAGTACATGTCATTCCATTTCCGGTGGTATGTGGAATGCCACATAACTCCTCACTGTTAGAGAGTTATGGCCATGAGAAATTGGAGAACCCGGGTTTGGGTAATGGACCCAAGTTTGTTTGATGGATAATGGTATGAGTTTTGATATATTTGAAGGAAAAAATATTAAATATGGATAGTACATGTCATTCCATTTCCAGTGGTATGTGGAATGTCACATAAATCCTCACGGTTAGAGAATTATGGTCATGTGAAGTTGGAGAACCCTCATGAGTCATCTAGAAGCCCCAAACGATCAAAGTAGTCAAAGTGGTTTAAGAGATTTTTAGAAGGTAAATAATAAAGTGAAGTGATGGGTGTACTATAATTCAAAGTGAATACAAAATAAATTATTTAAATAATAAAGTTAATGGAGAAATTACTAAGTTGACAAATGGTTAGAAGAGGGTTAGCCCTAAAATAAGGAAAGTGGTTTAAGATGGTTAGAAGGTAACCCCTTGAGGTAAAGTGAAGTGATGAGTGTACTATAAGTCAAAGTGGATACAAAATAAATTATTTAAATAATAAATTTAATGGATAAATTACTAATTGGACAAGTGGTTAGAAGTTGGTTAACCCTAAAATAAGGAAAGTGGGCAAAGTGACCTAGAAGATGCTTCTAAGGAACCTACTTGGAGAGTATAAATAAAAGGCAAGACTCTCTCATTTTATATCACACTTGAGTATATTGAATATCTATAGGTGGATGAGGTAACCAAAGTATATCTAAGCTGAATTTCAGATGGAAGGTGAAGAAAAGAAGGCCAGAATTCAAGGGAGGATAAATTATTTTAATGATGCTTTCTAAGGTATGTTATTTACAGGTCATCTCACCATTTTCACAATATTTTTTTTTCTAGAATGATTTAGACCATTAAATTGATAGGCCATTGAGGAAACATATCCAAGTATCTGTGGTAAACATTTTAGCTTGTGGGTCATTGTATTTTTTGAGTTACACTACGTGGAAAATAGGGTTTGTAGCTAGTCCTGAAACTAGTCTAAAACAAGTGTTTCAGGTAAAAACGTCATAAATTATTCATAACAGATCGAAGGATTGTAAGAAAAAATGTTTTGGTTAGAGTAAAATCTGTAGTATTCTTTGTAACATTTTCATATCGATTCAAAAAATATTTCGTGTGGGGCACGCTCTACAAGGTGACTCTCTAGAATAAGCCAGAATTCAACAAGGTATGTCATTTTTGCTATAAATCCTTTTCTGAGAGGTTCTAAGTAGTGACACCTAGAGGAATTACATAAACCAAACTGAAGAAAATTTTGTACTATTTTCATATCTTCATTCATTACAGGTACATAGTTATGATTATTTCAAGTTAGGGTTGTTGACTAATCCCAAACTAGTCATGTGAGACTAAAGAAAAGTTTGATGAAAATGATAGTCTCTTGTTGTGAAAGTTAAGGAATGTTTGTAGGCATGTGATCATATACACCAAGTCTATTACAGAGTTACGAATCATATTTGGATGATGAAATTGATGAGGGCTTTTGGTTGAGGTACATGTTGGGTACATGGTTGAGACAAGTAGTTGATGAGTTGGCACATACACGAGGTGTATAGTTGATGATGTTGGTACATATTGATGAGTAGTTGATACATGATTGGTACATACTTGGTACATGGTTGGAGGCACCTGTTAGTAGTATTTTTGACACATGGTTTATGGATGATGTAGCATACTTGTATTGGTATATTATTAGAAGCACATATTGATCTTGGTGATGATTATGAGTTGTTTTGTTACATCTTTGAGAGTTGTCTTGGTGATTGATCTTGGTGAGTAGATATGATTTGGTTGATAAGATCGATGAGACAGGTTTTTGTGAGAGGTTGTTTGTTCAGGTTGTTGTGACATGTTATTTGTACAGGTTTGGTGCATGGTTGATGCACTTGTTCATGGTACAGGTTTTGTATAGGTTTGGTGCATGGTTGATGCACTTGTTCATGGTACAGGTTTTGTATAGGTTGGTGCATGGTTGATGCACTTGTTTATGGTACATGTTGGTTACAGGTTGAGGTACAGGTTGGTGCATGGTTGATGCACTTGTATATGGTACAGGTTGATTACAAGTTGAGGTATAGGTTGATGCAAGGTTCAGGTTTATTGGTATAGGTTCACAGCGGTATATGTCACAGTGATAATGGTTCCATAATTCTACTTCTACTTCAGGGCAGTTGGATGGGGCATGGAAAGGTGGTTGTAGCCAGAGAACATAGGGGGTTGTACCCTCCTTCTGGTTGTAGCCAGAGAATTGGGGTGTTGGAGCTTCCCTTAGGTTGTAGCCTGAGAAACTAGGGGGTTGGAGCCTCCTTCCAGTTGCAGCTGGAAAACAAAGGGAGTTGGTGCTTCCAATGAATGTAATTCTTCAAGACATATAAGGAAAAGAATTGTGTGGTTTTCTCCTTCTTTGGGTTTCCACGTAAAACATTGGTGTACTGTGTATGTGTATGATTGTTCATTTGTTCATTGCTTATTTACTCTACAGTTATTGGATGATAATGCTACATGGATATAACACTTGGATTATATGGTTAAAAAGAATTAAATTGCTCTATTACTGACTCACGCCCATCTCAGTAATCCAACAGTTGGTATCAGAGCCGGTTCCTTTAAGAAACAGTTTAACCACTGGAAGGAAATCATGGATTATTTTGAGAATGGAGTACCAATGTTTAATGGTCATAATGGTTTTAAGTATGAGATGTGGAGCATAAGGAATGAAGTATTTTTACAGGCACAGGGACATTATATTTGGATATCAGTTGTTATAGGATATGATAGTTCAAAATGGGAAAAGACTGCATCCAAGAAGGAATTGAGGAAGAATAACAAAATAGCAATGGATTTCATCTAGGAAGGATTACCTAATATGGTAAGAGAAAAGGTTGGTAAATGTTCAACAACAAAATAACTTTGGGATAAGTTACATGACATATATTCTTCCCCCATCATAGATTTAGAAAATGTCAAAGAACATGCAGATATAAATCAAGAAGAATTATGTTCACCATTTCAAGCCGATTCAGAAGATGAAGAGTACATAATCACCAGAGGTATGTTGTTTTGTTTTAATTGTGAAAAATGTGGACATCTTGAAATAGAATTCTATGAAGGAAATGAGACAGAAAAACTAATTGAAAAGGAAGATAATTATGAAGAAGAATTTATTAGTGCTTTAGATGAACTAAGAGAACAAAACAATTCACTCAAGAAAGAATTGATGAAACAAAAGGAAAGTGTTCACATTTTTTAAGAATCCCATCAAGTCATCGAGAACTTAAGAAATCAGCTAGAAGAAGCCATAAATATTGAAGAAAATCTTGAATATCAAAAGCAGTGTTTGGAAACCAACATAGCAACATAGAAAGAAGAAGCAGAAATGAGAGAGAAGATATTGACAGATCATCTTAAGAAAAGAAGTAATGATCTAAACCAGCTTGAGGCGGAGTTTGGTCAAGAAGAGAAAGGACTTGAAGAAGAAATAATCACATTAAAAATTCATCTTGAAGAAGCAAAAAGAACAGAAGAAGTCATGAAGTCTCAGATAATGAAGAAAGAAGAAGAGGTTGAGAAGCTTGAAGACGAAGTTGTCACATTGAGAAATAAAATCGTGAAGCTCAACAAGAATGTTGAAGAGACAGAAACATCCACATCAATTATAGAAAATGAAGAGAATCACTCTAGGTTGCTAAAAAAGAAGAATCAAGAAAATAGAAAGAGTTATGCAGAAGTACTCAAAGGAAGAAATTATGGTCAACCAGAATCTAAGAAAACTATTGAAGATACATCTTCAAGAAGACCATCCATGTTCAAGCCACAAAGAAGCTTCAATCATGATCAGTCAAGGAAAAAATTCAGAAAGACTACGCCACAAAGAAGATCATTCACTCCCAGGTATGCAAATTTATTTTATGGTCATTGTTATTATTGTACTAACCTTGGACATAAGGTTTCATATTACAGGGATTATAAAAGAAATGTTCAAGCAAGAAGTGCCTATGTGGTCGCATGCAACATTGAGTGTTACAAATGTCATAACTATGGACACATAGCCAGATATTGTAGAAGCATGATCGATACTTCCATGAAAGAGAATACTGATATCATATATAAGAAAGTATGGATAAGAAAATAGGAAGAACATGTGAACAGATACCAGGTACCAAAGATCACAAAATTGGCAATAAAACAAGATGAAAATTCTACAGAGAAAAAGAAAGATGTCAGATACAGAAAGGTTTGGAAAATAACTGAAAGAAAGGAAGGATAGGTAAATAAGGAACATCTTCAAGAGATTGTACTTTCAGGCATTGTAGTGAAAGATGAATCCACAGACAGAAAGAAAGAAGTTAGAGCTCAGAGAGATAATGAATCTACCAATGAAGATGATGATGAATCTACCAATGAAGATGATGATGAATACACATCAGAGCATGAATTTTTATGAGACATCCATCTTAGAGACTCCCAAGTAATATGAATATTAGACAGGGGGAGTCTATGTGATAGTTGTGATAGAACAAAGAACCATCCTTCGAGCATATTGTAGAGTTTGAGAAGACAGATTCAGAGCAATCAGTTAGCAGAAGTATAGTTTGATAGATTAATGAAGACTTCATGATAGTATAGTGATAAATGGGTTAGCATTATGGACAGTTGCGCAAGTAGAGTCTTGGACAATATGGACAGAGATGGATTCGTAAGAACACTTAGCATGTTTGGACAAATATATGATATTGGACGAGAGCATGGATTCATAGATTGGTTCAGAGACAAAGGAACATTATCGTAATTGATGATAATTACATAGGAAATGGCTCGAACAATGCTAATGGATTCCAAATTGACATATATTTTTTGGACACATGCAGTGCATACATCAGTTCACATTCAAAACACAGTAATGCTCAGAAACAAAAATGACAAAACTCCCTACGAACTATGGAAAGGAAGAGCAGACAACAACCTCTACATCAAGGTAACTCAAGGTAATATTTTATTAATTGAAATTTTTATGATAATATTGTTTTGGAAGTACTAATGACAGGTTAAGCCATAAATTTGCAAAGGATATGTAGAATGAATTTGAAATGTCATTACTTGGAGAACTATGATTCTTTTTAGGTCTTCAGATATGTCAAAGAAACCAAGGAATTTTTATTTCTCAAACTAAGTATATTAGAGAAATGCTAAAGAGGTTCGCAATGGAAGATTGCAAACCAGTTACAACTACTATGCAAACCAGTTGCAAGTTGAGAAAAGATGATGATTCAAATTCTATAGACCAGAGGCAATACAGGTCAATAATTGGTAGCTTACTATATGTGATAGCATCCAGACAAGATGTAATGTAGGCAGTTGGACAGGTGGCGTGGTTTCAAGCAGCACCAAAGGAATCACATGTATTAGCAGTGAAGAGGAGTTTCAGATATCTCAAAGGAACAAAAGAGTTTGGATTATGGTATCCCAAAGGAAAGGATATATCACTTATTGCCTACAAAGATGTAGATTGGGCAGGTTGCATTGGTGACCGACGAAGCACCAGTGGAGAAATGTTCTACTTGGGTGAGTGTTTAGTATCTTGGATAAGAAAGAAGCAATCATCAATATCCTTATCTACAACCAAGGCATAGTATATTGTAGCAACAACATGTTGTACACAAGTTCTATGGATGAAAAAATCTTTGACAGATATATAGGTTGAGTATGATTAGCCCATTTCAATCTATTGTGATAATACAAACGCCATCATTATCTCAAAAAACTCGGTGATCCACTCCAAGACGAATCACATTCCAATCAAGTATCACTTTCTATGGGAACATGTTGCAAAGAAGAACATCAGAGTTGAATATGTGGGAACAAAAGAACAAGTGGCATACATCTTTACAAAACCGCTTCCACGGGAAGCCCTTGAGTATCTTCGCCAGAGACTAGGCGTAATTTCTTCTCCAAAATGAATGTTTTTGAATGCTTATCTTATATGTCTTAGATGTACACAAGGAAGCACCATAAATAGGACAAAGGGGGAGATATTTATCAGATGCAAAGGTAAATGCTTGGAGAGAGAGCATAGAGGCATGTTTCCAAGGGGCGCGATTGTCACAAGGGAAGAATGAGCGATATGACTTCAGAGTGATACCCTTTGTCAAAGGGGGAGATATTATTCATATGAAGGGAAAGAGAGTAATTAGAGGATTATAAACACAAATAAAAATCAAAGGCACGTAGACAGGGGGAGCATCCCCAAGGAGAGTTCAGTCAGGGGGAGAATTCCCAAAGGGAGATACCCTTTTCCATTTATGTCAAAGGGGGAGAGAGAGAAACATTGATGAAGAGTATAAGCATGAATGTTATAATGACTAAGTGTTGCCATCAATGCCAAAGGGGGAGATTGTCAGACAATTGGCTTAGGTTGATGGATTGTTGGTATGTATTGTTGGTTTTCATTGATGTCAACTATTGGAGAGTGATATTGTTGATTTATTTCAACCCTTAGTGATTGATGTCAACCCTCAGAGAAAGTCTGGTAGCGAATTCCGATAGCACAAAGGTTTGGGTAATGGACCCAAGGTTGTTTCATGTATAATGGTATGAGTTTTAATATATTTTGAGGTAAGACTATTCTATATGGATAGTACATGTCATTTCATTTCTGGTGGTATGTGGAATTTCACATAACTCTTCATGGTTAGAGAGTTACGACCATGAGAAGTTGGTGAACCCGGGTTTGGGTAATGGACCCAAGTTTGTTTGATGGATAATGGTATGAGTTTTGATATATTTTAAGGCAATATTATTCTATATGGATACTAAATGTCATGCCATTTCCATTGGTATGTGGAACGTCACATAACTCCTCACGGTTAGACCTAGAAGATGCTTCTAAGGAAGCTACTTGGAGAGTATAAATAAGAGGCAAGGCTCTCTCATTTTATATCACACTTGAGAATATTGAATATATATAGGTGACTGAGGTAACCAAAGGATATCTAAGCCGAATTTCAGAGGGAAGGTGAAGAAAAGAAGGCCAGAATTCAAGGGAGGATAAATTCTTTTGATGATGTTTTCTAAGGTATGTTATTTACAGGTCATCTCACCATTTTCGCAATAATTTTTTTTATAGAATGATTCAGACCATGAAATTTATAGGCCATTGAGGAAACATATCCAAGTATCTATGGTAAAATTTTTAGCTTGTGGTTCGTTTCTTTTTTTGAGTTACACTCCATGGAAAATAGGGTTTGTGGCTAGTCCTGAAACTAGTCTAAAACAAGTGTTTCAGGTAAAAACGTTATAAATTATTCATAACAGATCCAAATTTAGTAAGAACAAATGTTTTAGTTAGAGTACAATCTTTAGCATTCTATGTAATATTTTCAGACCAATTCAACAAATATTATGTGCGGGGCACGCTCTACAAGATCGTTGTCTAGAATAAGCCAGAATTCAACAAGGTATGACATTTTTGCTATAACTCCTTTTCTGATAGGTTCCAAGTAATGACACCTGGAGGAATTGCATAAAACCAAACTGAAGAACATTGTGTACTATTTTCAGATATTTTTTCATTACAGGTACAAAGTTATGATTATTCCAAGTTAGGGTTGTTGACTAATCCCAAACTAGTCATGTGAGACTAAAGAAAAGTTTGATGAAAATGATAGTCTCTTGTTGTGAAAGTTAAGGAAGGTTTGCAGGTATGTGATCATATACACCAGGTCTATTACCGTGTTACAAAACATATTTGGATGATGAAATTGATGAGGGATTTTGGTTGAGGTACATGTTGGGTACATGGTTGAGACAAGTAGTTGATGAGTTGGCACATACACGAGGTGTATAGTTGATGATGTTGGTACATATTGATGAGTAGTTGATACATGATTGGTACATACTTGGTACATGGTTGGAGGCACTTGTTAGTAATATTGTTGACACATGGTTTATGGATGACGTAACATACTTGTATTGGTATATTATTAGAAGCACATATTGATCTTGGTGATGATTATGAGTTGTTGTGTTATGGTTGGTTGATGCACATATTTGAGAGTTGTCTTGGTGATTGATCTTGGTGAGTATATCTGATTTTGTTGATAAGATCGATGAGACAGGTTGTTTGGACAGGTTGTTGTGACAGGTTACTTTTACAGGTTTGGTGCATGGTTGATGCACTTGTTCATGGTATAGGTTTTGTATAGGTTTGGTGCATGGTTGATGCACTTGTTCATGGTACAGGTTTTGTACAGGTTGGTGCGTGGTTGATGCACTTGTTTATGGTACAGTTTGATTATAGTTTGAGGTACAGGTTGGTGCATGGTTGATGCATTTTTTTATGGTATAGGTTGATTACAGGTTGAGGTATAGGTTGATGCACGGTTCATGTTTATTTTACAGGTTTACAACGGTATATCTCACAGTTATAGTGTGACATTGGTTCCATCTTTCTACTTATACTTCAGGGCACTTGGACGGGGCAAGGACATGTGGTTGTAGCCACCTTCTGGTTGTAGTCGAAGAACATAGGGGGTTGTAGCCTCCTTCTAGTTGTAGCCAGAGAATTGGGGAGTTGGAGCTTCCCTCAGGTTGTATCCTGAGAAACTAGGGAGTTAGAGCCTCCTTCCAGATGCAGCTGGAAAAAAAAGGAAGTTGGTGCTTCTAATGAATGTAATTCTTCAAGACATATAAAAAAAACATTTTGTGGTTTTCTCCCATTTTGGGTTTCCACTTAAAACACTGGTGTACTGTGTATGTGTATGATTGTTCATGTGTTCATTGCTTATTTACTCTGCAGTTATTGGATGATAATTCTACATTGATATAACACTTGGATTGTATGGTTAAAAAGGTTTAAATTGCTCTATTACTGATTCACCCCCCCCTCAGTAATCCAACAAACTTCTCTTCTTTTATAAAATTTTCAATACTTGGGCCATCATATTTTTCAATAAAATACAAATACATCTTGGAATAAATCTTCAATTAAAACTAAAGCTTAAAAATAACTCAATGTGCAAATCACGTGGCGTTTTCCGGAAAAACCCTGAAAAATGGTCGAATTTAAAATGCTCATAACTTTACTTCCTGGACTCCGTTTTAGCCAAAAAAAAATTGAAATTGGGTATTTTTCCGAGAGGAATTCAAATATCCAATTTGTTTGGCCAAATTATACTCAAAATTTTTTAGATCGAAACCTAAAGTGCACCACCCTCTTTTTTCCTTAGAAAAAATCTGCAAAAAGAACACAAAATTATCCCTTTCTTTGGCCAAGGAAAGTGCTCTGATACCAATTCTTAAGTACCTAAATATATCTGCAAATATACTTCTAGAAAGCCTATTTATTATATCTAACTACCATACTGGGGATTTTTTAATAATATAGTGGACCTAGTCCACCTTACATTGAATGGCCTCCACTGATAATACATAACCACATTCCCATTGGGTACCTCCCTAGGTACCCTATATTACGTCCCTAGGTATACTACAATCTCTTGCATCTTTAACTAGACTTTCAGTGACTTATTTAGCAGCTTTAATTATCATTTACTTACTGATTTTTATTATTGTTACCACTTCTATATAGGACAAAAATATTTACTTGCTTTTCCATTGGATATCTTGGCTTGTATATTTGTCTTTTCTTATGTCTCGGGCATGTACAACTATATTCCGCAAGTACTCAAGCACTTGGAAACCATTGAATATATCCAAGACCCATTATCAAGCCACGTTTCACTTAGTAGTTTGACCTATAGGGGCATAATCTTCTATAACCTCACTTTCCATCTCAATTCCCCCTAGGGTCACCTGGGATTCCCCCTTTGTGTAGGATTTCTCCTTCACTAGAATGAGGGAAGAGTTTATCTAAGGTAATAATAGGTAGACTCTCTGTAATGTCCCTCGCCTATTTATGAAGAGGTTTGAGAAGACTTAGTGGCCTAGGCATCCCCACTAGGCCATAGTCTCACACTGAGGGGAAAAGTCAACCAAACTAAGGTTATATTCTTAAGTTGACTTAATAAAAAGGTAAAAGGAGTTAAAAAGATAACTCAATAAAGGAATAGAAGCATTGGAGGTTGGGTTAGGAGTTAAACTTAGGGGTTAACTTAACTCAACATGGCAATAGAAGAAAAGTATAAAGAGAAGGCTAGGGCGAACCTCTCATTTCATTCTGGATTTTGGATATTTGCTTGTTGATGCTCTTGAGCATACAATTTTGAGGGTTTTGATATTACAAACCCTAGTGAACAACTCAGTGGTGAAATATTCCACTCACCTTGTTCCAAGCTTGGTCTCGGGGATGATATACTCCACCCACACCATTCTACATCTATCAGTTATTCAGGAGGACTAGCAGGGTCGTACCAGTTGGATCGGCAGGGTCGTACTAGCCAGGGTTTTCTTGCAGGGGTGCACCATTGGTTGAGGAAGAGTTCGATCCAACATAAGGAGGAATCTTTGATGGTTTTCAGCATTAGGGTTTTGATTGCAAATACTTGTTCATCAGTTTGAGTGTTTCTTGGAGGAGTTACCACGTCCTTATCATCTATTTGCAGGTTGAGACGATTTCAGGAGGAGGAGGACGATTTGGTGATTCAATGTTTCTTAGATATAGAAGGCCATAGGCTATATCTGGGCTTGAGACTTCTCTCAGGGGCTTGTGGTGACCTGATCTATCATCCTAGAGAGTTTCAGGATATTCTGACCCCATCTTCATCTAGGCCATACTATTGGTCATATTTAGGGTTTCAGGAGGTTCGTACCAGTCTAGGGTTTCTGCAGTTTGAGGAGGAGGCTTCAGTGTTTTGGCTCCATACTTCAAGAGGAGGCTTCCATTGCCTTGATCTATCATTAGGAGTATTTTGGCATCATTTGGGGGACTTCATCTTCAGGAGGGTCGAACCCTTGGTATCCATCATCTTCAACAAGTCATACCAGCACTAACAGGGCCGTACTAGTTGCTTCAGGGTTGGCCTTAAACCCTAGTTTTGCAGTTGAGCGTTCATCTTCTATTACAACCTTTGGGAGGATTTATTTGTATCTCCGGGAACATTTTGTATGCAGCTCTATTATTGTCTTGAAGTCATTTGAGGCTAGTCCAAATTTGCTTCACTATTTGTATTAGGTTGGCCATAACCATGTTAGTGATTCCAAGCAAAAAATTTGACTTGGGATCATTACAGTGGTATCAGAGCTCTGATCATCCAAACCTGTGAGGATTAGTGCATGCAGAGGTACAATGGTATCTTTATGGGAAGAAGGAAGAAGAAGGACAGTGAAAGAGAAGTCGAAATGGAGGGATCAGGAGATGACCGTGAACCACAGGGTTTGGCTTTTTTGGCAGCCGAATTTGACAAATTCCAGCAAACCTTAAATCTCACAGAAGGCAACCTGGTCCACCATTTACAGGAAAGTCAAGAGACAAAACGAAGGGGACAAGATGAAATCACTGAGACCTTGAAGAAGGTAGATGGGAATTTGAGGAGGATTGATGAGAACCAGTCGATGATCACTCGGCTATTGATGTAGATGACTCACCGAGGGAAAGACCCTGAGACATATGGAAGCAAAGATGCTAATGGATCCCATGGTAAGATCAGGTATAATCCAAAAAAGGCTCCTAGATATTAGGGAAGCCGTGGAGGGGGTATGTCACATGGATAGATGGGTAGCAGGGATAACCCTAGACCGTACTTTCCCACATTCACAGATGAACAGGTGCAACAGGAGCAAGTGGATGACTTTGTTGAAAAAATGGCACAATGTAGTAGGGAGTATGATGGGTTGGATATGATGATTCAGAGGCAGATGTCCCTGGATCAATACTGCCAACTTAAGTACAGAAACAAGCCCAGGTCGAACCACAAGAACATTTATGAGTTTGAACAAAGAGTAGGGAAAATGGAAATTCCATACTTTGATGGTACGACCAAGATGGAAGCGCAGGCATGGGTACAAAAGATGGATACTTATCTGCAGCTTAACCCCATGAGGGATATGGAAGTTATCAAAGTTGCCACTATGTATTTGGATGGAAAAGCTCATGACTGGAGGTATCATGGACTCACCACCCTAGGCCACAACCAGATAGTGACTTACACATAATTCACTTAGAGACTCATTGACAGATTTGATCAAGGGGACCTTGAGCTACAATTCCGGGATCTCACACAACTCAGGCAAACAAGAGCAGTATAGTTATACATTGAAGAGTTCCAGAGGCTAGCATTCATGGTGTAGGATATATCACCCACCAGACTTATGATGCTCTTCACTGAAGTGTTGATGGAACCCTTGAAGGGTTGGGTAAAGGATTTTAAGCCTATTAATCTACAGGATGATATTTGGAGGACGAGGGACCTAGGGCCAACTGATCTAGGGGATCAAATTTTTCTCAAAAATTCAAAGTGTTTGAAATCGCTTCAAATCGAACAAGAGTGTAGGCCTCGTCGTTACGAACCCAATGCAACTCGTTTGGGTTTAAACAGACGTTGGGAGTGAGAGATATCGTGTTCTGTTGAAAATGACAAACAGACAAAAAAAGGAGTGTTCACTGTACAGTCCGTACAATCTCTACGGACGCTGACATGGCAGGTCATACAACACGTGGTAGGCCATATGACACATGGCAGGTAGTTATTTGGACAGTTGGCATGTGACATGGCATGTTTGCAGCGAACGGGATGACAACACGTGGCCCAGTCAATGGTTGCCACGTGTCATATATCTATTGGTTTAAAATTATGTCGTTGGCCAGAGTGGACCCCGCAAGCTCTGGGTAGGGGGGAGAGAGACTTGGCAAGAGCCGCCAACCGGCACACCACTGGTTGTTCCTTGTAATATATATGGAAAAATATATTTAAATGTTTGCATATGTGTATAGTTTGGGGCGTGACCGGGCTGGGGCTTAGCCCCAGCCCTTGGTCACACATTGTATTACATATGACCCAATGTTATACCATTCCGGCGCCCGCATGGTTGTGTTTTGTTCCAACAGTTATACAAATGACCTGCCATTTGTCCTTTGACCATTGGCTTGTGGAACGAGAGCCTATGTTTATACTAGCGCGCAGTCGCATGGGTCATACGACCTTACCCTTGACGGTTAGGGGCTAGGTGCGCCCGTAACTGTCCTACAGTTTGCACGGTTCATGCAGTTGTGTCCGGTGCTAAGTTTTTACGCTTAAATATGCGTGTGGGCTAGGTTGAGCCAACAAGGGTGCGTTTTGTAGATGCAGAGACAACAAGTTTGAAGGGGGGACTTCCAGGAAGCCTATCTTCTTCAATTTTTGGCCAAACAAGGTGCCAAAAAAGCCCAGCTAGGGGTTTTTGGATGTTCTGAAGCCATTGGAGCAGTCTATTTGGCATTTTGAACATTGTAAAGCACATTTTTTAGCACTTTGAGCAAATAATACAAATGATCCATTGGAAGCTGGACCAAGAAATGTAGCCCAAGAGAGGGGTGAACTCCTTTATCATTTGTTGTGTTATGTGTTTTATGTTAATTGTTTTTGTTGTTGTTTATATGCATCTTGAATGAGTAAATCCTATTAAAGTTGTGTTGCAAAGTTGATCCATTTGCATTTTAACACATAAAATTTAACTTGCAAATATTTTCAAGAATACAAGTCTTCTTCATTTTTAGATCA
>ML797736.1:98758-114191 GCA_009831015.1 Picea engelmannii
ATACATCAAATGGTGCAAGAGCAATTGGAAAAGAGTCAAGCCAAGTACAAGACGAGACATGACAAGCATCGTGTTGATCACAGTTTCCAAGTTGGAGATGAAGTTTGGCTTTACATCAGTAAGGAGAGGCTTAAAGGAGAAGGAAAAAAATTGAAACTGATTCGATATGGTCCTTTCAAGATTATCAACAAGATTGGTAATAATGCCTTTTGTTTAGATTTGCCTCCTTATATGCAAATGTATGCAGTTGTTAATGTTGAGAATTTGAAATTGTATGAGCCTCCTTTGATTGATGATCAAGAAGAGCATGTTTAGATTCCTTCTATAGATGATTTTTCCCCAGAATATCTTACAGAACCGCATGAAGACACCATCCTTGACAGGAGAATGTGAACTTCAAAATGAGGAAATGTGGAGTATCTTCGAGTTGGTCTTAAAGGTACAAATCCAAGCAAAGCCAAGTGGATTGAGGTTGGAAAGGTGAGGGAGCTATACCCTCATCTTCAAATAGACTGAAAATAGTCTTTTGGAGGTCCAAAAGCTTCCTAATGGGGAGGTGTGATCCAGGGGATCAAATTTTGCTCAAAAATTCAAAGTGGTCGAAATTACTTCAAATCGAATGAGAGCATAGGCCTCGTCATTACAAACCCAACGCAACTCGTTTGGGTTCAAACAGACGTCGAGAGCGAGAGATATCGCATTCTATTCAAAATGACAAACAGGCAAAAAACGGGTGTTGACTGTATAGTCCGTACAAACGCTGATGTGGTAGGCCGTACGAAATGTGGCAGGTAGTTATTTGGACAGTTGGCATGTGACATGGCATGTTTGCAGCGAACAGGATGATGACACATGGCCCAGTCAATGGTCGCCACGTGTCATATATCTATTGGTTTAAAATTATGTCGTTGGCCGGAGTTGACCTCGCGACCTCCGGGCAGGGGGGAGAGACACTTGGCAAGAGCCACCAACCAGCGCACCACTGGTTGTTCCTTGTAATATATAGGGAAAAATATATTTAAATGTTTGCATATGTGTATAGTTTGGGGCACGACCGGGTTGGGGCTTAGCCCCAACGCTTGGTCACACATTGTATTACATATGACCCAATGCTATACCATTCATGCGTGCGCGGGGTTGTGTTTTGTTCCAATGGTTATACAAATGACCCACCATTTGTCCTTTGACCATTGTCTTGTGGAACGAGAGCCTATGTTTATACTAGCGCGCGGTCGCATGGGTCATACGACCTTGCCCTTTACGGTTAGGGGCTAGGTGCGCCCGTAACTGTCCTACAGTTTGCATGGTTCACGCGGTTGAGTCTGGTGCTAATTTTTTACACTTAAATATGCATGTGGGCTAGGTTGAGCCAACAAGGGTGCGTTTTGTAGATGCAGAGACAACAAGTTTGAAGGGGGGACTTCTAGGAAGCCTATCTTCTTCAATTTTTGGCCAAACGAGGTGCCGAAAAAGCCCAAATAGGGGTTTTTGGACGTTCTGAAGCCATTGGAGCAGTCTATTTGGAATTTTGAGCATTGTAAATCACATTTTTGAGCACTTTGAGAAAATAATACAAATGATCCATTGGAAGCTGGACCAGGAGATGTAGCCCAAGAGAGGGGTGAACTCCTTTATCATTTGTTGTGTTATGTGTTTTCTGTTCACTGTTTTTGCTGCTGTTTATATGCATATTGAATGAGTAAATCCTATTAAATTTGTGTTGCAAAGTTGATCCATTTTCATTTTAACACATAAAATTTAACTTGCAAATATTTTCAAGAATACAAGTCTTCTTCCTTTTTAGATCACCAGCTGCCAAACCAAAATTTATACCTATACCACCTCTTAACGTCGAGGGAAGAGATCAGAGACCTCCAATGAACCAAGGAGGACGTGACCCAATGGGGTTTAACAGGGGCCATGACAGAGTAGATGAGAACACCAAGAGGGAACTGAGGAGGAAGCAACTTTGTTTCACTTGCAAACAACCATGGAACCCAACACACAAATGCATGGATTGTGGTCAAGTGCACTACATAGAAGTCACTTCAGACAACGAGGAAGAGGAAGATATTGGCCAGAGATAGCAGAGGAGGAAATCACAGGACATGGCAGTGCGGCTGAGGAGAAATCCACCTTGGCAACCATCATCGAAGTGCCGAAATATAACACCTTCTGGATGAGGGGAGTCTTGCAGGGGCAGAAGGTATCAGTTTTGATTGATGGGGGAGCCTCTCACAACTTCATTGACTCAACATTACTAAAGAGGAGGCATATACCCGCAGTTGAGTTTGAAGGATTCAAGGTGGAGGTAGAAGGTGGAAGCACTACGCCTTGTGACAGGTACATTCCTAGTATGAATCTTACATTAGGTAGGCATGAGCTCGTACATGACGCCTATGTCATGGAACTTCCATATACTAACATAATCCTTAGAGTTCAGTGGCTCGGTACGTTGGGGCCTATCACCACCAACTACAAGACCATGGAGATGTCATTTACAGAGGACGGTGGACGAAAGGTAGTGCTTCGAGGCATGACATGTAATGTTGCAAAGGTAGTCATGACCAAGAGGATGGAGGCCATATTCAGAAGAGATGAAATAGTGTATGCAGTAGAATGCAGGATTTCAGCACGTGTGGATGAGAAGGGTAAGGTTCACTACACCCTAGAGATCCAAGAGATCCTTGACAAGAACCACAAAGTGTTTGGACCGATTCCTCCAACGGTGCCACCAGATAGGGGGTTTGAACATATCATTGAGCTAGAGGGAGGAGCTAAACCGGTCATCACCACACCATACAAACATCCGAAGAAGTATAAATATGATATAGATAAAGCCATCAAAGAAATTTTGGACATGGGACACATCAGGCTGAGCTCTAGCCCTTTTTCTTCTTCAGTAGTGCTGGTTAAGAAGAAATATGAGACGATGCGAATGTGCATTGACTTCCGGGTCTTGAATAAAAGGACAATCAAAAACAGGTACCCTATACCAAGGATTGATGAGTTGCTAGAAAAACTACATGGAGTTGTCTATTTCACAGAGATTGACCTTCATTCTGGCTACTATCAAATCAAGATGAGGGAGGAGGACATCTCAAAAATAGCTTTCAGGTGTCACTACGACCATTATGATTTCTTGGTGATGCCCTTCATGTTAACCAATTCCCCAGCCACATTCCAATCTTGCATGAACCATGTGTTCAACAAACAGCTGAGGAAGCACTTGTTAGTATTTTTTGATGACTTGCTCATTTACAGCAAGACGTGGGAGGAACACCTTCAGCATGTGGACCAAATTCTATCTATCGTGGAGGAACAATCACTATATGCTAAGGATTCCAAATGTGAGTTTGGAATGACAGAGGTACTTTACTTGGGACACATCATTGGAGCAAAAGGGGTACAGGTACATCAGGAGAAAATAAAATCCATTATGGAGTGGCCTACTCCTAAGACACTCATAGAGTTAAGGGGATTTCTAGGCATGTGCACGCACTACAAGAAATTTTTCAAAGGGTTTTCTCAGCTGTGTGCACCCTTGACTGATTTGACTAAGAAGGGAGCCTTCAAATGGAGTGCAGAAGCTCAAATTACGATGGATAAGATGAAAAATGTGATGAGCACGTGCCCAGTCCTATCCCTTCCAGATTTTGGCATGCCTTTCACCTTGGAGAGTGATGCCTCAGGAGAAGGTATAGAGGTCGTACTAATGCAAAATATGCACCCTCTTTCCTATGAGAGCCAAAAACTTAGGGGTCCTGAACTACTCTACAACATTTATGACAAAGAAATGTTGGCTATCATGCATGCACTAGCCAAATTCTGACAATATCTAGTAGGTGCACGGTTTGTGGTCAAATCAGATCATAACAGTCTCAAATACCTATAGGAGCAAAAGGACTTAAATGAGAGGTAGAAAAAATGGGTAAGCAGAATATAGGCCTATGACTTTGACATTGAATTTGTCAAAGGGAAGAACAACATGGTGGCCAATGCATTATCTAGGAGGCCATCCATCTTTGCCATGATAGGTGTATCGGTTGACTGGAAAGCCCACTTGGTGATGGATTATGAAAAGGATCAGTTCTCTTTTCAGCTATTGGATGGACAGGTACAAGATGATAACTTCACGATTATAAAAAACCTCATCTATTACAAGGGTCGAATCTTTTTGGTTCCTAGATCAGCCTTCAAGGCCAAAGTGTTGCAAGCATGTCATGACTCACCAATGGCAGGACACCAAGGGATTAGTAAGATGTACAAGCAAGTGAGAGAGAGGTTCTCATGGAAGGGCCTCAAGGAGGATGTAATAAATCATGTCAAGGAGTGTACTACATGCCAGGAGAACAAGGATGAGCACACTCACCCAACATGACTACTGCAACCCTTACCCATTCCGGAGCACAAGTGGGAAAGCATATCCATGGATTTTATCACCGGGTTTCCAAGGACGCAGGGGAAGGACTGCATTTTTGTAGTGGTGGACAGGTTGACGAAGTTTTCTCACTTCTTCTCCATAGCCACAGAATTTAGTGCAACACAGGTGGCTGAACTGTTTTTTAGGGAGATTTTCAGGTTGCACGACCTACCCAATACCATTGTCAATGACAGGGATAATAGGTTCATGAGTACGTTTTGGCGGGATTTGTTCAGATTGGTTGGTACGGCCTTGACCCCTAGTACCATCTATCATCCTCATAAAAATGGGCAAATTGAGATAGTCAACGAGTGGGTAGAAGGCTACCTCAGGAATTATGTAGTAGGGCAGCACAAAGCATGGGTCAGATGGTTGCACTTGGGAGAGTACTGCTACAACAACACCCAACACGTGTCCATAGGCATGACACCATTCAGGGCCTTATACAACTATGACCCACTATCTTTTGTAGATATTTCTTTTGGTGACAACAGGGCACCAATGGTACATGATTGGGTTTGACAGAGCCAAGACATCCTTAGAGAGTTGAAGGATCATCTACAGAGAGCACAAAACAAGCAGAAGGTCTAAGCAGACAAGAACAGAGTTGAGTGTACTTTTGAGGTTGGTGACTTAGTCTATCTAAGGCTCCAACCATACAGGAAGGCTTTTATAAAAAGAAGCATAGGAGAGAAGCTACAACCACGTTTCTTTGGGCCCTACAGGGTTAGCAGGAAGATAGGGGTCGTAGCTTATGAGTTGGAGCTCCCACAGGGCAACAGGATACACAATGTCTTCCATGTGTCCTTCCTGAAGAGGGCCATCGGCCAACACATCACACCCATTGAGGTAATACCTCCCATGGACGAAGAGGGGCAACTTTTTTTGATTCCAGAAGAGATACTATAGGTTCGGGAGAAGAGGCTCAGGAAGAGAAGCATCAAAGAGTACTTGATCAGATGGAAGGATCTACCCATTGAGGATGCCACGTGGGAGAATGAACAAGTGGTACGGGAAACAAGTTTGTAATTGCTTGATGGAAAGCAATTTCTAGCAGGGGAGACTGTAATGTCCCCCACCTCTTGATGAAGAGATTTGAGAAGACTGAGTGGCCTAGGCATCCCCACTAGGCCATAGTCTCACACTGAGGGGAAAAGTTAACCAAACTAAGTTTATATTCTTAATTTGACTTAATAAAAAGGTAAAAGGAGTTAAAAAGATAACTCAATGAAGGAATAGAAGTGTTGGATGTTGAGTTAGGAGTTAACCTTAGGGCTTAACTTAACTCAACAACAAAATAGAAGAAAAGTATAAAGAGAAGGCTAGGGCGCACCTCTCATTTCATTCTGGATTTTGGATATTTCCTTATTGATGCTCTTGAGCATACCGTTTTGATATTACAAACCCTAGTGAACAAATCAATGGTGAAATATTCCACTCACCTTGTTCCAAGCTTGGTCTCAAGGATGAAATACTCCACCCACACCATTCTACATTTATCAACTATTCAGGAGCACTAGCAGGGTCATACTAGTTGGATCATCAAGGCCGTACCAGCTAGGGTTTTCTTGCAGGGGAGAACCATTGGTTGAGGAAGAGTTCGATCCAGCATAAGGAGGAAGCTTTGATGGTTTTCAACATTAGGGTTTTGCTTACAAAACCTTGTTCATCAGTTTGAAGGTTTCTTGGAGGAGTTACCACGTCCCTATCATCTATTTGCAAGTTGAGATGATTTCAAAAGGAGGAGGATGATTTGGTGATTCAATGTTTCTCAAATCTAGAAGGCCATAGAATATATCCGAGCTTGAGACTTCTCTCAGGGGATTGTGGTGACCCGATCTATCATCCTAGAGAGTTTCAGGAGATTTTGAGCCCATATTCAGCTAGGTCATACTATTGGTCATATTTAGGGTTTCAGGAGGGCCGTACCAGTCTAGGGTTTTTGCAGTTTGAGGAGGAGGCTTCAGTTTTTTGGATCCATACATCAGGAGGAGGCTTCCATTGCCTTGATCTATCATTGGGAGGAGTTTGGAATCATTTGGGGAACTTCATCCTCGGGAGGGTCGAACCCTTGGTATCCATCATCTTCAGTAGGTCGTACCAGTTGCCTAAGGGTTGGGCTTAAACCCTAGTTTTGCAGTTGAGCATTCATCTTCTATTACAACCTTCGGGAGGCTTGCTCTGTATCTCCAGGAGCATTTTGTATGCAGCTATATTATTGTCTTGAAGTCATCTAAGGCTAGTCCAGATCTACTTCACTATTTGTATCAGGTTGGCCATCAACATGTTAGTGATTCCAAGCAAAAAATTTGGCTTGGGATCATTACACTCTCTCATAGTTCTTTCCATCTTATGGATTAAGTAGGGAATTTCCCAACCTACAATTTGTGTGATAACATGACCCATGGTTTACTTCTCAAAAAGGTTATAAAGGACCTGGCTAGGTTGATTCTCCCTCAAGTATCACAATCCCATTTCACCACAATAATGAGAAAGCATTTTTTAGATGTTGCAATCACAAAGAACAATATCTTCACAAGTCATGATAAGTATCTCTCCACCAACAAAATTAGGAGCACCATTGATACAATGCGAGTATATTAGTTACAAGAAATCCAAAGACCCCATAATAGTTATATCACAAGTTGTTGCAATATATACTATGCCCATATATGAATTCAAAGGAACATCCTTTTGAATTTTGAGTAGCTTCGGAAGATATTCTTATTATATTCATATTGTATTTGACCAAGACAAAACCCTACAAGATAATATTATATTATATTTGTTAATTCGGCCCTATTGTGCCTTTGTAAAAGTCGGACCTATTGTTCCTTGACAAGTCAATTGTAAAATAGAAAGATAAAGTGGATAGGTCGGTCATGACCTAATTTCTTGGGGGCACAACTTGTATATATAATAGGCTAGGCGCCTCACTTGAAGAAAACACACAACAAGCTCTCTAACACAGAAAAGTGTGCAAGTCTGAGAGAGTGATACGACTACAGAAGAAGGGTGACGTGGCTACAAAGAAAGGAAAGGTTGTTCTGGATAAGGGTTTTGGTTATATGGTGGAGGACTATCTTGGTCTAGTGGTGTGCTACTCTATTCTGGTTAGGGTTTTCTGACATATCTTATGTTTGGTGAGATCTCTCTTGAAAGAGACATTGTACTTGTTGAATAATCTATATTGAAGAACATTTGTTGGGTTTTCTTCCCTGCGAGGGTTTCCCAAGATAAATCTTGTGTATACTATGGATGTCTTTCTTTCATTGATCCTTATGCATTCAGTTATTGTTTTAATAGACTAAAGTTAAATAATATTATACACACTTAACTACTTAAAAGAAAATTTAACATAGTATCAGAGTGCGCCTAAAAGAAGACATTTGTACAATCTAGAATAACTCCCTGGGGAAGCCAATATCATAGGAAGACTCTCCTAACCCTAGTGAACCTCTCCTTGGGTTTAGATTCTCAGTTTGATGAAGTTTTGAAAACTACAACTAGTGTTAAAACTGCACAAACCCTAGAAGGTGATTTCACCCACTTTTTGGAAGGTGCACATTTCCCTCGAAGAAGAACTCCAAAATTCACATTTTGAAAAATTAGGGTTCCCTCATAAACCCTAGTTCAAGACGTCTTGGCAGTTGTAGAATTGAAGTTGGAACTGTTCACCTTGGCATAACACTCTCTGGTAAGTACAAAACCCTTATTTGAAAAGTTTTATTTCTCTTATTATATTTCTATTCAAGGGTAGGATGGCTCCGAGTACCAAGATTGATGAGAATCTTGAAGGTGTTGATAACTTCCTAGCATGGAAGTACATAATGATGCTCATTCTAGAAGAGAATGATCTAGAAGATTTCGTAAAAGACAAATTTTTCCAAAACCTAATGAATATGAGGCCAAAGGAAAGTACAAAAATAACCTAGTGAAGGCAAAGATAATCATTTTGTATTCTATCAAGGATCACTTGATCCCCCATGTCTCATAATTGACAACTACCAAGCAAATGTTTGATGCTTTATCCTGATTGTATGAAGGCAAGAATATCAACCAGAAGATGACCTTGAGGACACAACTCAAGAATGTGAAGATGCATAGTTCAGAAATTATCCAATCATACTTCACAAGGGTGTCTCAGATCAAAGAACAACTAAAATCCATTGGAGACACAATCGAAGAAGCCGACTTGGTGATGACTACATTGAATGATCTCCCCAGATCTTGGAAATCATTCATTCAGGGAATATGTTAAAGGAGGCGGCTAACAAGGTTTGGCAGACTATGGGAGGATTGTACCCAGGAAGAAGCTAGATTGGTAGCAAGAGAAGAGAAACTAGGCGATGAAGAAAATCAAGCCCTGACAACACATAACAGAAAAGGAAAGAGTGGGAAGGAAGTTTACTCTCACAAGAAACCTCATGGATTACAAAATACTCACAAGTTTAAGAAGGATTTCTCAAATTACAGATGCTTCATTTGTCAGAAGATGGGACACATTCTGATAAAATGTCCCAACTCCAAAGTACAGGTCATAAAAGAAAATTATAAAAGACATCATGCTCATGCTGGAAAAGATGATGAACATGATCATGAGAAAACCAAAGAAGAAGAATCAAGTGAAGAATATGTTTTGATCTCAGCTCTTACAGGTACTGTCACTCATGGAAGTGACATATGGCTTATTGATAGTGGTGCTTCTAAGCACATGATTGGTTATAAGGAATCTCTCTCAGATCTAGTTCAGAAAGATTCACCTCACAAGGTGAAGCTAGGTGATGATTATTAGTATCCCATTAAAGGAGTAGGAGAAGCATCCTACACGTTAGACTCCGAAAAAACTATGAAGATGAAGGATGTGTTGTATGTACCTGGTATGAAGAAGAATCTCATTTATATCTCAGCTTTAGATGAGAAAGGGTTCAAATTTTCTTTCATTGATGATGAAGTCCTCATGCGACCTAAAGGAAAATCTATTGATGATGTCGTAGTGATTGGGGTCCAAGAAGGAGGCTTATATAAGTTAAAAGGACATTATGTTTCAACAATAGTACACAATACAGTTACTTCAAGTGAACTATGGCATAGAATATTTGCTCATATACATTATAAATCCCTACCGATCATGAGCAAGATGGTGACAAGTTTTCCAAAAATTCAAGTGGACCATGATGGAATATGCTAGGGATGCGCCCAAGACAAGAACATGAAGAAACCATCTCCAAGCATTGATAGCAAATCCAAGGGTGTCTTGGACATTATACATTTAGACGTGTGTGGTCTAATGTTAGTTTCTTCACTTAGCAGGTATGTATACTATGTCTCATTTATTGATAATTTCTCACGTAAAACTTGGATTTACTTTTTGAAGGCTAAAAATGAAGTGTTCAACAAGTGCAAAGAGTTCAAGGCACTTGTTGAAAACTTATCTGAAAAGAAAATAAATATTTTGAGATCAGATAATGAAGGAGAATTCACATCATATGAATTCAAGGCATTTTGTATGGAAGTTGGGATTAAGAGGGAGCTCTCTACTCCCTACAATCCTCAACAGAATGGTGTGGTAAAAAGAAAGAATTGTACAATCATGGAAGCAGTGAAGGCCATGATTCATGATCAAGACTGATCGATGCATCTATGGGCAGAAGTAGCCAGGGCCATTGTATATGTGCAAAACAAAATCCCCCATAGAGTACTTGGGAACAAGACACCAGAAGAGATGTTTATAGGTGAAAATCTAGAGGTTGGACAGAGGATATTTAGTTGTCCAGTGTATGTGCATGTCCCCGAGGACAAGAGATCAAAGTTGGAACCTTCAACAAAGAAGGGTATATTTGTTGGATACAGTGAGACATCAAAGGCACACGGAGTTTACATCCACGGTCACCGACATATTGAGACTAGAAGAGATGTCACCTTCGATGAGGATGTAACTTTCAGTAAATCAAGACAACATCATTCATATGAGATTCATGATGATGAGCCTGAAGCTACCAGAGTTACAGATACAAATTCATATGATGATGTTGTATTAGAATATCATGATATGGAAGAACCACATATACATGTAGATTCATCTTGAGAGATGAATACCAAGAAGGGAAGACCAACTTGGGTTCGGGAAATCATTCAAGATGTAGAGAAGTATGGTGCTCCAGATGGATCCTTCAGAGAAAGCAAGAGGCCACGACCTTACTCTATCTATGTGGCATTGCTAAGTGACATTATTGATGTTGAGCCTACCAGTTAGGAAGAGGCTGCAAAGAAGAAAGAATGGAAGGATTCCATGGTTGAAGAGTACCAGTCCATTGCAAATAATGATGTTTGGGATGTGGTTCCAAGACTGAAAGAGAAGACAGTTGTAAGTTCCAAATGGATATACAAGACGAAGCATTAATTATATGGAAGTATCGATAAGTACAAGGAAAGATTCATGGCAATTGGTTTCTCCCAAAAAGAAGGAATAGATTATGAGGAGACTTTTTCTCCTGTGGCAAGATACACTTCAATTAGAGTTGTACTTTCAATAGTTGTAGTGATGAAGTGGAAGATACACCAGATGGACGTGAAGACAAATTTTCTAAATGGTGTAAAATAAGAGGAAGTGTATGTGGAGCAACCACAAGTTTTTGAGACACATGACAATCATACACGTGTGCATATTGAAGAAAGCCGTGTATGGATTAAAGAAAGCACCTAGAGCATGGTACAATAGAATTGACAGCTTCATGATGAGCTTGGGCTTTACCAAGAGTAAAGCACATTCCAACTTGTACTTCAAGGTTGTGGATGGTGGACCAATGATACTACTGTTATATGTGGATGACCTGTTCCTAACAGGAGATGAGAAGCTCATCACTGAGTGTAAGAGGAAGCTTGTTGCAGATTTCGAGATGAAATACCTAGGCATGATGCACTACTTATTAGGTCTAGAGGTATGGAAGAGACCGATTGAGATTTTCCTTAACTAAGAAAAATATGTTGTTGAGATTCTGAAGAGATTCAAAATGATGGATTGTAAGGCCATGCCTACATTGATGGTGAAAAATATAAATGTGTTGAGTGAAACATCTTTAGAAACAGTGGATGCCACCAAGTATAGACATATTATTGGTTTGTTGATGTACTTAATGAAAACGAGGCCAGACATATTTTTTGCAGTGAACACATTAATTCAGTATATGGTTGAGCCGAGAAGTGTTCACTTGGTTGAAGAAAAACATGTGATGAAGTACCTGAAGGGTACAATTGATTATGGACTCAGATATGCTTCAGATCATGAAGATAATCCTACAAGGCTTTACTAATTCAGATTGGGCTGGTAGTATTGCAGACCAAAAGAGTACATATGGATGGTTCTTCAGTATGGGATCATCTATGATCTCATGGTTTAGAAGGGAGCAGACTAGTGTAGCGCTCAGTACAACTAAAGCAGAGTATATAGCATCTTGTTCAACTAGCAGTGAAGCAATGTGGCTTCAGAAGCTGCTTATGTGATTGTTTGATCTCGAGTTAGAGGTGACTTGTAGCTGGTGTGACAACCAAAGTTGTGTGAAGTTGACAGAGAACCCACTGTTCCATGAAAATTCCAAGCACATCGAGATCAGGTACCATTTTATCATAGATATGGTACATAGGGGAGTAGTGAAGCTCCAATATGTTGCTACAGATGAGCATATAGTTGACGTGTTAACCAAGCCTCTATCAAGAGTGAAGTTTGTGTACTTCACAGACAAGCTTGGTGTGGTCTAGAAGGATGTCCCTAGTAAGAGGGAGTGATGATCTACAGTTGTGATCTAGGACAACAACTTCAACATGTGGTATAGGCTACGAGTGGTCATTCACGGGAAAGTTACGGCTACTACAATGAAAAATTTAGGTACACTGAGTTACTACTACTCCAGTGAAAAAAGTCTGGTACACAAAGGGATACTCCAGTGAAAAATTCTTTTATGTCAAGTTACTGCTATTTCAGTGAAAATGTATGGTACGCAGAGGGATACTCCAATGAAAAATACTAATACGTCGAGTTATTTCTACTCCAGTGAAAAATTATGGTACGCAGATGGCTACTCCAGTGAAAAATTCTGGTAGTCGAGTTACTGCTACTCTGATGAAAAATCTTGTTACACAGATTACTACTCTAGTAAAAAAGTCTAGTACGCAAAGTTATTGACTGTGTCACTAGTCAGCATGACCTCGCACAAGGTCAATAGATGTCATGCCTTCAGGGCTGGTTAGTTATCTGACTTTTAAGATGGTGTGCCAACCTATGTGATTGGAGGTGTTTCCTTTCCTTGGGCTAGATGGATAGTGTGTCTGCACTACATCTCCTAATCAGCGTGATTAGATGTCTGGTCATTGTGGACCAGTTTCCTGGTGTGCCAACCAGAAGTTACTTGTTCATTGTGGAACTAGATGCCAGATTCTATGTGAGTTGGCGAGTGAAATCGTTGTGATGACATAAATATTGGATGGATTATGAGACCCTGGATGTTGATGTGGTTACGAAACTTCTTCAACATATATTCACGGAAATTCAACAAGTCAATGGTCAAATGTACATAAGAGAAGAAGAAGTCATGATGATCATGCTAGAAGAATACCTTCCTTGTTAAGAGGGAGTGTTGAAGTTTGAGTAGCTTCAGAAATTATTCTTATTATATTCATATTGTATTTGACCAAGAAAAAACCCTAAAAGATAATATTATATTATATTTGTGAAGTCATCCCTATTGCGCCTTGACAAGTCAATTGTAAAATAGAAAGATAAAGTGGGCAGGTTTGACATGAACTAATTTTTGGATGGCACAACCTATATATATAAGAGGATAGGTGCCTCACTTGAAGAACACACACAACAAGCTCTCTCACACAAAAAAGTGTGCAAGTCTGAGAGAGTGATGCTAGAGAGAAAGGTTGTTCTGGTTAAGGGTTTTAGTTATCTGGTGGAGGACTATCTTGGTCTAGTGGTTCACTACTCTATTTTGGTTAGGTTTTTCTGGTCTATATTTTTTTTTGGTGAGATCTCTCTTGAGAGAGACATTGTACTTGTTGAAGAATCTATATTGAAAAATATGTGTTGGTTTTCTCCCCCACGAGGGTTTCCAAGGATAAATCTTGTGTATATTGTGGATGTCTTTCTTTCAGTGATCCTTATGCATGCAGTTATTGTTTTAATAAACTAAATTTAAAGAATACTATACACACTTAATTGCTTAAAAGAAAATTTAACACATCCAAGCACTATCTTTATTGTTGTGCATGAAAGTAGCAAGAAAAGGGAAAAAATAAAAGGCTTCTATACCAAGGATGGGTAACAAGGAAAAATCATATAGTGTTGTCATAGGTCTCCTAGTTTCTTTGATTGGTATGTTTACACATGGACACAAGATTGGGGTATTCAACCACTTTAGCCTTCCATATGTGTAAATGGGTTCAAACTTCACTATGACTTCATCAATTAAATGCCTCAAGGAAATTGAAGAACCAATGATGGTTAAATATGAAGATTTGGTGCACATGACGAGTAGGATATTAAAGCACCCACTACTTGGTGTGCTACTACAAACTTAATCATATGGAAAATATCTCGTCTATTAGAAATATTTTATGTAATATCTTGAGGTAAGTGTTGATAATACAAACACATTACATAGAAAGTTGCCCACTAGATTTTTTGTTGCAAATGGATAATTGTGCACGCAACAACGAAAAACATTATGTGTTTTCATTTGCATCCCTTCTAATAGTAACAAGGGTCTCTGAAATCATAGACATTGGTTTCCTACCTTTGGGTCATATACATGAATATATAGATGGAAATCATGGAAGATTATCAACTCAATTAAAAAGACATATATACAATTTCACTCTAAAATATCATGGATACTTATAGGACTATAGAGAAGCATTGTTCATTTCCCCCTATATGCTTGAGGATTTCTTTGATTTCAAGAGATATTTGGAGTCACACTTGTTGAATAGGAACTACAAGACAATTAATATTAAAGTATGTCAATCTTCAATTAGAGATTAAAACTAGTCACATGTTATCAATATGCGGCATCCATTTTCCAATGGCCATTTGGGTTTATCTGGAGGGAAACCTCTGATATCACACCTACATGTAAATAAACCTTCAAAGTTGGAAGAAATAAAGAAAATAATAAAAGAATATATTTTCCTTATGGAGAAAGGAGATTGGCAAGGGAGAGGATCAATTTTTGCATCCAATGATAACCTATTAGGGGAATGTCTTAAAGGTTGTGAGCAAGCCCTTTTTCCACAATGAATACTCAATAAATAATTTCTAGTCACCCATAATGTAGGATTTAGACATCAATATTGATACACCACCCACATATGATGTCATGGAAGCACATTGGAGGGAAAATGTCCATGCTATTAAGGATATCTATGTAATAAGGCCCTGAATGGATTCTCTCCAAAAGATGATGGACAAATTCTCATAGTATGGTCATTAAAATTGGATTTTGTAATATGGTTGGGTAGGGGAATATGGTGGAATCCCACTAGAACATTGCAAGACAACAAATTTTTGTACATATATTGTTAAAAAAAATATCAATAGATGGTTGTTAGATCAAAAGGAAATATGTCCATTAATGTTAATAGCATCATATGGGCATGGTCACCAAAGTGATATGGAGAGGAGAGACAATAAAAATAAACAGGGGTGGTTTTGTAACAATCAAGACACAGTTAGATCAAATGGAACATGAAGGACAATGAGAAGGATGCCGATGAATGATACTTGTATGAGAAAGAACTAACATTTGTGGTTTTTTAATGACTTGTATCCCATACAGACTCCATCATTACTCATTGATAGTCTTTACGTATTACTTTTTTCAAAATTATTGAAGATCATATATTCTCTTCTATCCTATCCCAATATGTCACTTTTGTGAATATTCTATAGTAATCTAATTATAGTGTTTGTAGATAAGGTGAAAAAGTTGGTAGGCAAGATTGACTCAT
>ML797736.1:114360-125153 GCA_009831015.1 Picea engelmannii
TGTGTTTGTATTGGTAGTATTAATGACCATATTTATTTTCCTCTACTTTAAATATTTTAAGGAAATATATCATTCTTCAATGCAGTGACTACATTGGTTTCTATTTTTCTTCTATTTAACTTTGATGTAATATCCAATGTATGTTGACATTAATAATATTGAAAAATAATATTAACACTATTAGAATCATATATCACACTTTCCAGTCTCATATGGTATTCACACTTTCAAAAAGTTTTGGAATCCAATTTTCATACTTTTGGATCCAATACTCACACTTTTGAATTTGATATTCACACTTTGGTAGTCTATATTCTAGGTTATAAGACCAAATTCAATGAAATGGACTTTTGGGTATTCGTTTTTAGCTTAATAGTATTGTAATCAAACTCTAGGAAAATGTTATGGCTAAGATGAAATGTAATGAGCAATAATCAATGAACGTTAACCGTAATATTAGTTAGACAAGGATTCCCCTTTTTGCCACTCTTTTTTATATCTATATCAATAAAATTGAACAATGCTTAGAAAAGGAGGGGTGCACTAGAATTAACATGGTCAAACTCATTGTTGTCCTTATCTTATATGTTGATAATATTGTTCTTCTTGAAAAAACTATTCACAATCTTCACAAGCATCTCAAAGTTCTCTTGGCTTGAAGATTAGAGTAAAAAGGGAGTCCAGGGTTTACAAGTGAATTATTGTAGAGGCAATATTTGTTACAAGTCGTTCATGTCCAGGAACGAGGTTAGATTTTCCTTTGGTTGGCAGTGATGAGAAGGATGCATGTGATCAAAGGAGGACCCAAGCAATGGTCGAGGATTCACTTAAAGGTTTTCAAGTTGGAGACAACAACACTCTTATGCCCTTTGATGTTGTGATAGAGTAGTTAGATCTCACTAAAGACAGAAAGGAGGTGGGTTTGTGAGTATTTATCAATGTATCCTAATATAGGACCATATTTATGAACATTTCACTCTTTGATATGGTGGTTGAAATAACAGAACACATTCACCTCAAGACAAGGATTTCAATTCACTTTCAACACCTATTCAGTGTTGGTAAGCATCTTGACCCTGTCTTTCATCTCTATGATTATGCTTTGGAGTGAAACTCCACTATTTTCTTGGTATTCGGGCTTAAGGGGGGTGTCAATACCCCTAATTCCTCTTACCCTAGAAATGGGAAGAATAAGGGATCAAACTCATCATACATGGATTCAATTATTGGAAATTATACAAAGGGATATCACCCTATAAATCCACCTCCTACATCCAATACAAAGAAAACTATCCATGTTGGATATTCTTTTTTAGTGGAGATAGCAAAGGTCGGTCTGGCCATGTTCTCAAGGTAGAGATAGAGGTAGTGGATGTCAACAAGGCCTGTTACATCGCCCATAGATTGATATGTCAATTTTATGGCATTTGTCCATCTCTAAAACAATTGAATACTTGGATTAACAAATATTCGAGATCACTGTTGGAGAATATGATAAAATTACATCGTCTAGCTAAGAGTTTTTTTATTCCCAAACTCATGGATGAGAATTATTGGGATGTTGTCTAAGGTCAAGGGCCCTATTTTATGGGGACTACAAGGATTTTTATGAAACCATACAATCATGCTTTGATTATCTCACCGCTAAACTAACAAAAGTCCCTATTTGGGTCAGCTTATTGTGCCTTCCACTAGATTTTTAAGTGGCCAAATATTTGAGTGGATTCATAACACCACAGGTTCCTTTGTTACTCTAGATGTAAACACATTTGAGAATATAGAAAAATATATGCATGGATGTGCATGAATTCTAATCTCAATAAAGTTATGTTGATTATTTGGGTTGGTTGTCATTGATGTCAACCCTTGAAGAAAGTCTGGTAGTGAATTCCGGTAACACAATGGTTTGGGTAATGGACCCAAGTTTGTTTGATGGATAATGGTATGAGTTTTGATATATTTGCAGGTAATACTATTCTAGATGGATAGTACATGTCATGTCATTTCTGGTGGTATGTAGAACATCACATAACTCCTCATGGTTAGAGAGTTGTGGCCATGTGAAGTTGGAGAACCCTCATGAGTCATCTAGAAGCCCCAAAAGGTCAAAGTATTCAAAGTGGTTTAAGATATTTTAGAAGGTAATAATAAAGTGAAGTGATGAGTGTACTATAAGTCAAAGTAAATACAAAAGAAATTATTTAAATAATAAAGTTAATGGAGAAATTACTAAGTTGAAAAGTGGTTAGAAGTGGGTTAACCCTAAAATAAGGAAAGTGGGTTAAGATGGTTAAAGGGTAACCCTTTGAGGAAGCTACATGAAAGTATAAATAAGAGGCAAGGCTCTCTCATTTTAATCACACTTGAGCATATTGAATATCTACAGGTGACTAAGGTAACCAAAGGATATCTAAGTTGAATTTCATAAGGAAGGTGAAGAAAAGAAGGCCGAAATTCAAGGGGACGATAAATTCTTTTGATGATCCTTTCTAAGGTATGTTATTTACAGGTCATCTCACCATTTTCACAATAAAAAAATTTCTAGAATGATTCAGACCGTGAAATTGGGAGGCCATTGAGGAAACATATTCAAGTAGTTGTGATACAAATTTAATATTGTGGGTAGTTGTATTTTTGGAGTTACACACCGTGGAAAATAGGCTTTGTGGCTAGTCCTAAAACTAGTCTAAAACAGGTGTTTCAGGTAAAAACGTCATAACTTCTTCATAACAGATCCAAATTCAGTAAGACCAAATTTATTGGTTAGAGTACAGCTGTAGTATTCTGTGTACCATTTTTAGATCCATACAACAAACATTTCGTATGGATCACACTCTACAAGTTCGCTCTCTAGAATAAGCCAAAATTCAACAAGGTATGCCATTTTTTCTATAACTCCTTTTCTGAGAGGTTCCAAGTAGTGAAATTTGGAGGAATTGCATAAAAGATACTGAAGAACATTTTCTACCATTTTTATATATTTATTCATTACAGGTACATAGTTATGATTATTTCAAGTTAGGGTTGTTGACTAATCCAAAATTAGTCATGTGAGACTAAAGTAAAGTTTGATGAAAATGTTAGTCTCTTGTTGTTAAAGTTAAGGAAGGTTTGCAGGTATGTGATGATATACACCAGGTCTATTACAGAGTTACAAATCAGATTTGGATGATGAAATTGATGGGGGATTTTGGTTGAGGTACATGTTGGGTACATGGTTGAGACAAGTAGTTGATGAGTTGACACATACACAAGATGTATATTTGATGATGTTGGTGCATATTGATGATTCATAGTTTATGTGTATCTGATGCATGATTGGTACATATTTGGTACATGGTTGATGCACTAGTTGGTGGTACAGGTTGAGGTACAGGTTGGTGCATGGTTGATGCACTTGTTTATGGTACAGGTTGATTACAGGTTGTTTGGACATGTTATTATGACAGGTTATTTTGTACAGGTTTGGTGCATGGTTAATGCATTTATTTATGGTACAGGTTGGTACAGGTTGATGTATGGTACATGTTGGCACAGGTTATTGGTAAAAGTTGTTACAGATTGATTACAGGTTGATTGGTACAGGTTTACAGCACTATATCTCACAATGATAGTGTGACAATGGTTCCATCATTCTAATTCTACATCAGGGTGGTTGGATGGGGCAAGGACATGTGATTGTAGCCACCTTCCGGTTGTATTTGGAGAGCATAGGGGGTTGTAGCCTCCTTCTAGTTGTAGCCAGAGAATAGGGCATTTGGAGCTTCCCTCAAGTTGTAGCTTGAGAAACTAGGGGGTTGGAGCCTCCTTCCAGTTGCATCTGAAAAAACAAAGGAATTTGGTGCTTCCAATGAATGTAAATCTTAAATACATATGAGAAAAATCATTTTGTGGTTGTCTCCCGCTTTGGGTTTCCACGTAAAACACTGGTGTACTGTGTATGTGTATGATTTCTCATTTTTTCATTGTTTATTTACTCTACAACTATTGGATGATAATACTACATTGATATAAAAATTGCACTTTGTGGTTGAAAATGATTGAATTTCTCTATTACTGATTCACCCCCCCCCCCCTCTCTCAGTAATCCAAAAATTGGTATCATAGCAGGTTCTTTCAGAAATCAGTTTAACCACTGAAAGATAGATAATGGAGAGAAACAACATGTATAAAAATGGAATACCACAGTTTGATGGACATACGTATGCATTTTGGAGCAGAAGGATGAAAACATATATACAAGCACATGGATTTGAAATTTGGAAATCTGTTGTAGATGGATACAAAGAACCAACAGTTCCGCGGACAAATGAAAGAGCAATAAAACTCGGGAAAAATAATTCCAAAGCCACAAATGCACTTCTAAATGGTCTTTGTGAATTAGTACACACCAAAGTTATACATTGTAAATCCGCTAAAGATATTTGGGACAAGATTCAAAATATTTATGAAGGAGATTCAAAAGTAAAAGCAGCAAATCTTCAAACTTACAGAGGTCGGTTCAAACAACTAAAGATGAAGGAAGACGAAAATATTGCAACTTACGTTTTATGAGTCGATGAAACAATAAATGCAATCATAGGATTGGGAGAAGAAATTAAAGAGTTTGTAATTGTTCAAAAGATACTAAGATCTCTTCCTATCAGATTTGATCCTAAGATATCAGAAATGGAAGAAAGAGTAGATCTAGACTCAATAAGCATGGACGAACTACATGGAATCTTCACAGCATATGAAATGAGAACTGAACAGGAAAATTCAGATATAAAAGAAGTAGCTTTCAAACCATCCAAAAGGTAAAAGAAAAAGGAAAAATAACATAGTAGCAGCAGTGGCATCTCGGAAGATAATGAAGAAATGGCCAACTTTGTCAAAATATTGAACAAAGGAACCAACGACATATATAAAGGTAAGTTTCCATTGATATGTTTTAATTGTGATCGTATTGGTCATTTTTCTAACAAATGTCCTCATAAGAAAAATAAGAGTAATGATGAAGATTACTCAAATAACAAACAAACATATAAAGGAAAAAGAACCACAAAGAAAGATTTCAAGAAAATCTTATGCACCAAATAAGACATATCCTCATCAAATGAAGATGAAGTTAGTGACAGTGACACAAAAAGAGTTCTATTCATGGTAGTAGAAGACTCTGATAAAGAATACACTGAAGAAGAATGTGAATAGGAAGAATTTGACTACTGAGAAGAATTGTTGTGTTCCATAGAAGTTATAAGAAGAGAAAATAAGAAAAACAAGAAGCTACAAGAGGAACTAGACAAGAAAGAAGACACTCAGGAACGAGAACAAATGATCACAAATTTGAAGGTTCAAATAGAAGAAGATAAAATAATTGAAGAAGTACTCAAAGAACAGCTAGAAGAAAGAGACGGGATCATTGGAAATTTGGAAGAAGAGATTGTCACATTAAGAAATGATCTTCAAGAAAAAAATATGCAGAACAACTCAAAAGTTTTGGATAAAATTATCAGCAGTCAAAAGCCTCATCATGACAAGTCCGAACTTGGATACAATCAAATAGAAAAGGGATCAAGCTCCAAAACAACAGAACAAGAAACATATCCAAAAAGTTATGCAGAAACAATCAAAGGGATATCAAGACCTACAAAAAATATTACAGAGACACTCCTCCACTGAGAAGATTCAGATTTCAGAATCAACGATCGATAAATATGCATCAGTAAGAAGAAAGATTCATAAGAGAAACTCCTTTTAGAAGATCTTAAACTCCTAGGTATCAAACTATCTTTTTTGGTTTATGTTATGCATGTAATAATTTTGGACATAAAGCTATTAATTGCAGAGCTAACAACAAGAACATAAACAAATTTGAAAGTCATACCCAAAAGGGTTATCTAAGAAGGCCCAATGAAACACAGAGAAGAAGTTACAACAGGTTTGAATCATTGAGCATTGAAGTGGAATGCTACAAGTGTAACAACTTTGGACACATGGCCAAAGATTGTAGAATGGCAGTTCCTCCTCGAGAACCACAACAGAACAACAACAGTCACAGACAGGAACCTCTGAAGAGAACATGGATAAGAAAGAAGAATCAATATAGCAATTAATAATGCACACTCGCTCTACAAGATAAGCAAAATAAACGTGGTTGGTATGTTGACAGTGGTTGTTCAAAACACATGGCATGTGATAAAGAGAGGTTTCTTACATTAAGAAAGGAAAGAGATGGATCAGTCTCCTTCAGAAATGATGATTCGGCTAAAATCATTGGAAAAGACATAGTCAGAATTGGAAACAAGAATATCAAGGCAGAAAATGTTCTACTAGTAGAAGACATTAAACATAATCTTCTAAGGGTGAGTCAAATGTGTGACCAAGGTAATAAAGTTACTTTCGATTCAAAAAAGTGTGAGATAAGAAAAAAAAGGTTCAGGAAAATTGATTGCAATAGTTGCAAGAATTTCAAGCAACATATATGTATTAAGTGAAATTGGAAATGAAAAGTGTTGTCTAGGAAAAGAAGATGAAAGTTGGCTATGGCACAGAAGAATGAGTCACATACACTTTGATAACCTTGTCAAAGTCAGCAAAAAGGAAGCAGTTAGAGAAATTCCCCAGATTACGAAACCAACCAACACTTTATGCAAGCATTGTCAACAAGGAAAGCAAACAAAGACCGGGTTTAAATCAAAGGAATATTCAATGAAAAAACCAGTGGAAATTGTGCATACTGATATAGTTGGACCAACTACAACAAAGGGTTTAAAAGGTGAGAAATATTTTATGTTATTAGTTGATGATTATACAAGAATGACCACAATTTTCTTTCTCAGGAATAAGTCAAAATCTTTTGAAAACTTCAAGGTCTACAAGGAAATGGTTGAAAATGAAATGGATTCAAAAATCAAATGTTTGAGATCTGATAATGGAGGAGAGTTCAGTTAAAAGGAATTTATGGACTACTGCAGTAGGCATGGAATAAAAAGACAATTCTTCGTTGCTAGAACACCTCAACATAATGGAGTTGTTGAAAGAAAGAACAAGACAATACAGAAAATGGCTCGAACAATGTTAATGGATTCCAAATTGACAGATATATTTTGGACACATGCAATGCATACAACGGTTCACATTCAAAACAGAGTAATGCTCATAAACAACAATGACAAAACTCCCTACGAGCTATGGAAAGGAAGACCAACAAATGTGAAGCACTTCAGAGTAGTTGGAAGCAAATGCTACATCAAAATAGAAGATGGCAGAATGGGAAAGTTTGACTCTCATGTGAACAAAGGAATACTTGTTGGTTACTCGAGTACAAGGAAATCATATAGGTGTTACAATCTGAGGTTGAAAAAAGTTGTGGAAAGCATCAATGTAACAATTGATGAAACAAGTGGATGAGAATTAAGGGAAGAATAAAAGGAATCAATGGAACATCTTTACGAAAAGAAGAAAAAGACGAAGAAGAAGTAGAAGGGGAAGATGAAGAGGATCAAACAGAAGTAGAAGAGAAAGTTCAACAAGTTCATCCAAAGACACCTAGCAAATGAGTACAGAAGAATCATCCTTCAGATCAAATTATCAGAAACAAAGATGTAGGATTTGAGACTAGAAGAAGAATATGTTCACCGGAACAAACGCACCTAGCACTCTCATCTACGATTGAACCAAACAGTTTTGAAGAGCCCAACAAGGATGAATTTTGGAATAAGGGCATGGATGAAGAATTGGATCAAATAGAGAAGAATGACACTTGGGAATTGGTTCCAAGACCAAATAATAAGAATGTGATTGGCACAAAGTGGGTATTCAGAAATAAATTGAATGAAGATGGATAGGTTACAAGGAAAAAATCTAGATTGGTATGTAAAGTATACGCACAGGTTGAAGGAATTGACTTTGAAGAGACATTTTCCCTAGTTGCCAGAATGGAAGCAATCTTATTGTTTTTAACTTATGCTTGCTCCAAGAATATTAAAGTATATCAGATGGATGTAAAATCATATTTCTTGAATGGGGAACTTGAAGAAGAAGTCTACATTGAACAACCATAATGATTTCAGTTGTCAGAGAACGCAGATTATGTGTGTAAATTGAAGAAGGCATTGTATGGTATAAAATAGGCTCCTAGATCATGGTACTCTAGACTGGATAAATATTTACAGTAGGCAGGATTAAGAAAAGGAAGAGCAGAGAACAACCTCTACATCAAGGTAACTCAAGATAGTATTTTATTAATTGAAGTTTATGTTGATGATATTATTTTTGGAAGTAATGATGACAGGTTAAGCCAAAAAATTGCAAAGGATATGTAGAATGAATTTGAAATGTCATTACTTGAAGAACTATCCTTCTTTCTGGGTCTTCAGATACATCAAAGCAACCAATGAATTTTTATTTCTCAAACTAAGTGTATCAGAGAAATGATAAAGAGGTTCGGAATGGAAGATTGCAAACCAGTTACCACTCCTATGCAAATCAGTTGCAAGTTGAGCAAAGATGATGATTCAAAGTCTACAGACCAGAAGAAATACAGGTCAATGATTGGCAACTTACTATATGTGACAACATCCAGACCAGATGTAATTCAAGCAGTTGGACAAGTGGCACAATTTCAAGCAACACCAAAGGAAACACATGTTGTATCAGTGAAGATGATTTTCAGATATCTCAAAGGAATAGAAGAGTTTGGATTATGGTATCCAAAATGAAAGGATATATCACTTATTGCCTACATAAATGCAGATTGGGAAGGTTGCATTGATGACCGACGAAGCACCAGTGGAACAACGTTCTACTTGGGTGAGTGTTTAGTATCATGGCTAAGCAAGAAACAATCATCAATATCCTTATCTACAGTCGAGGCAGAGTATATTGCAGCAGCAACATGTTGTACACAGGTTCTATGGATGAAACAAACTCTGACAGATATACAGGTTGAGTATGATGAGCCCATTCCAATCTATTGTGATAATACAAGCGCCATCAGTATCTCAAAGAAACCTGTGATACACTCCAAGATGAAACACATTCCAATCAAGTATCACTTTCTACAGGAACATGTTTTAGAGAAGAACATTGGAGTTGAATATGTGGGCACAAAAGAACAAGTGGCAGACATATTTACAAAACCGCTTCCACGGGAATCCTTTGAGTATCTTCGCTAGAGACTTGGAGTAATTTCTACTCCAGAATGAATGCTTTTGGATGCTTATCTTATATGTCTTAGATTTACACGAGGAAGCACCATAAAGAGGACGGTTCAGGTCAGGAGATCAGTTTCAGGAAGAGTTCAGTCAGGGGGAGTATCCCCAAGGACAGTTCAGTTAGGGGGAGCATCCCCAGATGGAAAGATACATTTTCCATTGATGACAAAGGGGGAGATATTTATCAGATGCAAAGGTAAATTCTTGGAGAAAGATCACAGAGGCATGGTTCCAAAGGGAGCGATGGTCACAAGGGGAGCATGAATGATATGAATTCAATATTGCATTAGAGTGTTTCCATCAATGCCAAAGGGGGAAATTGTTTATTATTTGGGTTGGTTGTCATTGATGTCAACCCTTGAAGAAAGTCTGGTAGCGAATTCTGGTAGCACAATGGTTTGGGTAATGGACTCAAGTTTATTTGATGGATAATTGTATGAGTTTTGATATATTTGTAGGTAAGACTATTCCATATGGATAGTACATTTCATTCCATTTCCAATGGTATGTGGAACGTCACATAACTCCTCACGGTTAGAGATTTATGGCCATGTGAAGTTGGAGAGCCCTCATGAGTCATCTAGAAGCCCCAAAAGGTCAAAGTAGTCAAAGTGGTTTAAGAGATTTTAGAAGGTAAATAATAAAGTGAAGTGATGAGTGTACTATAAGTCAAAGTAAATACAAAAGAAATTATTTAAATAATAAAGTTAATGGAGAAATTACTAAGTTGACAAGTGGTTAGAAGTGGGTTAACCCTAAAATAAGGAAAGTGGGTTAAGATGGTTAAAAGGTAACCCCTTGAGGAAGCTACATGAAAGTATAAATAAGAGGCAAGTCTCTCTCATTTTAATCACACTTGAGCATATTGAATATCTACAGGTGACTGAGGTAACCAAAGGATATCTAGGCCGAATTTGAGAGGGAAGGTGAAGAAAAGAAGACCGAAATTCAAGGGAGGATAAATTCTTTTGATGATACTTTCTAAGGTATGTTATTTACAGATCATCTTACCATTTTCGCAATAACTTTTTTCTAGAATGATTCAGACCGTGAAATTAGGAGGAAATTGAGGAAACATATCCAAGTAGTTGTGACACAAATTTCAGCTTGTGGGTCGTTGTATTTTTGGAGTTACACGTCATGGAAAATAGGGTTTGTGGCTAGTCCTGAAACTAATCTAAAACAGGTGTTTCAGGTAAAAACGTCATAACTTCTTCATAACATATCCAAATTCAGTAAGACCAAATTTATTGGGTACAGTCTGTAGTATTATGTGTAGCATTTTCATATCCATACAACAAATATTTTGTGTGGGGCACGCTCTACAAGTTCTCTCTCTAGAATAAGCCAGAATTCAACAAGGTATGCTATTTTTTCTATAACTCCTTTTCTGAGAGGTTCCAAGTAGTGAAATCTGGAGGAATTGCATAAAAGACATTGAAGAACATTTTGCACCATTTTTATATCTTTATTCATTACAGGTACATAGTTATGATTATTTCAAGTTAGGGTTGTTGACTAATCCAAAATTAGTCATGTGAGACTAAAGTAAAGTTTGATGAAAATGCTAGTCTCTTGTTGTTAAAGTTAAGGAAG
>ML797736.1:125203-143508 GCA_009831015.1 Picea engelmannii
AGGTCTATTACAAAGTTACAAATCAGATTTGGATGATGAAATTGATGAGGGTTTTTGGTTGAGGTACATGTTGGGTACATGGTTGAGACAAGTAGTTGATGAGTTGGCACATACATGAGGTGTATAGTTGATGATGTTGGTACATATTGATGAATCATAGATTATGTGTATTTGATGCATGATTGGTACATATTTGGTGCATGTTTGATGCACTCGTTGATGGTACAGGTTGGTGCATGGTTGATGCACTTGTTTACAGTACAGGTTGTATGGACAGGTTATTTTGTACAGGTTTGGTGCATGGTTGATGCATTTTTTTATGGTACAAGTTGATGTATGGTACATGTTGGCACGGGTTATTGGTACAGGTTGTTACAGATTGATTACAAGTTGATTGGTACAGGTTTATAGCAGTATATCTCATAGTGATAGTGTGACAGTAGTTTCATCATTCTACTTCTATGTCAGGGCAGTTGGACGAGGCAAGGAGAGGTGGTTGTAGCCAACTTCCGATTTTAGTCGGAGAGCATAGGGGGTTGTAGCCTCCTTCTGGTTGTAGCTAGAGAATAGGGGAATTGGAGCTTCCCTCAAGTTGTAGTCTGAGAAACTAGGGGGTTGGAGCGTCCTTCCAATTGTAGCTAGAAAACAAAGGAAGTTGGTGCTTCCAATGAATGTAACTCTTAAAAACATATAAGAAAAAGAATTATGTGGTTTTCTCCCTCTATGGGTTTCCACGTAAAACACAGGTGTATTGTGTATGTGTATGATTGTTCATTTGTTCATTGTTTATTTACTCTGCAACTATTGGATGATAATTCTACATTGATATAACACTTGCATTTTGTGGTTGAAAAGGATTGAATTTCTCTATTNCAGTAATCCAACAAGGTATCCCTAGACAAATTGTGTTGTGATGCAGATATGTTAAATGGATACAAAAAATTGATTACAAAAGTATCACTTTTATCTATAGGGTTTGTTATGAGAAAGGACCTATGGATACACATTGTCCTAGTGTTTAAGAGACTCAAGGGAGAGAAGGGATGAATATGAATATTTCTTGGTAGTATAATGATAGGAACGTTTGTCATTGGGTGGAACCAAAGGTTGATGAGGTCCTCGGGAACATAGTTCCTACAGGTACTCCTCCACCTTCCCATGTAGCTAGAATAAATGCAATTCCTCCACCCCTAGATAACCTGGCTAACTAAAAGGGAGATAAGGCTTCTCTAGATTCATAGCTTTCAATGCATAACTCTATTCTACTTGCCAATGCTACTACTCACCTAAATTTCATAGGGGTAGGGAAAAATAAGTCTACATCATTTGGACTCTCTAAATCTAAAGAATAACTCTCACACTCATGAACTTGTTGACTCGTCACTTCAACTAGTGGTGGTGGGAACCCCATTAATGTTGGATAATGAAGAGGGTTGGCGAGAGGTGAAGAAGAGGAAAGAGAAGAATGGATAGAAATAGAGCTCTTGATTCCTCCTTTCGTTTCCTCATCCTTTATTCTCTTTTTGAGTAGGGATAGGTTTTTTATAAGGGGAAACGTCAATAGAAGACATGACGAGTGCTTGCATGCCCCTAGTGTTTCTTAAGGAAGAAAAAAAAAGATAGTTTGTCTCTTTTATTGGTGTCACTTTTTTCTTTGGATGAGGTTTGAGTCTCGATCTCAAGCAATATTGTATGAACTTCAATGCCTTGTTGTTAAAATTTTATATCAAACATATGCAGAATGCACACTTTTTATTTATAATAAGAAGATACGACGTTTTTTAGGAGGAAAAAACTCAAAGTTCTCCAACAATTCTACCAAAGTTATGAACTTAATATCCTTAATTATGATAATTGAATCTACGAAAATAATTTATCCTTCGATTTTATATGGTGTTAAGACTCTTAAGGAGGTGTAATTTTCCAAATAAGTAGGCATTGACTTCAGTTTCAATTTAAACTAGAACCATAATGTTGATAAGAGAATCACTGGTGGTTGGAAAACTTATTGTGGTATTGACAACAGATGTAGGAATGTTGAGTTTTAAGAAAAGGATATGAAAAAAAAACATTTTGAACACTTTATTTACCCAAGTTATTCTTTATGGTTGTGAAGGTTGGGTATACAACATCTCTTGTGAGGCTTGGAACAAAATTGGGAAAATCCAAAAAAGAAAACACTTATAATTTAAAATCAAATGCAACACTTCGTACCCCATTGTATTGATTGAAGTAGCACATACTTTCATGATTCAAAATCCATGATTAGATATTTAGAATATAATCATATTTTCTCAAGTTCAACAAGGATAGGCTCCATGTTCCCATTATTTATTTAGTATAAGCAATAGTCCATGCAGGTTTCCATTCATTGCTCATTGACGCAAGTTCAGGTCACCATTGCATCACTGGATGGATATTATATGCTTAAAAAAGGTTGGGGTATATATTTAGAGGATTGACTTAATATTTGAGTCAAATTAACAATATACATAATATCAAATCTTACATCTATATGAACTTTAAAGTTAAGACCTCAAATGACAACACAATCATACATATGACAAAGATTTTATCAATCCATTGATCAAAACTATTTTTCCAACATTCATAAGTTTTTTTTTTTAAATGAATGCTTATGACCTCCATAGTGAAATTGGTGGCCAAACTAACAATACATTAGGATGAATGTGTTTAAATATATATATATATATATATAAAGGAGGTTAAGGATGAACACCACTTCATGCCCTATCCTTAATAATATAAGACATAATTGTATTAGGTTTAATAAGTTAACTACTCGTAAGGACCTCCTAGGTTACAAAAAAATATAATGACCTTGCTAATTTCATTTCCACTGTGTCCAAATATAGAAATAATATTCTCAACAATATTTAACTTATTCATTTCATTTGTTTGATAGATTTTGTTGACCTTGAGTGTTTGAAATGAAAGGAGATGAGGCCAATGACTTCAAGGACATGGTGATGCATTAGAGATTTCATCCCTTCAATGGCCTTGATAGATTTGTAGGGCATTCAACAGAATATGAAGAAACTGCAAAAGGGTTTCAATGTGTTGCTAACAAAGATAATAAAAGCACCCTAGTCTTCACAGTTAAGCAATGAGCATTCCTCGGTTTTCAGTAAGCTATAACATTGAAATTTTATTTTATATTGCCTTCAAGAGGTGATGGAAAAGAGAATTATGGATATTTTCTTAGGCTTTTCTTGTGCAATAGTGTTCTTCGACTATTTTTCAATGGCTCTATTGGACATAATCCTATTTACAGGAAATTGTGTTTATATTATTGACCCAATTATATTCATTGGCAACCTATTAATTGATATATTAGTGGTCATATTCAAGTATTTGGTGGTAAATTAGTTTGGTGAGCTAGATCGAGTGGTCAAGTTCAATGAGCTTCATGCAAGAGGTCTTGAGGTCGACTCCCTGGGTTGGATGCCTCTATAGCATGCTTCATTTAATGTCCCTACCAAGTCGAGCATCAAAATCAACACCAACAAGTTTACATTAGATACCATCAATAAAATGTGAGGAAGTTCCCCTAGTGTTTCCTCGCAAGATTTTCCTTCCAAAAGAAAATCATGCAAATTCAGAGTACGTTTAAAATGTGAGAAATTGAGGTTGGAACCCAAACTTGGATGATTAAAATGTTTGAAACTGAGATTTGAACTCAAAACTAAGATTTGAACCCAAACACAAATGATTAAAATGTTTAAAACTAAGATTGGAACTAAACTTGAATGAGCAAGTGAAAAGTCCTCTTTCTTGTTGCACCATATACTCATGTGACTATTTTAATCATGTTATATGATTACTAAAACAATGTTAATTAACACCTACTTCCTTAGTCTTCATGTTTGATTCTCACCTCATTAAGTCTTCATTTTTAATTAACAGCTCCTTGATTAGTCTTCATGTTTGATGAACAACTCCTTGATTAATCTTCAAAACTTGATTGTATGGTTGGTCCATTTAAATTTTGAAATTCATAAACATTTATTTGCTTACATTTTGCATAGAAAAAATTTGAATGCATAACAAGCTTAATTAGGTTAAATAATTAATACATATGCTACAATAACTATAACATTTTACAGTATAAGACATTCCACATTGTTTTAACATATAAACCAACATTGTGACACCATTGGTCATGCATTATATGACACCATTGATAGAGATGTGTCATAAGATTATTTTTTCATTCAGAGGCTTCTTTTACAACCCATTGTGAGATAGATGTGTAATTTTGTGTTCAATGTGAAGCTTACACGTGGCATATATGTGGGTGTGTGTGTGTGTGTGGGTGTCCACCTCAAATTAAATATTTCAATGTTGACTTTAAGTAAAAAAAAACATAGAAATGTGTGTGCGTGTGTGTGGCCACCTCAAATTAAATATTTCAATGTTGACTTTAAGTTAAAAACATAGAAATGTGTGTGTGTGTGTGTGAAAAAATATTTATATTCAACATTTCAAAATTTAATATCAAAATATCCTTCAAACTATCTTGTATGGACTAGAAAAAACACAAAAAAAAAAAAAACTCTTCACAGTCTTTGTAATGTCCTATGAGTGAGTCTTCCATGGCTCACAAAAGGCAGCTTTGATATTTCATTGTGTTGAATTTTTTCAACTTTGGGAAATCATTCTCCACAAGGAAGTGCAAGAAGACCCATCTGACCTTTTAAGAAGCCCTAGGAAGAAATTGAAAACCTGGGAAAAGAAGTTGGCCCCACTAGTAAAATACAGAAAGAAATAAAATGAAATTGAAGACCCAAAATGAGAATTCAGCCCCACAGGGAAAAGACAGCCGCCTGTACAAGTATAAATACAAGCAATGTCATTTCGTTTGGACATAGACAACTCTCCTTTTGCAGTTCGCACTAGGAAGTTGTCAGCTGCAGTTGTGGTATTTCACTATTTTTTCGAGTTTTGGTTATCTTGGTGAGTGCACCAGTTGTGGTGCTAGACTTCGAGAAGCTCTTTCTTGGTGTTATCTTGGCTATTCTAGTGAGACGCTAGGCTTGGGGAGGACTTTCACTGTATGGTATTTTTCTCTGATGATAGTGATGTACTGGTAATATATTGTACTAAATTCTTCTATAAGAGAGATTTTTGGGTTTTCTCCCAAGGTTGGGTTTCCTAGGATAAATTATTGTGTTCTTGTGTCTACTGTGCATGGTTAATGTTTCTAGATCTTGTTATTTCCACTACATTGTTATAGTTGATATTTTCAATGTAGAGTTATTCTATGATAACTGTGGTATGAAAGTGAATTTTCTTTTGAAATCATAAGGCAATAACTATCAAGATTTGAGAATCAGAAAAAAACAACATGGAATCAGAGCTTTGTTGAAATATTGCCACTGCACAATTTTCTGTTAAGACCTAAACTTGCCAAGCTCATTGAGTACTTATTGAGAAGTCATTGAATCTAACTATACCATTGATCAACTCTCCTTGCTCCTGCACATTCGTTGCACCTCTTAGACTGTAGTTTGATGAAAGTTGAAATTTGACCCTAAAACTCACTACAATAGTTGCAACAACATTATGTAAAGCTCATTAAGAAATTATTGGGTTGATTTGAGAATAATTTTAGCATATACCATCTCAACTTGCCCTAGCACACCTACTGCACTTCTCAAATTGAAAATCTATCAAAATTAAAATTTTAGGGTTTTCGGGGTATTGGCGTTTTTCCTGACATTGAACCGTCTGATTCAGATTTCTGACTTCTTCTTGTTGAGATGATGCATTGTCTCATATTAGAATAAAATATGGATGGTGATACAAATTTCAGAGGTATGCACTTTTATGTAAGTTATATCATGAGGGTGTTTGCAGGAGATGTACACTTGGAAAAAGGACATTCATTCAAGCAGTGATAGTAGATCCAAAGGGATATTAGATCTAGTGAACTTAGAGGAATCTCAAGAGTTGGAGGTAGTAGTGTTTATGTCTCCTATAGTATATGACAACTCAAAATCAAATGTAACAACAACAACAAGACTCTAGGTTTGTATATCCGGTTTGATATTTCATATTGTTCCATCTTAAGTAAATGTTGTTACTGGGACAATAGTCTTTAGAGTTCTATTACTATTGAGTACTTTTGCTATCAAATGTTTAGTAACACTTGAGTATTGTCGGTACGATGATCATTATGTAAATGCTCATTGTTTAGTACTAATGATGCACTTATTTACAAGATGAAATTGATCTCTTCTAGGATATGTTATTGGTTGTTGTCTTTGTCCCAGGCAGGTTACCATGTAAATTCCATGGAGGCTACCATGGAGATGTTCTTATTTTGTTCTGGACAGGTTACCACAAAGGAATGATTGGTAAAAACCTTAGAGAATTGTTGTTCTTTTTTATTATTCTTGTTCTTGTTCCAGGAAAGTCACAGGTGATAGCTCTGAGAGGGAGCTATAGTGACGATTGTTCCTATTCTTATTTTTTATCTTGTTCCTATTTCCTTATCATGAGAATGTTGTTATTGTCTGCTATTTTCCCTTGTTATTTCTCTTGTTCCAGGAAGGTCACAAGTGACAGCTCTGAGAGGGAGCTATAGTGACGACTGTAGGAGGCAACATATTATATGGTCTCCAGTTTGAGATATGGAGCATACTATCCAGACATAGATTTGTGTACATGACTGTACATACATCCATGTACTGAAGTTGAAGAGGAAAAAGTTAGAACCTTCTGGAAAGAAGGATACGTTTGTGGGATACAGAGTGTTACACATGGAGGTTGATAGTGAGGAGAAGAAGGCTTTGTATGATGACCGTACAATAAAGTTGTTCATCCTTCAGACCATCAGGATGACTCAGTAGAGACAACAGGGAAAATGGATCTACCTAGAGATGTTGCAGTGACCATGAAGAGACTAGCATGGCTTCGTGATACTTTTCAGAATGAAGAGAGGCCGGTATCTCCTCGTGGTACCTTCTGGGAGAGAAAAATGACCTCAAATATTCTCAAGTTATATGTCTTTGATAAGCCACATCATGAGTAGGACCAGATGGATCCACTAGTGGTGAAGTAGGTGGCCCCACCAAGTACCAACTCAGAAGAAGCCAGAGTTCAGAGGGAGTCAGCCCTTAGGATCCAATAGGGAGTAGAAGCCTCCCAGGACAGTTCATAGGAGATCAAACTTCAGAGGAGGTCAACAGGTGGGATAGAGGCATCTTCAAGAATTGACAGATAGGTGGCAGAGGAGGCAAGCAGTTAGAAGGACTCGGGTATGGATTTTGTCTCAGTCAAAAAGGGAAAATCTAGTGAGACAGACTGGAAAACAGATCTTACTTCGGTGACAAAGGGAGTTGGCCTCAAAATTCGAAGTGGAGGATCTTGGCCAGATGTACTATTGGGATTAGAGGTGTGACAGAGATCAGATAAGATATTCCTCAGTCAAGAGATATTGATGAGGTTCGATATGATGGACTGCAATTCCATGGCTACACCTATGATGAAAAATCTGAACAAGTTGAGTGATTCTACTTCATATTCATATTCGGTGGATCCCACGAAGTACATGAAGTTGATTGGATCCTTGATGTCCCTAGTTAACACCAGGATGGATACTTGATTTGCAACTTGATCCATTTTATGATAGAGCTAAGACACTGCCATTGGGTTGAAAAAAAGCATGTGTTGAGGTACCTGCATGATACAGTTGGATATGGCCTCATATATGTCTCAGGTGGTGAAGTGAGGTTGCATGGATATACAGATTCTAACTGAGCAAGGAGTACAGTAGACAGATTGAGCACCTTAGGTTGATGCTTCAACTTGGTATCAATTATGATTTCAAGAAAGTAGGTATATGTAGCACTCGGTATTGCAGAGGTAGACTATATAGCATCCATTGCCGCAAGTCGTGAAGCAGTGTGGCTTCAAAATCTTCTTATAGGAATTCATCCTAGACATGGTGCAGAAGGGAGCAATGAAACTCCAATATATATCTACAGATGAACAGATTGCAGATCATCTGAGACATGATACATAAGGGATCAATGAAGCTCAAACATCCATAGATGATCTTGGAATGATGCAAAATGTCTCCCTCACTGAGAGGGAGTGTTGATGTTTTTGGTAGCACCGGGAAAACATTCTCCTCCAATAGCCATTTGACTTGGCTAAGGAGAATGGCCCAGGCGAAGTGTTTATCCTTGATCATGTGACTTGAAGAGGAACAAAAAACACTCGAGGTGGTGATGCTTATCCATATGGAAGTATCAGACAGACATTCTCCTCTGATGGTCATATGACTTGGCCAAGGAGAATGGCCCAGACGTAGTATTTATCCTTGATCATGTGACTTGAAAAGGACCGATGAAGACTCAAGGTACATATGCATCAGGAAAACATTCTCCTCAGATGGCCATGTGACTTAGCTAAGGAGAATGGTGCATTCTTCTCAAATGGCCATGTGACTTGGATAAGAAGAACGTCCCAATGCATTCATGTTCTCCATGTATTAGCATCGAACAGACATTCTCCTTCGATGGCCATGTGACTTGGTTAATGAGAATGGAACAGGGCATTGATATTCTTTGTGTATTAGAATCGGGAAGACATTCTCCTCTGATGGCCATGTGACTTGGCTAATGAGAATGGCCCAGGTGTGGTCTCTATCCTTGATCATGTGACTTGACAAGGACTGATAGAGACCTGAGGTGATATGTGGGAGAAGAATACATCATCTAGGTGTTATGTGGGAGAATTATACATCAACTAGGTGCATGCCAAAAAAGACTACATCAACCAGGCTCAAGGACAACCTTTCTATGACAGAATAAATCCAAGTATGGATCATTTCTCCCTCATTGAGAGGGAGTGTTGAAGTTTTTAAAATTCGGGTAGTCATTCTCCACAAGGAAGTACAAGAAGACCTATTCGACCATTAAATAAAACCCGAGAAGAAATTGAAGACCCAGGAAGAGAATTCAACCCCACCAGTAAAAGACAAAAAGAAATAAAATGAAATTGAAGACCCAGAATGAGAATTCGGCCCCACAAGAAAAAGACAGGTGCCTAGACAAGTATAAATATGGGCAACGTCATTTCATTTGGACATAGACAACTCTCCTTCTGCACTGCGCACTAGGAAGTTTTCAGATGCAGTTGTGGTATTTCGTTATTTTTTGGAGTTCTGGTTATCTTGGTGAGTTTGTCACACTTGGATAGGCGCTATACTTGGAGAATCTCTTTCTTGGTGTTATCTTGGCTATTCTAGTGAGACATTAGCTCTTGGAGACACTAGGCTTGGGGATGACTTTCTTTGTATGGTATTTAGCTCTAATGATGGTGATTTATTGGTTGTTGATAGTATGGTAGTTGTGGGAGGTATTAACCTCTATGTGTAACCTTTGACGAGACTAGAATATTTCTGGAAGCAAGAGAAACCCGAAACATATGTGTAGAAACCCTAGAAGACATGTCGAATCAATAAAAGAACTAATATTTAAGTGTTAACCTCTAAAAGAAGAAGTTTCCCTGGACAGGTGATAAAGAGCACTATAAATAAGAGGGCGCTAGAGCTCATTTTTCATTCACACTCTCACAACTCTACATAAGGACTAGTGATGTGCAAGTTTGGAGAGGGAGTGCAGTTACAACTACTGCAATTGCGATTTTGGTCTTTGGTTATGATTTGGAATTTCTGATTTGGTTATGGTTTGGACTTTCTATTTGTTATTCTAGCCTTGGAGAGAGATACACTACCTTGGTTGGCTAATGGTTTTAATATCTACTTACAGAATTATTTTGTCTATCAAGGTTAAAGGTGCTCGGGAGTGGTTGCATGTCTATGGTTGGGTGATAATATTGATATATTCTCTATGGAAAAATGAGCACATTTTTTTTATTCTAATAGTTTATGGGCCCACACTATCTTCAGACAATTTAACTACTGGAAGATATATTGGGAAGTTATTCGTTAAGCTCGTTGTGGCACCAGTTATAGTTGCAGCTAGGTTTTTTTATTATGCAGTTGCAACAAACCCTAACCCTTGTGTTCGGGCACTTTTGGTGAATCATTTGACCTAATTCCTTGACATCCTATTGCACCCTATCCTAGCGCACCTCTTGGTACCCTCAGCTAGCAAAAATGTTAGGTTTGAATTTTTAGATCAAAGTCCAAGTCAAAGTTTGACTAGTCAAAGTAAAAATCAAAGGTTGACTTCTCATCAAATTGATTTTATGGTCAACGTTGAAATTTTAGATTTTCTAGCTTGTTCTAATCATTGAATCTTATGATTGAGTTTCTAATCTCTTCTTTTCAAGATGGTATCTAGTTTCAGATTGGAAGACAAGTTGGACGATGCTACAAGGTTTCAAAGGTATGCACTTGTATATGCTATCTAGGTTATATCAACTAGCAAATTATGAGTGTGTTTGTAGGGAAAGTAATAGAGACCTTGTCCAAGATGTAATCTTGGATTCAATGCATTCAGAAGAACAAGCGCACCCTCCATAGCAAGTGAGGCTTCAGGTTCCAGGTTTGATTAAATTGTTAAAATTTATATATATCAAGGGTGGTAGTTGCTACATTACAAACTGTGAAAGAAGTCTTTGAAATATTATATTATTTCTAGGTGCAATGAATACTTTACTGCATATGAATACTATTGATATAAATGCTTATTGTACTTGTTCGCAAGATGAACTAAAATCTCCTCTAGATAGATATTTCTTGTTTTCTATTGTTGTTCTTGTTTTGGGAAGGTGCCCTTGTGAAATATGTTTGATGAACAATCCTTACGGAAGTTGTCATAGAAGAAGTTTATAAGGATGACACAACTACCAGATGGGCAGAAATCAGAATAGATAGAAACAAAATTAAAGAGACTTAGAGGAGTCAGACTCGAAGGAAGTCGTGAATCAAAAGGAAACCAGAATAGGCTTGTGACACTTTGCAGAAAGAAAAGAGAGATGCAACAGATGGAAGCATGGAATCTCTCATATGGAAGGAGTTAATCACATAATTCCAAAAGAAGAGGATGCATATTGTTCATTCATGAAGTCGGGATTAGGAGGGAGTTAACCCCCAACGATATGATCCATTGAATAAGAATCTGTAAAGACTATGAAGTATTTATCCATGTTCTTCATTGGAAGTAGCAACCATAATAAACAACATGTGTTCATTTTGACTCTAGAAGAACTCTTCTTCGGAAAAAATCCTTGAATATCCTTGGTTGTCCATCTACAGTTATGTTCCTATGGCATAAGGAAAAAGTTGGAGCCTTCGGGAAAGAAGGACGTGTAATCTATAGAAGATTCCATGGACTCCAACATTGAAGAGAAACATGAGGAAGAACATGAATATTCCAAGAAATAAAGAAAAGTCGGAACAACCAATTGAACCAGTTTGAACCCACTAGAAGCAATCAAGCAAAAGGAATGGAAGGAAGTTGTAATGAAGAACAATGTATGTGAGAAATTATGAAAAAGACTTAAGCATTGATAGATACAAGGAGAGACTTAGGGCTAGAGGGTTCTCCCAAAAGGAGGGAGAAGACTATGATGACAGCTTGTTCTAGTAACCAGACATACCTCTACCTGAGCCATTATATCTCCTACAATATCCATGGGTTGGATTTTACATCAGATGAATGTAAAGATTGTTCTTCTCAAACAAATTAATTGAAGAAGAAGTGTATGTAGAGAAACCTCAAGGTTTTGAGTTATACTAGAAAGAAACCCTTGTATGCAGATGGAAGAAGACCTTGTATGGATTCAAGCAAACTTGGTGTAGAGCCTCTCATGTATAGCAAAAGCTTGGTGAAAACTTCCTATGACAGAGGAAGTATATTGAAATGGTTCTTCAAAAGTTCGGGATGATGGATTGCAAATCCATGGAAAACTCCCATGATGACATATCTGAAGAAGTTGAGAGACTCTGATCTAGTAGACTCGTCTTTGTATCGACAATTGGTTGTCTCATTAATGTATTTGGAGAATAATCAGTCAGATATTTTCTTTGTGGGACATTTGAGTTATGATATACACTTGCATGGATTTATCGATTCAGATTGGATAGGAAGTGCAGATGACAAAAGAAGTGCTACTTGGATATGTTTCAGATTGAGCTTTTCCACGATGTCATGGGCTAGCAGGAAACAAAATTATGTTTCACTCCGCACTGCAGAAGCAGAGTGTATTGCAGCTTGTGATGCTTGTACGGAAGTAGTGTGGCTTCGTAAGATGGTTTGGACTATTTGATCAGGTGATGGATTCGACCGTGATATATTGTGATATCCAGAGCTGTGTGAAGCTTTAAGAGAACCCGGTGTTCCCTGACAGGTCTTAGCACATTGATATCAAGTATTATTTTCTTCATGACAAAGTCCAGAGGGGAGAAGTGGTTCTCCAGTATATCTTCACAGATGAGCAGATAGCATATATTTTGGAAAAGCCTTTGTCCAAGATGAAAAGTTTGCATGCTTAAAGGACAAGATGGTACTCGTGGAGATGAATTCCTTATTGGAAAAGGAAGAGATTACTCCCAGGTTGGGAGGGAGCACTGATATGTTATTGATTTATGGGCAGTCATTTTCCAGTTTGGAAAATGGTCCAGGTTGGGCAGTCACCTTCCAGTTCGGAAAGTGGCCCAAGATTTCTGACGGACATGCATTTTCCAGTTTGGAAAATGGTCCAGATCAGATAGTCATTTTCGTAATGAAAATGGTCTGATAGATTGTTGATGTACCATAAACAGTGATTCCCCATGTGGCCAGTGTGGGGGAATGATCTAGGACAGTCATTCTTCTTCGCAATCACTCTGAGTAGAGGTCAAGTAGAATGGTCTGCCTCTTCGGGCAGTCATTCTTTCGAAGTTCACAATTGTGAGAAGTTTCTAAGAATGGTCTGTTATAGGAGGTTGGTGCAGGACAATCATTTCCATTAGGAAATGGTCCAGACAGTCATTTTCTAGAGCAGACTCATTCTCTCTAGGTCGCACTGTGAATAGTGCCGAAAGAATGGCCTAGTTAGGTGAATGGTCCAGGTTCAACAATCAGGGATAGGAATTCCCTAGGGCAGATTCATTCTCTCCAGGTTGCACTGTGATTAGTGTCGGAGGAATGGCCTAGTTAGGTGAATGGTCCAGGCTCAAAAATCAAGGACAATTATTCTTCTATGCTTGGGAAGAATAGTCTAGATAGCCCATGGATGATGTTTTACTCTCTAAGGGCATATGCTCTTCCCAATCTCACAGAAGTGGGTGGAAGAATGACCCAAATGACTCAGTTTGTATCTTGATATTGTTTATATAGGTTGATATCAGATGATATGATTGTTGTGGAGATTGTATGTCTTTGAACAGTAGTTGTATGATATTGTGGTGGATGTGATCCACTGGTAGTGATTGTGTGTCACAAGCTAGTAGTTGTGTGCTACTAGGAGTGGTTGTGTGCCACTGGATAGTAGTTGTATACTACTATGGATAGACACAGTTGTGTTCTATTGGATGGCATTATAGCAGCAATGTGCTACTATCTGAGTGCCATGGAGACTACTACTAGTGTTGGAGATGATTGTCAGCTAGATGAATAGTCAGTGCGCTAGTGGACAGACATTCTCCAGGTGGAGAATGGTCCAAACAGAACATATTGTTGGTGGACATGCATTCTCTCTGTGGAGAATGGTCTAGGTTGACAATTTGTTGACGTATCATGGACTGGTATTTTCCTAAGGCACAGATTGTGGCCCGATTAGGAAAATGGTTCAGCACCAATATTTTCCAAGGAATATTGGTAGAGATGGATCTCTATGGTACAAATGACCCAATCAGAAAAAAATTTGATACCGACATTCCTATAAGAATGGTCTATGTAGCCCATGGTGTGGATTTCAGCATCTGTTGGGACAATCATTCTTCTAGAACGTATGTCTGAATTAGAAGAATGGTCCTTGTATCACTCTGTGGAGTAAGTGACTTATTCAACATCATGCCCAATTACTCAGGTGGAGTATGGCTTCAAGATATGATGCATTTGATGCTATCAGATGATACTGATAGTGGTGATGTTGCTCGTGAGTTGATCTATGTGATCATGAGATAGCATGTGTGGTTATGATGAAGCTACTGGTTGAATGGTTTGTTTGAGCTCAAGACCATTTCCTTTAATACCTCCCTAGCTAGGAGGGAGTGTTGATATTATGGTAGTTGTGGGAGGTATTAACCTCTACATGTAACCTTTGACAAGACTAGAATATTTTGGGAAGCAAGAGAAACCCTAAACAGATGTGTAGAAACCCTATAAGACATGTCAGCTCAATAAAAGAATTAATATTTAAGTATTAACCTCTAAAAGAAGAAGTCGGCCTGGACAGGTGACGAAGAGCACTATAAATAAGAGGGCACTAGAGCTCATTTTTCATTCACACTCTCACAACTGAATAAAGACTAGTGGTGCGCAAGTTTGGAGAGGCAATGCAATAGCAACTACTGCAACTAGGATTTTGGTCTTTGGTTATGGTTTGGACTTTCTGTTTGGTATGCTAGCCTTGGAGAGAGATGCGCTACCTTGGTTGGCTATTGGTTTTAAGATCTACTTCCAGAATTATTATGTTTGTCAAGGTTAAAGGTGCTCGGGGGTGGCTGTGTGCCTATGGTTGGGTGACAATATTGTTATATTGTCTATGGAAAAATGAGCACATCTCTTTTATTCTAACACTGGTAATATCTTGGATTGAATTCTTCTATAAGAAAGGTTGATGGGTTTTCTCCCAAGGTTGGGTTTCCTAGGATAAACCGTTGTGTTCTTGTGTCTAGTGTGCACGATTAATGTTTCTAGATCTTGTTATTTTCATTGCTTTGTTATAGTTGATATTTTCAGTGTATAGTTATTCTATGATAATTGTGGTATGAAAGTGAATCTTGTTTTGAAATCATAAGGCAATAACTATCAAGATCTGAGAATCAGAAAAAATCAACACATTGATCAAAATCCATGACTCAATTCAGCCCTGAACCTTCCAAATTAAGACAAAACACAAGCAAAAAGTGTAGACCAAACTTTTAATGTGAAGCTTACACATGGCATGTGTGTGTGTGTGTGTGTGTGTGTGTGTCCACCTCAAATTAAATATTTCAATATTGAATTTAAGTAAAAAACATAGAAATCTGTGTATGTGCGTGTGTGAAAAAATATTTATATTCAACATTTCAAAATTTGAAATCAAAATATACTTCAAACTATCTTGTATGGACTAGAAAAAACAAAAACAAAAAAGATGAACTCTTCACAGTCTTTGTAATGTCGTATGAGTGAGTCTTCCATGGCTCACAAAAGGCGGCCTTGATATTTCATTGATCAAAATCCATGACTCAATTCAGCCCTGTAACTTCCAAATTAAGACAAAACATAAGCAAAAAGTGTAGACCAAACTTTCATTGTGAAGCTTACACGTGGCATGTGTGTGTGTGCACCTCAAATTAAATATTTCAATGTTGACTTTAAGTAAAAAAAACATAGAAATGCGTGTGTGAAAAAATATTTATATTCAACATTTCAAAATTTGAAATCAAAATATACTTCAAACTATCTTGTATGGACTAGAAAAAACACACAAAAAAAAGACAAACTCTGCACAATCTTTGTAATTTCCTATGAGTGAGTCCTCCATTGCTCACAAAAGGAAGACTTGATATTTCATTGATCAAAATCCATGACTCAATTCAGCCCGGTACCTTCCAAATTAAGACAAAACATAAGCAAAAAGTGTAGACCAAACTTTTTAGTATTGACATCTTCTAAATTTTAATAAAGAGATCTTTAAGTGGATGAAATGAGAGCCCATCCTTTGAATTCATGCAAAGTACCCTTTGCAACAATATAACATATTTAAAAATTTGATCTACTTTAGTGTTGAATTCTCTATATACATGTGAAAAAGAAATATTATTGAATTTGGTTTTTACCTTGAAGATCATGTTCATGATTATCCCTAAACACAAGTTCTCAATTATTTTTTTATTTTTTTTCCAAACCATCAACAATTTGGAGCCTCCAAGTACCTGCAATTGTTTTAATTATCCATCCATTATTGTTTTCATCAGTATCTACAAGACATAAAATTCAATTACGTCATTGAACCCACATAAAATTCAATTACGTCATTGAACCCTTATCCAGTAACATATTTTAATAACAAATAATGTGATGGCTAAAAAAAAAGCATGGCCCCTACTCCACACATTCCTAGGGTTCATTTAAAGGCCCTAAAAAAATCTCTCATTTTCATAATATATGAAAGGCTCCTTTAAATTTATGTGATGAATTTTTTAAGTGGTTTTCAACTACCTTCAAAGGAGACCCTAATTTTATCAGCTACTAGATCAAATGACACGAGACCATATTTTTATACTACTTATACTACTTGAGCAAATGACAAGACCATGTCTTGGAAGAGCATTTGGTAGCTACTAGATCAAATGACACGAGACCATAATTTTATACTACTTGAGCAAATGACAAGACCATGTCTTGGAAGAGCATTTGGTTTCTTGAGAGCCAAAACTCATATTTAACAAAAGTGGGCAAATCCTTGTAGGCTTTTTTAGATGTGTCTATAATAGGCAATCAGTCAAGGAATCCTAAATATATGTATGCATATATTAAAATTAGGGGAAAGTAAACAAATTTATTAAAGGTTAAATCATCTTTTATTAAGAAATAAATTAGGGAGTAATTAAAATTAAAATAATATGGAAAGCAAAACCAAAATCATGGTCCAGAAAATCATGGGTCACCAATACCGTAGGTCCAAAAACCATTTGTTTACTTAAAATATATTTTTGACTCTTTTAAAAAACCACTTGTTTACTTAAAATAGTTTCTATTCTTTTACTGAGTCAAGTTTACCATAGCATATTTACCCTTAAGACTAACATATTAAAGAATGAAAAAGTTAATGAAAATTGTTGGATTACTTCAAAACGAATATTATGTAAAGTGGATTTCTAAATATAAAAGGTCTTAACAAGTATACAGTTTTTCTTTTTATCTAAATAGCATTATGGTTTATGAGTATTTTTTTATAACAATGTTAATTCATTATTAATATGGATAATGAATTAATTAATTACTAATTAAAGAAAGAGGTCATATAAATGGACAAATTTTGGTTTATCATTTTGGAAAAAGAATAACTATTAAAATAATGTTACTCATTTATATGAGGTTAAGAGATTGATTAATATGAGAAAAGTGAATGATAAACTTATGTATGTAATTATAACTATAATATCGTATTTTAGTAGACTTCTTTATATTAAATCATGTATGTATTTGGCTAAGTCTATTAATTAAGAAAGTTTACATACTTATAGGTTACAAAATTTAGAAACATTGTAAGTTAATAACTGTTAGAATAATGTTACCCATTTGTATGAGGTTAAAAGATTGATTAATATGAGAAAAGTGAATGATAAACTTATGTATGTAACTATAACTATAATATGGTATTTTAGTATACTTCTTTATATTAAATCATGTATGTATTTGGCTAAGTCTATTAGTTAAGAAAGTTTACATATTTATAGTTTACACAATTTAGAAACATTTTAAGTTAATAACTGTTAGAATAATGTTACCCATTTATATGAGGTTAAAAGATTGATTAATATGAGAAAAATGAATGATAAACTTATGTATGTAACTATAACTATAATATGGTATTTTAGTAGACTTCTTTATATTAAATCATGTATGTATTTGGCTAAGTCTATTAGTTAAGAAAGTTTACATACTTATAAGTTACAAAATTTAGAAACATTGTAAGTTAATCACTGTTAGAATAATGTTACCCATTTGTATGAGGTTAAAAGATTGATTAATATGAGAAAAGTGAATGATAAACTTATGTATGTAATTATAACTATAATATGGTATTTTAGTAGACTTCTTTATATTAAATCATGTATGTATTTGGCTAAGTCTATTAGTTAAGAAAGTTTACATACTTATAGGTTACAAAATTTAGAAACATTGTAAGTTAGCTGGGCATCCCAACATTGCATTTTATAAGTTACAGAATTTAGAAACATTGTATATTAGCAAGGGATGCCCAACATTGCATTTTGCTTTTTGTTTGATTTCATTTTTATATCTTTCAAAATTAAGATCCAACTTCTTTCAAATGCATTCTATAGTATATGAGCATAATTAGATTTTTATTAAAAAAAATTATCTTAGTTATAATTCGTCATCAATATTAAAAACCAAAATACAATAATTGTTTTTTTATTTAAA
>ML797736.1:150857-174107 GCA_009831015.1 Picea engelmannii
TATTTATGGTCATTACAACTTACTTTGACACGGATCAACCTATCTTTGTGATCAATTATTTTTCCTAGCCTCTTTGCTTCTATGAGGTAAGTTGTATCAATTTGTGATTTATTTTTTAATTCTTCTTTTACTATTGCTAGCGTGTCCTCCTCTTGTTATTCTTTTATACCAAAAATTATGAGGTTCGAGGCTCTTTTGTTACGCTCATGGTCCAATTCGATTAGCTTATTCAATTCCTCTTTGATGGGTTTGATATCCAATTTGTTTTCCATATTACTGAGGGTCAAATTGTTGGTAAGTTTTTCTTCTAGTTCTTTAATCCTATCTCTCAAGTTGTGATTTTCTTCAACCCCTCCTTCTTGGGTTGATTGTTTATGTTTTTCCATTTCTTGAATTCTATCATTCATTGTCTGCAATTGACTCTTGAACCCTAAGAATCTATCCTCTATTTGAGTTTGAATGGTATCTTTAATTTTTTTATCAATCATTGCCTCTAGCTCTATTTGGAGTTTTACGTCTCTTTCTTCACTCCTTTTTTCTAATGTTTCTAACTCTATTTGGATTTTGGCATCTCTCTCTTCTCTTTTTTTTTCTATTGATTCCATATAATCCTAAAGGATCTCTAGGGTGATTTTGGGGGGCCTCCCCTTGTTAGGCTGAGTTTTTGGAATAGGTGGTGGAGTGCTCATATTGAAAAGAAGAGAAAAAAGATGTAACAATTATTATTATTGATTGACTTTATCTCTCAAATCAACTTTTACTTCTGAAACTTAAAATAAATAAAATATATTTAAATCTCTTTACGTAAAATTAAAATTGAATCAAAGTAAAAAGTGACTCGCCTCATTTCAGATGTCCAAATGCTCAACCTTTTGAAGAAGACAAAAATAATTTCTGAAAACGACAGAAGTAGAGAGAAACTACACAGATTATTCTGGGTTAAAAAGGTAAAAACTACAGAGGATATTCTCGTTCAAAACCCTAGATATATAATCTTAGAAATAAAATATCTCCTAAGAAATTAAAATAATAATAATAATAATAATTCAAAACCCTAGATAAATAATCTCAAAAAAAAAGATATTATTCCCGTTCAAAACAGAGAGATATAATTTCAAAACCGGAGAGAGAAAAATATAATTTCCGTTCAAAACCACAGAGAAATATTATTCTCGTTCAAAACCCCAGAGAGAAATATTATTCCCGTTCAAAAACCCAGAGAAATATTACTTCCCTTCAAAACCACAGAGAAATATTATTTCCATTCAAAAACGCAGAAAAATATTACTTCCCTTCAAAACCACAGAGAAATATTATTCCCGTTCAAAAACGCAGAGAAATATTACTTCCCTTCAAAACCACAGAGAAATATTATTCCCCTTCAAAACCGCAGAGAAATATTATTCACGTTCAAAACCGCAGAGAGACAAGACATCCTTGTTTGTGAGAAATATTTCCTTCAAAAAAAAAGAGAGAGAACTATTATTACCTTTCAAAACGGCAGAGATATAATTTCAAAACAACAGAGAGAAATATTATTCCCATTCAAAACCGCAGAGAAATATTATTTCCATTCAAAACCGGAGAGAAATAGTATTCATGTTCAAAACAGCGGAGAGACAAGACATCCTTGTTTGTGAGACAAGAGATCCCTTCTATGGAGCAATTTGACTACTAAAGTTTACGGAGCTCTACTTAACCTACCCCATGGATTTGAACCTCTAACCTCTTAAGAGGAAACAACATTTTGAAGATTTGTATTTTTTATCTTGATAAGTGTCTAGTGGAATCAAAGAGGTGTTTATGGTCATTCTGGATTATTGTCAAAAATGTCTAGAAGTTGTATGTGATTGGTCTTCAATGATACATCAAAATTACACCTATTCATTGCCCTAAATTCATGTATAGTGTCTTTTTCAATAAATTAATTCTAGTGAATGTTATTTGTACTTACACAATGTGGAGGCACTCTACTAGGAGACTAGAACATTTCAAAATAATGTTGGTGCATTAGCTCATCAAAATAATGTTGGTGCATTAACTCATCTAATTATTTTTATTCTTTTGACTTATATCTCCACATTTTTGTGTTATGGGTCCTCAAGGTCCTATCATAAATTGAAGAGTGTCACTTTCTCTTCCTTTTCAAGTTACAGAACTAAGAAGGAAAATTGTCTTAAAGTTTTATTTAGTGTTGAAGTTTTCATGTTGGATCTCACTATATTAATAGTGTGATCATATTTCACTAATCTATATTAATAAGCGTGATCATGTTTCACTAATCTATATCACTTTATGCACCATATGAAGATAGTGTTTTGATTCATAAGTGGGTTGTTAAAAATGGCTTCACACACATAGAAGGGAACAAAGTTAAACTCTACTTTGTCAATGTAATTGCTTGAGATGGATAACTTGACTTTCCATTTTCATTTGATGTATGTTAGGTCAAGAAATGATTGTTTTCAAATAGTACAATTACAACCATGGCCCACTGCATATACCACCAAGATAGCAACAACAACCAAAAAACTACAATAAACAATAAGTTACAATTGATTATAAATAATCCATTAGATATATGTATGTAATATTAACTACTTTATAAAGTTGGAAAACCATAAAAATTGTTACAAGAATTAGTTAATAAATTTATTCTATAAGAAATACTAAGTAGATTGTCATTCTCATCCTACAACAAAATATGTAAGAATTTGTGGATAAAGAGAATAGTTCCTTAAGGAAAAACATGCTAAAGATTAATCTTAAATTCAACTCAATTATTGAATAGTTTCAAATATATTTTATTTATATATTTGATATAATTTAATTTAATTATTGAAGTGTTAATATCCTAAAATATATTTAAGAATATTTTATTTATTTATTATAATTCAATTCAATTACTCAAATTTTAATATTCTTAATTATATTTTAATATACATTTAAATATGTTTTAATATATATTATTTATTTATTTATTATAAAAAAATTAATGTTCGAGATGAATAATCTTAAATATAAATATATTTAAGAATATTATATTTATTTATTATAATTTAATTTAATTGTTGAAATTTAATATCCTTAAATATATTTTAATATATATTTAAATATATATTTTTAGTTGCTTATTATAAGAAAGTAATGTTGGAGATTAATAATCTTAAATAAAATTGAATGTTTTATTTAAATGTTATAATAGAATGGAGTGTTAAAAAGATTTTATGTTTTAAAATACATTTTTATTTATTTATTATAAAAAAGTAATGTTGAAGATTAATAATCTTAAACAGAATTGAGTGTTTTATCACTAGGATGATGCGCCAGCTGTGGCCTGATTCGCCTATCCCTGCCGGTCCTCCACCTTCTGGATAGGGAGGCAAAAGCAATGGAAAGAGTATGAACTATAAAAACACCAGCAATGGAGCACAGGAAACCGACAGTAAACCCGAGTACCCTTGGTCCAGCAGATCCCGTAGTGGAGTCCCTAGAAGAAAGGAAGCTTTGAAAAAAATTTGTAATTTGTAAAGGAGATCACAATTTTAAAAATACTAATCTTAATTTTTCAATATTAAGATACATTTAACAACACCATATAATAAAATTTTGTATAGATTCTAAATAATTTAATTTTTAAGGAATTTTATATTTTAATAATACAAAATTAATCACTTTACCATTATAGAAATTATATAAACTATTTAAGAATGATGTCATATCAATGTGAAAAAATATATCATATAAACAGTTTTGAAAATTTGTATTCTTTTATCTTGATAAGTGTTTAGTGGAGTTAAAGAGGTTTTTATGGTTATTGTGAATTAAGTTTTTTATTTAATTCTTATAATAAGAAATGTAAGGTAGTGTTGGAGAAGATTTTATAAAAGGATCAGGATTTAAAATCAGCAACATTAATAATAATGTATATTTAGCAACATATAATAAAGTTTTATTAGATTTCAAATACTTCAATTTTTTTTTATGAATTTTGTATTTTAATAGTACAAAATTATTCACTTCAACATTATATATATATATATATATATATATATATATAATAACTCCTTGTTTGTGAGACAAGAGAGGGAGTTGTACATAACCTACTCTTTTGGATTTGAACTTCTAACTTCTTAAGAGGAAACAATATTTTGAAGATTTGTATTTTTTATCTTGATAAGTGTCTAGTGGAATCAAAGAGATGTTTATGGGATTGTCAAAAATATTTAGAACTTGTATGTGATTGGACTTCAATGATACATCAAAATTATACCTATTCATCGCCCTAAAGTCATGTATAGTGTCTTTTTTCAATAAATTAACTCCCTATTATTAGTTAATGTTATAAGTACTTACACAATGTGGAGGCGCTCTACTAGGAGACTGGAACATTTCAAAATAACGTTGATGCATTAGCTCATTAAAATAATGTTGGTGCATTAACTCATCTAATTGTTTTTATTCTTTTGACTTATATCTCCACCTTTTTGTGTTATGGGTCCTAAGGTCCTATCATCAATTGAAGAGTGTCACTTTCTCTTCCTTTTCAAGTTACAGAACTAGGAAGGCAAATTGTCTTAAAGCTTTATTTAGTGTTGAAGTTTCATGTTGGATCTCACTATATTGTCACCAAATAAGTGTGATCATCTTTCACTAATGTATATTGATAAGTGTGATCATCTTTCACTAATCTATATTAATAAGTGTGATCATGTTTCACTAATCTATATCGGTTTATGCACCATATGAAGATAGTGTTTTGGTCCATAAGTGGATTGTTAAAAATGGCTTCACACACATCGAAGGGAACAACATTAAACTCTACTTTGTCAATGTAATTGCTTGAGATGGATAACTTGACTTTTCATTTTCATTTGATGCATGTTAGCTCAAGAAATGATTAAGTGTTCAAATAGTACAACGACAACCATGTCCCACTACAGATACCACCAAGATGGCGACAACAACAACCAAGAAACTACAATAAACAATAAGTTATAATTGATTATAAATAATCCATTAAATATATGTATGTATGTAATATTAACTACTTCGTAAGGTTGGAAAACCATAAAAATTGTTATAAGAACTAGTTAATAAATTTATGCTATAATAAATACCAAGTAGGTTGTCATTCTCATCCTACAACAAAATATGTAAACATTAGTGGGTCGATAGAATACATTCCCTCTACATGTATTGTGTATGTTAAGTGTTTGATTAATAAACTAACTCTTATTGTAATTTTTTTAATACAATAATTTGTCTTCCAATACTTATACTTTAATACATTAAATATGAAGATGAACAACTTAATGGAAATATGGAAATACGCCGATCACAATGGAAATATGTCAATCACATTCCTTAAAATCAGCTTATACAAAATAATGATGGCACTAGTGAGCCTAATTATAAGCCAAAATTTGGTTATGTTGTCAAATTTTGTATGTGTGTACATATATTAACAAGCACTATAAGAATTGGATTATTTACTACCAAAAAAAATGTCTAAGAGTTATTTATACTCGTCGAAATGCTCTTTTTTAAAACCATTTGTCTCAAATATAGACATTACAAAGTTGGTGGAACCCTCGAAACATATAGGAAAACATCTAGATATTAATATTAAACAATACATATATCTTAACATCTCAAATAATGTATAGATAAATGTCCTTATTTAAAAAGAAAAAATAGAAGGCATATTTTCAAGACATTATTAACTACTAATTAGATAACAAATAAACACCAAAAATAAATAATAATAGAAAGAAAAATAAATAAACATAACAACAACAACAATTATTTATAAATGTCAATAAGGTCTTGGCGTGTTGGTAAATTGATGATGTTTCTATTCCCCCACCCCATAGAGATGCATTAGCTAGGCAATACCCTTCTAGGTTCATTCATATTGGAACTTTTAAGTTGTTTGAAGGTTAATAAATATCATGGGGAGTGCACTTATTTAGCTAATACCCTACATGTTCATTCATATGGAGGGATTTAAAATTACTCTAAAATTGAGAAATATATCATTTGATAATAAAGGGGATGAAATGAGTAATTTAGCATACCTATGGATATAGGTAGTTGGGGGATGTACTTTAATTTACCCATGAATATGGATATAGGTATTTTAGAAGATCATAGGGAGGAGGAAGTCTGATCTAATCTAAGCATGGATTAAGCAAGTAAAATTGCAGTGATTTTCAAATCCAAAAAGGGGAGAAAGCATGATGAAAATTAGTAATTGAAAAGTGAGTAACATATCAATACCAACATACTAGGGTAGGAACAAAGAGGGCATGAAAGTTTTCATAAAAAAAAAATGGATACCTAAGCATTTAGTGAAACTAGGGATTTTTTTAATTGGAAAGGTTTCTTAGGAGGGGTTTCAACAAATGAATTATGGGAGATAGAAAAGGAATTAGTGATATTATTATCATCCTGTGAAATAATTTTACTGAGTGAACCCCCTATGACCAATATAGCACTTAGTAATAAAGGGGTAAGATGTGTATTTTAATATACTTGTGGATATAGGTATTTAAGGGTGTAATTTAATTTATTTATGGATATGGATATTGTTGGTTATCTATTATATTCTTTGCATGATTGCCCCCCCTTGTTAGGGGTTTTGGGGGTAGAGCCCCCGAAAAAAAAAAGGGGGGGGATTTATTTGCCAAATTTTTGGGCAGTTTTTCACCTTTGGTGGTTTAGAGGCACATGGTATTTCAACCCATGGTTTTCTAATTCAGGTTAAGGAATTAAAATTGTAATCTAATCTAATTCAATGGATTAGGGATTTTTTGGATCCCACGGGATCCTATATATTGTATTGTAAACAATGAAGTTGTACAATTAATTAGAATTAGAGGTGCGGCTCTAAACAAGTTGTTGGTTTTCCAATTTGGGTTTCCAAGGTAAATCTCTGTGTATATGTATGATTGCAATTATTTTCTTTTATGTTTTTAAGAATCTGTGTGTCATTGCATTACTGTAAAATTTTTAAAACTTACAAATATATGGAATTTAGGAGGCAATGGGAGGAGGAAGCTTGGTCCAATCAAAGTGTGGCTTGAGCAAGAAAAATAGTAGTAGTTTTCTAAGGCAAAGGAAGGAGAAAGCATGATAAGGATTAGTAGTTGATAAGTGGATAGTATATTGGGGCCAACATGTCATGGCTATAAATAGAAAGGGGTATAAAAATGGTATAAAAAATGGATACCTAGGATATCTAGTGAAAATAAGGAGCTTTTTTACTTGGAAAGGTGTATTGAAGGAGGTTCAACAAAATATTTTTGGGAGATAAAAAATTAATAGGGGTATTATTTTTATCCCATGAAGGAAGTGGTGTGGCATAGGTTTATTGAGTGAAACCCTAGGCTCTCTCACCAAGGTTTAATTCTCTCAACAGTGTGATTTCCCCTTGTTGGTCAACACACTTACGAAGTAGGTCATTTGTAGTTGGGACCAAGTGTAAGTACAACATATTAGAGAGACACAAACTTGTCCTATTTTCATATACGACGACTCGCTACTAAAATGTGTGGCTCTAGCATCACATCTTTGCGTCAGAAATGCATGGTCAAGCCTATCTAAAGCATTTTTTCTTTCATGTGTTGATTTCATGCATCTTCCTTTGTATTGTTTTTAAAACATATGACAATTCATGACACACAATAATGCATTGATTAGGGTTGTGTCATATTTTCATCAACCTGTGTCATTAGCATTGAGTTTGCATCGTAAGATGACTTAAAACATCATTCATGCTAATGTGTGGATTGGGCATGCATTGCCACTATATGTATTTGCATCATAATATGACACAAAACATGACACATGTTAATGTGTTGATTAGGGTTGCATTGTATTTGTGTCTACGTGTCTCTTTTTAACAACGTGTTTATGTTGGTTGCATCATAAGTGAATGCAAAATATGACATGCTATTGTGTTAATTAGATTTATGTTGCAACTACATTGACTAAAGAAAATAGCATTGTCGTATGTCACAAAACTCAATGTGCTAAAATGTGGCAATACATAGTGTGTTCCCTTGAACTGAATTTATCATCGATTTGTGTTACGACTGTGTTGAACAAATAAATTAGAATCGTAATAGTGAATTTTAACATCATAATTATGTTGCAAATTTTGTATATATGTACATAGTTCTCATGGATAGAATTTGTTTGCACATACTACTCCCTTCATTCGCTAGATTCTACTCACAAAAACTATGGACATATTGAATAGACTCCAAACTACATCTAGAAATATCCCATCCCATTAAAAAGTAAACACCCATGCTAGACTCCATGACAATGGAATCATTTGTAATGATTATGCCAACCAAAGGAAACTAAGTCTCATAAACCCACAATGTGTTATTGGTGTTCACAGTTTGCCCATCCATTGGAGGGATTAAGACCTAATACCCATGCTTCCCATGTTAAATAAACAACCCAAGAAGCACAATCATCCAAGTGATAGCCAACTTAATAGAAATATTCAAAAATCCCTGCAAAAGGAATATGGTGCAGCAATGCCATCATGATGATTAGAAAATAAAAATCCCACATGAACTACACATAAGCATTGAAGTCATGAAGGAAGGACTACCAAATGCATATCATACTACACACAACAAGTAAGATCACCATATAATTGTGAAGAAATCCTAAAAACATCTTTGGACATAAGAAAAATGGAGGGAAGCATAACAAAAGCTCAAGATGAGATATATGGACAAAAGATTAAATATTAAAGAGATCAATTGGGCTTGTGTAGTTAGATTTAATAGTTAACTTGGGCTATAATCTAATATATGAAACATGATGTAGTGCCTAGAGGTTTGCAATCAAAGTCACATAACCAAAGAACTCTCAACATACCACAAATATGCAAATGCATTAATAATAGCAAACATTACACACAATCGATTATCACAAACCAATTTACAACAAATACTTTCAACAATCTACACAAATTTATTGAGTCAATGGTCAATTCTCTTAGGCCTCATTATAGACTCATTGAGCATATGCACAAGTCTACGAAACCCGCAATAACCAAAACTACAAAAACACAAATCCATAGAGAACCAAAGGCCTCATATTTATGTTTGTGCTCATTGTCTGTTGGCCTTCAAACTACCTAATTATTCAAATTAAACATTTCATAATCCAAGGGTTTCTAAAAATTCACTAAGGATGTTGAATTTTCATTAATTTCTTAAAATTTCAAGTCTATTGTTAAAAATAAAGTACAAATTTGCATGAGAGAGCTCAAAAAAATGCCCGTCAAAATTCATACATGTTTCCTTTTCAGAAAGTGAGCCTTGATGTCTAAAAATTTTCTTGTTGCTAAGAAAATCCATATCCCACAATTTTCTAATTTAACTCCATTTGCCTATATTGAATTTTCCAAGTCAACAACTTTGCATTTTTTATAGAAATTGACCAAAATTGCCTTGATTCAAAATTTTCAATTTGAACCTTAAAAGTCGTTGTTATGTAAAAATACTCAAATTTTTCCCTCTTTTTACAAAATGTCCAAAAATTCTATGAGGCCTTGCCAAAATTCATGTCAAATCTTCCTCATGCATAATATGAGAAAATGTCTACACAAGTATATAGTTTTACATCTTGTACACAAAACCTATGTCTTAGTATTCCAAAATTCATCTCCAAATGCATGTAGTTGGCCTCCATAACTACCCTCTGACATTGTTTGACATTTCTAAAAAATGTAGGCAATCATAACTAAAATGTACATTAAGGTCAAGTTAAGGATCCAAATCAAATTCTGAAAGATTATATGAGTTCTATATTCAATTACCTATAAACCCCTTTCATCTTGAGCCATGAATCCACTAATACATTCCATTGTGCTTAAAAAAAAAAAGTTGCCCTTATCTCCACAATTCAATAAAATGCATCCAAGAGCTTTAAAATGCATGCCTAGGGAAAAGTAGTCATGCTCAAGTCCTAAAATTTGACTGGAAGTACTATTAAGTCTTCCACATATATCTATGAATTCAAATGTATGTGGGATAGCTTGCTTAGCTAGGGATGCTCCTACCTCATCGTCCCTTCGTTGGAAAATTTTGAGCATCTTGCTCAAAAGGTTGTTGATGAATCAACAACTAAAGGATGTTTGTCTTTTCTTTCTTTTCTTCTTTCTTCTCTTAAACAGTCTTCTCCACTTTACTCTTCTATGTATGCATCTGGAAATCCTCTTCTTTCTATTTGCAATCCTCACTTTTGTTATTTGCAATTGTAGGTAACTCTTCACACATAGGCTCCATCTGATCATATGTTTTCCTAGATTGTCTTCATCACCATGACCATTATTTATTCTATATCATGTCATAACTTGTCCACCCCTACATTTATTGCAAATATTGTGCAATGGGTATCATTGCCTCTAATTGCTTCTTCTCATTGGTGCTTACCACCTCAAGTTGCTCCCACTCAATGATGTTTATTCCNACAATCCTCCCTCGTCTATACCATCACCATTGTCTCATCAAACACCAATAATGACCACTACCTAAGTATCTCCTCATTCTATTTTTTTTCACTACAACCACATCTCACTTGTAATCATCTTCAGTTTGGTGTTGATATGGTTCATCTTCACTCTCTTGTATCAACTCTTCTTGTTGCAACTACTGCATATTTTCTTTGGTCTACCCTGCTTTCTTTTCTTTTGATGCACATTCAACTTCACATATAACAAAATTAACACACAAAACAATATGGGAATCAAACATTCCCATATGCACCTTCCGCAATGGAATTTCTCTCGTTACACCATTCTCTTCTGCAACACCATATTCTACTGTGACATCACTCATTGCTACCACATATCTCCCTTGTAAATTTGCTACTGCAATACCATTCATCTCTACAACACTTATACTTTCTACAACAAGATCTTTGGTCTGCACATACACTCACTTTGGCGGACTGTTACTCATTGTTGCTTCTTGAGTTTGATGCACAAACTTGTTCAATTCACTATTTCCTTCCAATCTTCTATTGCAAATCCTTCTTTTACACTATCACTACCATCACTCTTCATCATAACATCTTCCCTTTACTACATGTAATGTTCATGTTTCATTTCTTCACTCACGTGCTCCACATCTTTAATGGATGTGCTCTTTTCCGTAATGGAATCATCACATAAAATATTATGGGAAAACAATTGCATCTCCACCAATGTTGCATTTGTTGCAAAATCATCTTCATCATTATTATCTGGCACGATTACTTCTTCATGCATTTGAAATATGTTTGTTGCATCTTTTTGGCTACACACTCCTTCCACATAATCTCCAACTCCTCTCAAACGTGAAGGCTCTTGACCTTTCTCACCTTCAACTAATTTTGCAACTTCATTGGGATCATCTTCCATCTCCACATATGTCGTATTGTCACTTTCTTCTACAACCTTGTCAAACATTGCAACATAATCTTGATCTGCATCACTTTTCTCCTTTGCTACACATCTCTACTAGACCAACAAGTTCATGGAATTCAATTGCTTCTTCATCCTCTGCAAAATCTATTTGAAGATATTCTCATCTCCTTGAAGACTTCTCTTACTACCTCTTCTTATTTTATGTTCCTTTTATAATCTTTCATGTATGCATATATCTCTTACACTTGTCTTCACCTATCATTGTCTTCCTTGAAAAACCTTTTATCTCTTAGAATTGTGTTGTCTCTTCCTCTACCACTCACAGGAAATTCTCTTCTTCTTGTCATGTGGTTCTTCAACGTGCCCACTATTAATGATACTTTTTTTTCTCATGAAGGTTGTCTCACTCAGTGTTTTATCTACATCATTTTTCTCTCTTTCACACCAATACTCTTGCTGTATTTTCCCACAACTTTGCAACTCTGCAATATTATATAATTTCCATGAACTACTCCACTTCTTGGGATTGATGCACTCCTTTCAAAAAATTATACCTAGCACTCTACTATTTGTTGGAACTGCTATCAACCAATCTAGCACTCGTGTAAAGCCTTCACAAGATTCAAGACAAGTGTAACATATGGAAGTACTTGCCACTATCACCTAAACAATTACTTCCCTCGTTTTAATGAAGGATTGAGATCCAACACAAGGGAGACTTCCCTAGCAACCTCAAGGAATCCTATAGCAAGAATAAATCAAGTCTACAACCTCCTATTTTGGTTATTTAATTATACCACCAACTAGATTAAAGTTCAAGGTAAAGGCAAGGTGGTAAAGAAAAACAATTTCGAACTTGTGTGTGAAGTATTCAAGACAATAAGTTATAGCTATCAAATTAAATGAATCAATTAAATCCCCTAAAACACTACAAATCAAAGGAAAAGATATGGTTGTCATAAAACTTGCAATAAAAGATGATTACTTAAGCAAAAGACAAGTTATGACAGCAGAAATATAACAGTCCTAAAACTAACAAGAATGCAATGAAAGAGAGATGAAATTCAAACTAAAACTAACACATCAAATAACCAATGATTTGTGAAACATAAAATGACATGAAACAATTCCTAATTGTGCAAGATGTCAAACCCTAATTAGATGAAAACTACAACAATGATGCAATAAATGATGTTTAAGAATATTCTAAGGTGAAGGATGCTACAAACCCTAGACGTTAGGATAATAATGGTTGAAATTTGGAGAGAGAGAGAGAAAGATTAAACTTAAATATTCCATAAGACATCAAAGGAGGAGGATTAGGGTTTAAAGTCGCTTTGCAAGAGAGAGGACTAGTGTCATTTAGCTTCCTTGGGCATATGGAGTCAAAGATGCAACTTCAATGGAAAGCAAAGGCAAAGAAACATCCAAGGATCAAACTCTAGGGTAGTCCACTACAAACCATAGGTATCGATTCTTTAGGAAAACCTCTTAAGGTAGTCCACTACAAACCCTAAGAGGTTGTCATGTGTCTTTTAAGAACCTTTAGCAAGATATCTAAATGGATTTTGGTCAAAACCCTAGAGTAGTCCACTACAAATTCTAGAACTTTAACCTACAAGAATAACCCTAGGGCAATCCACTACAAACCCTAGAATTACCCTTATGTCCTTCAACAATCAAAAAATAAATGATAACAAGGGGAAGTAGTCCACTACAAACCTCCCAAGGTTGCAAAACAAGGGTTTATCTAAGAGAATACAAGTTAGCTTACTTAGTACACCAAGAATAAACCTCCAAAGACTTGAAAAGAACACTTACTAGTCAAATCGTTGAGCATGAAAGAAACCCTAACATGAAATCATCCACAAGAAACTTAAAAAGCATTCACTAGATCATCTCTAAGAAAGTGTGCACAAGTACTCCATGATGAGAAAGAAAGATAAGAGACAAGTGTAGTAGTTCTCCACAAGATCAGTTATGATTGCAAATGAGGAAACCATACTCTATAAATATGAGGCAAGCCTAGCACCTCATCTCTCTAAAAGCCCCTAAAATCATAACAATCCATGATACAATGTGGATAGGTCTCAAGTCGACCCCCAAAATAGCCTCAAAATAAAAATACAATGTTAAAACACTAAAACATCCCCACAAAATCCAACATGTGTGAGTGTAGAGGAAAATAAATGGGTGATGGCATCTCCTAGAAGGGTACAATAGCTCCAAAAGTCACATAAATCCCCAAAAGGTGTAAAGCATCATCAAAATTCATCTCCAAACATCAATAGGGCCACACCTCATCATCAACCAAGTGCCAACTCATCACCGACATGCTAGATCAACTCAATGCAAAGTAACATCAATCCAAGCATGTTGTCACCCTCCAAATGTGCGACATCTAAGGTGAAAATGACAACATCATGTAAGAGAAAGGCTACACCATCCCTTCAAAGGGATATACCACCCTCAATACGTGTAACAACATCCATCAAAACCCCTAACATGCTCAAGGGGTGCAATGTCCAGGTTGTGGGCTTCCTTCCCTCTAGTGACACCTCTGGCTAAATGTGAATTGTCCAAGGTAACCTCTACAACATCCAAGGTCCATAAGGTGTTGGAAGGTATCTGAAGGTAGGCCAAGTCATAAAAGAGCCCAATGTTCATCCTCAAAGGTGCAACATCCTCCAAACAGTGCACAACGTCATCGCGAAACGTCCTCCAAAGGACCATATTATTGATGCAAGGAATGGAAAAATCCTTATTCAAACATTTTTGAATCTCCTCAGGCTAAGTGAGATAGACGGGATTATAACCCTAGGTTTATAGCCTGTCAAAAATCTCAATCAGACCTCAAGAAATGTGATTGTCGAATCTGATGCTATTTTATAAATATGAAATTTTTTTGTGTCTTTCATACAAAATAAACTGAAACAAAGTAAAAAGTGTACTTGCAAAATGAATTTATGAAAACATATGGATAAGAAAATGTAAAGAATATATATATGAAAATCAGTATATAAAAAGTCCCATAAGTGAGAAGAAACCAACAAATATTTTTATTAAAATCAATCTGAGTTACAACTGAGTATATCTTGGCCCTCGAAGAAATCAGAAAACCTCCATTGTGTCACAAACTCTACAGATTCACCCATATAGAAGTGTTTTTGGGTTAGTACATTGACAAATTTCACTATAGAGGCCATGAGCATTGGCCCTAATTTTGGCAATATTCAGTTTTATCATAGCTCATAATGTTGGAAAAGTATTTTTGATCAATCAAATTAAGATTTATAAAATCTTTGTAATATTTGAACTTCCCCTTACTAATGATTCCATCGTCACTGTCTTCTCTTTAAACTTCATGAAGATGTAAGATCTAATATTGTCGACATATCAATTTGATTCTCTTCTTTTATGTTCCAATAGTTAATTCCAGCCTTCGAATCTCTAGCCCAACCTCTTTTAAGCTTGTTGTGTCCACTACACATACTAATGTTTAAAATCTAACCATTTAATCATGGCTTTAAATGGTTAGTCAGTTGAAAAACGTGCATCATACACAAGGTCGATCAATCGATCACTCACATGTCTCACTCATAGATGGTAATATTCTATAATAGAAGCTCGACCCATCCATATATTAATGACTTATATGGCTTCCCTCCCCTTTTCATAGGGCGAGTCCATTCCTTTCGAAAACCTAAGAGCTCTTATTTACATAATATAATTCCATGTAATTACGTATAGTTTCAATCAAAGGAATGGGGTAATTAGCATTGCATTTAATTTTAAAATTAATTGTTGTGAAGATTTTTTGCATTTGCTCAATTTTATTCCAAGTCTCTATACAATCGAGAGAACTAAAGTGTCCAAAATGAATTTTTTCTTATCCCAACCCTAAATCTCAACATTTCTACATTTGTTTTCAAGACCACAATAAGCTTTCCAACCAACAATGATACTCTTCTCGACATTGTAGTTCCAATTCAAATGCCAATTGAAATCATTGAGAATAAATATATAATATGAAGTAAAAAGACCTAAAAATCAACCCAATGGGCTAGCTCAATCGGTTCAAACACACTATTTCAAGGCAAAGTTCACCATCATGTTTCTAGTTCTAATCTCATTGAGGTTCAAGTCTGACTAAGTCTCTTTGGGTTACCAGGCACTATTGTGGTTGGTGGTTGAGTCACCCTCCATTCGGATATTCCAGGGAAGACAAGGGCATCCCACCAATTTTTGCTTGGAAAAAAAGACCTAGAAATCTATAATTAAAAAGAAATAAAAGTTAGAATATGTGACTAATATAATCAAATAATCTGATGAATCTACATGTCTGCAATATATATATATATATATATATATATATATATATATATATATATATATATATATATATATATATATATATATATATATATATATATATATATATATATATATAAGGGAGACCATATAATAGCTTAAACACAATACTTTGTCATTATAAATCAAAATGCAAAGAAAGAAAACTAACAAAATAAACATGTACATGTTCTTGTAAACACCAGTTATTAATTTTTCATATTGTTTGAGCAATTTGGTGCAAACTATCTACTTGCAGAGTCTTTGAGTGCACAACACACATAATGGAAGTAAACACAACAATGTGATGAAGGAAACGCAACTTATTTTGTTAAGATTAGAAATAAGATTAATACACTTAGTGCTCAATGGGCTCTATGTTTATACGAAATAATAGGGTCAAATCCCTTTCTAAATATGCCCACTAACTTACAATCTTGCATCAAGCTAACATGAAATCCATGAATGGATCCTTCTCTAGATCGAAGATTTATTGAACTTTGGTTGCACGAGTTCTTTCTAATAAACCAGCGTCACTTCGTTCTCAAACTCTTATTTCTAAGCTATACTCTAGTCAACCTTCAATTTCTAGATTTACCACCACTAATCATTTGCCAAGATGTTTACAAGGCCTACTCTTCTCGAGGTTTTCCACGTAGCCTTCATATAACTACCACCTACACACTCTCACCCTTTATGCCAAACCTTCAATGCATATCCCATGGACCCACTACTAATCAAACCCACCATGTGTTGACTCCCCAATGGACAGAGAAACTTTTGGGCACTTCCTCCCCTCAACATCTTGTTCAATTATGGATCTAGGCTTGAATGGAAAACCAGGACATTATTCACTTTTGGGGTGCCTACCTTCCAAAACACCCCAACAAAATATCGTTAGGCTCCCTAATTATCGATCCTCAAAATAATCATATTACCCACAAACAATCCTGGGATGTTTTGATCTTGCTCCCAAACTCCTTCAAAACAATCCTAAAACAAAATACTCACCATCAATCTCACCCACAAAGTGATAATTGTCAATCTCACCTACAAATCTCCTTTTTATGTTGCCCCAAAAATTGTTCAACTAGTTTTTATCGTAAAGCATTACAATCTGCTCTTTCAAAATCAATTTGAAATCACAATAATTCAAAAGGTTTAGCCTAAACTTAGAAGACCTTGTAAACATGGACTCAATAATACTTTATCCCATGACTTTATTACATGTTCCTTAATCTTCTTAGGTCACTTATAGGTCCCGCCACCTAGGTCACTCTGGATAGTTAACATATTAGCACATAAAGTTGATGAAGAAGTTGGCACATAATGTTATCACAATTTTGTTTACATTGAATAGTTGTCAACATGGCATTGACCTAGATCATGATGACAATATTCTAATGATGCTTGCAACACATTATGATTTGGTTTGTTTACTTGTGTATTATGTAACTGCTTAGGAAAGACACAAAAACACTTGTAGCTAAGGATTGAATGCACCAAGCTTGAATTTTCCCTCTCTCCTTCGAGTTGCTAGTTCCAAAATGGGTTTTGAATTCTCGGACAATTATTTCATTTGCCATTGCACCATCAATCTCTTCCATTGTTAAAGGTAGACCTTGCCCCTTTCCATTTCCTTTTCTCAACAAATGTAATCAACATATTTGTGTCGTTAGATTCATGTTATTGTTTGGTTTTCGATTAGTTGGTGTGGTTTGAGTTTTCATTCTCATTGTTGTAGACTTGTTTGTTCTTGGGATTATAACTTGAGTGGGCCTAACAATTAAAAACATGTGTTCCCTCCTTGGATGTCACAAGTTCAAATCCAAAGGGGGGTAGGGTATGTACACCTCTATAGACTAAGTAATGAAATCACCATGCAAAGGGGTCCCTTGTCCCAAAAACAAGGGGGACTCATATATCAATTTGGTATATGGCTAGTCCATGACCTTTAAATTAGATTACTATTATTATTATTACTATTACTATTATTATTATACATAAACTACCTACCTAGGGTCTTTATGTTTTATTGCTATCCAAAAATCAATATGCCTAGTTGTCAATTCATTTGACCCTTTGATTTTTTTGGGTGATAACTATCATTGGCAAATGGCTTCATGCTCAACCCTACTCATTTCATTTTACTTATTGAATGATACAACTTGGGCTCCTTAATGGGTTTTACTAGCAACCTTGTCATCTTCATTTGATGCACAGAACATGGCTCATGCTTATCTTGGCTTATATCTAAGTGTTCACTCAAGTCTTTCATTTTTCAAGGTTTGAAATCAATGTGTGAGTCGTGTTAAAGGTTGTGACCTTGTTTTTTACAACATTCTAAGTTATATACAACCATATTTCTCCATGATTATGACCCCAAAAGTTTTAAGTTTTCATCTCTTTGGCTGGGTTTCAACTTGAGCCTCGAGTTGTAAAGCCCCAAAATTCACATTGAACTTAATCTTATTTACCCCACACCTTCTTGTCATTCTTGTTAATTGGGCAAAATGGTTTTGATGTGGCCTTATATGATCAAAATTAATAAATTATGGTTTTCATGTCAAACCCAAAATATAACGCATACTTGCTTGGGCTACCATGTGCTTAATTCGCATTGTTGGCAAACTAAAAACATTATATTTGAGTGAAGCTTAAATTAACATGTCAATTTTAAAACTTGAGGCATTGCATGTGCTAACTCTAGTTGTTAAGAGTTGGGTTGGAATGGTTGTATATAATTTTTCAATTATGCATTGCATATGACTTTGATTTTAAGTATCGGCAAGTTTTACCCTTCATCTTGTAAAATGTATAATTGTTATCTCACGAGACTTGATTGTTGAGTCTTGATGTTTTATCTATTATGTCTTGATACTTTATCTATTATTGAGCTTTCGACTCAAGGTTGTGCGTTGAACATTTGATTATCTGTTGAATGTGACACCTTTGACTTGATGAGTGATTCAGAGGTTGAATTTGAAGTTAATGGGTACTCTTTAAACTTGTTTTACTCTTTGTTGTGAGTTCCAGTTTTCAAGGCCCAAATGTGTGAAGCCATTTAATCCTTGAGATATTTTAAAAGCATATAATTTATTGTTGGTGTTTGTTTTCTTCAACATGATGAGAATAGAATTGGGATTCCATTTGCTGCTAGCTAAAGATATGGTCATCCACCGATATTTTGAAATTAATGTTTGTAGTAACATGAGTTCGATGGACTATACTTGGGAATTTAAAGAATTTGCATACAACACTCGAGTATATTGATGGATGTAAACTAATGAACAACAGTGAATCCTAATATATAAGTTGCAATATTGTGCCATAAGAGTTGTTCATTTTTAAGAAAGGTTTACTTCGAAAATATGAAATTTGCCCAGTCTCAATTTAGGAATAAAGTCTAAGCTCGATTTTCAAAGTACGATTTTAATTTCGAATTGTGATGAATGTACGAGTGTGATCTTATGAAATTTCCCCAGTCTCAATTTAGGAATAAAGTCTAAGCTCGATTTTCAAAAGTATGATTTTAATTTCAAATTGTGATGAATGCATGAGTGTGATCTTATGAAATTTCCCCACTCTCAATTTAGGAATGAAGTCTAAGCTTGATTTTCAAAGTATGATTTTAATTTCAAATTGTGATGAATGCACGAGTGTGATCTTTATTGTCGACCACGTATTGAATTGGGTATCCATAAACCCACACACCTTTGTATTTCATCATTTCTTTCTGTAACTATTTGTTCAACGTATCGAGGGATGTTGGGAATGGTGTAATCCTCACTTTTCATTATGGCCTTCTAATATTGTGTATTTAATGCCTTTGGTTAGGTATTAATGTAATATTTTCTTGTAATAGTAGGTTTTGGTTAAGGTTGACCTAGTCAACTTGTTATGTAGGTCCATGAACTCTATTGGGGAGGACACCCTACCTCTTGAGTTGTGTATAAATACATGCCCAAGTGTCATTTGTGAATCATATGTTGATCTTGATCATTCTTTAGCCTATTGGCACCATTGTATCTAATAATGTGTTTTTGCCTAAGGGCACCTACATATTTGGCATTTTCTATTGTTCATGGGTTAATTTCTCTCTTGTGCTTGGTGTTTCTCTCTCTAGCAGACTTGTGCTAGGGCATATTTTCTCTCCAAGGATTTGTGTTGCACTAGTGATGTTATTTCCTTCATTTATTGTAAGTTTTAGGATTTGCTAGTGGTTCCATTCGATCCTTCTTTCTCATATGGATCTCAACATGGTATCAAAGCAGGTTGATCTCCCATACCCTCTTCATCATTGGTAAGGGCTTCTTCTTGGTTGTTTTTTACACTAATCAAAATTTGTAGTGCAAGATTATGCCTAAGTTACAAAGTATTGGAGTTGTTTTATGGTGTTATTATTTGTTGGATAAGAGTTCCTCATTTAGCGGATTTTTAAGCATGTTATATGTATTTTTACAAGACCTTTTGCACAGCATTGAAAGGTGAGTGTTTCCACCACTTTTTACTGGGGGATTCTTATACAAATTATTCTCAACCTATTACAATGGATCTTTCCCTATCACAATTTGATGTACCTCCTCTTATCGATATACCTTCTCCAAATACTTCCTCTACGTGGTTGTTAAATTCAAAGCACTCTTGTTATGCTACACGTTTGGTGATGCATCTTGCCTATTAGTCCTTCCCTGTTTTAGGATGTGATGATATCATTCTCAACCCCACCACATTTAGAGACATCCTTTAAGTTCCAAGAGTTGGTGGTTTTATGGTGGATAATTCGCTTTGTTGTGTTATGAGACCTAATTCTCAGATATTGGTTCATAGTGACATTTGTGGGCCTATGACTACTTGTTCTAGTGAGGGAGATAAGTACTTATTCACCATAGTTGATGCAGTTTTTACTCATAGGTCCACAGAATTTGTCCAACAATTTTTTGTAGATGATTCTATGGATGACCATCGACATATTTCAGTGGATCTTTCTTCTACACCTCTTCCAAAGGCCATATTCACAAACTTGTGGAACCATACTGGTGCGGGAGATATGCCATTCAATGGGGACTATCTATTTGGCTCATATTCAACACTATGGAGGGGGATGTAGCTTGTGATTAAATGTCTTTGTTCCATGCCACCTTGTTCAAATTAAGAGGGGGGGTGTTGAATGCAAGAGTATAATCTTCATTTTCGACCACATTTGATCATTGTATTGAGATGGGTATTCATCAACCCACTCCCGTTTGTATTGAGTTGGGTATCCATAAACCCACTCCCCTATGTACTGGGTTTGGTATCCATAAAGTCACACTCACTCTATATTTTGGCCATGACCAACCCTATATTGTGTTGGGTATTTATAAACCAACTCACCTTTGTATTTCATCATCTCTTTGTAGCCCTCTATTCAACTTATTAAGTGGCAATGAGGATGGTGTAACCTCATATTTTGCTACAACCAACTCATATTGGGTCATTAATGCATTTGGTGAGACATTAATGTAATACTTTATCCTAATACTAGGTTTTGGTTAAGGTCAAACTAACCAACTTGTTATGTGGGCCCATAAACCCTCTCGGGGGGTCACCCTACCTCTTGAGTTATATATAAATACACACTAAGAGTCATTTGTAAATCACCTTGTGATCTTGAGCATTGTTTAGCCTATGGGAATCACTCTCCAATGAAGGGTTTTTCGCCTAAGGGCACCTACGTCTTTGGCATTCTCTATTGTTCATGGGTTAATTTCTCTCTTGTGCTTATTGTTTCTGTCTAGCGCACTTGTGCTAGGGAATATTTTCTCTCTAAGGAGAGTGTTTCCTTGGCATTGTTATTTTCTCCACTTATGGCAAGTTTTAGGGTTTCTTGGTGGTTCCATTTGATCCTATCCTCCCTCTTATGGATTTTAACAAATTGGGGAGAATAGAGGCATCATGAGATATGGATTGGTGGTTTCATGAGATATGGATTGGTGGTTAATCCAATTAGCTGATTGATGGCATAAGCATAGTGTTCTTATTTAGTCCTTTAATGTATAAAGAGTTGTATATGCACATGCCTTAACATGTGCCAATGATACCAATGTGATGCACTTAATTGCGAGAGCTTTGAGTAACAGTTTGGAAGTTGATAATCTGAGTTTGATATTTGATGCATGATTATAATAGATAAAAAGTCAATTTCAAATTGATGAAAGTTGAAGCATTAGACATATTTGCTCAATGTTTCAAGACTAAATTTCACAACTCTAGTGTGGTCACTTCATGCATGAGGATATCAAGTGAAAGCACTTTCCCATTACATATTTAAATGCCTTGCGTCATTTGCAAGCACTTGACTTTAAAACTATTGAGTAATAGTTCTGAAAATTATGGTAGTTTGGGTGAGTAATAGTTCTGAAAATTATGGTAGTTTGGCTAAAGCTTGAAGGAAGTTTTGGATGTCTTTTTAGAGTTGAAGAGATATGACTAAAGTAACTTGCATGACAACACATTGTTTTGTCTATCTCATCCCGCCCAAATCACCTCAACTAATCTAATTTGACTTGTGTATGTCAACTTAGTGAACTTTATTCTCTTTCACATGTGGTTAGTCTTGATCACATTGCATTATGATCTCTAATCACACACAGAATTCATTAATTTGTTTGATGTTTTACAAATTTGGATGCTAAGTTATTTAATGGTGAAAAAAGAATGATTCCAAATGTCTTGAGCATGAGTTTTGGCACGAGAGCAAGCAAGCTCCCCCTCGTGGTAATGGCCAAGGAAATGGTCTAAGGGGCGGGAATGCTTGGTGAGGTAGGGAAAGAAAGAGAACAAGGTTCTCTATGTACTTTGATGTTTATTCAAAGGAATTTGCCTATTTAGCCTAAACAAGCCATTTTCACTTGAGTAATTATCATGATCCTAATCCTCCTACCTCTACTATTAGTACACCCATATTCCTCTACACCCAAATGTTGTTATTTTGCCTAATACTTCGAATGCAACACAGGATGGATGGGAAGTCAATAAATCTGCCTCTCCTATGCTACATGATAGTTGGGGTGATTCTTTACTCACTCTCCTCTTCAAACCCCTGCTTGGGATGTCACTTCCAATATTTCTAATGCTAGCTTGAAAGAAATTACCCCTCAGCCTACCAAAAATGTTGCCATTCATCCCTTTCTTAATGTCATCGCTACTTAGATGATACTACTAGTCCTAAGGTTAATTTTGTTTCAGACTTCTTATGCAAACATGGCTGAAAATGTTCATACTTTAACCCTTCTCTTACGTGGTTTGTTGTTTCTCGTCATTCACCGACTTTCCCAACCAAATACTTGAAGCCTCAGTACCTACTACTCCTGATTTTGGGATGACTTCCATTGAACCCATTGTACATGAGTTTCCCTCCTATTATAGAGGTAAGGGAATGGCCTCCAACACTTACGGATGTGCTTAACAATGAAGTC
>ML797736.1:174207-186029 GCA_009831015.1 Picea engelmannii
CTTGCTATACAACCAAGCATTTTTGGTAATGTCCAACAAGAGCACCATGAAAACCACACATCCATGTTCGATTATGGTACTCAACTGTGTGGAAACAAAATTATGTGAAGTATTATTATACGATGAACGAGGCATATACCCTTTCAAGTTAATTGAAGATGCAAAACAAACACTAAAAGACAAAGCACATTGGTATTATGTCAAGGAATACACTTTCATCAAGGTGTATGGATTTGAAGTTGTGCCCTTTTATGGTCTTGAACATTTAGATTATGGTAGTGATAATGATGGTGATGATTCAAGTAAAGAATAGGTGGAATCAAATATGTATAACCTCGCTCATACTATGCCAACACTCAAAACCCCTTAATTCATCCTTCCAACAACTCTCAAGTATTTGAAAATATCTCAACTTCAATTAATATTAGTTTACAACTTTATTTTGTGCAACAAAGCCCTTAGCACACCACTAATACTTTAAATAACAAGATGTAATTTTAATTATGTCTAGAAATGACCAAAAAAGTAGGTCAATGGGACTCCAAAGTATATAAGTAGTGATAACAATGGAAGTACAAATGCAACATCTAAAAGCTAGAAGCTAAAAGCTAAATGCGTAAGATAAAAAGTTACAGAATAACAACATTAAAAGCAAAATTAAATGACTATATCCATCACTAAAATGTAAGTAGTCTACTCCATAGACACAGTGGAAGTAGAAGTAGAAATAGAGGAAGAAGAAGAAGAAGAAGCACTAGCCTCAAGACCCAAATAGGTTGATGATACCACTATAATACAGGGGAGAACTCAATACCCTGCATTTATCATAGAGATGGGGGTTGTGCATTGCATGAGTATGTCATTGGGAGAATATCTAATGCTAAGAGGGCCTTGCTAGGCAATACTAGGAGGAACCCTAGAAAAATAAAATAAAACTCTATTCCAAGTCATTGGGAAAATCTAATGATAGAGGTTAGAATGGCAATAATGTGTAAATTTTGACAATTGCTTGCTCAATGTAAATTCAAAAATTCCACACATGAACTTCCCTAGATCTATTTCCTGTGAAATTTTAGTCTTAGGATTGAATCTTAAATATAAATTACAACAAAATATATTTCACTTCTTTTGAGTGAGAAACTGTGATGCGTCTCGCAAAACACTTCAGACACCGCTAGGCTAGACGAGGTAAGTGGGATTATCACCCTTCATTTATGGCTTAAGGTTGAAAATCAAAATTCCTAACAAGAGGAACTTTGACTTAAAAGTAATTTGATTTTTTATAATATATTTTGTTTTATTTGTCTTTTTGCTTTAGTTATGCATAAAATAAAATAAATAAAATGGATAAAGGGAATATTCCAGTGTCAAAATAGAAATGTATAGAAATGAATGTAAAAACTTTTAAAAACTGAAAATTATAATAGCAACAATAAAAACAAGAAAAATTGAAGATACGGGCATCTGAAAATTAAATGTTTGAGAAATAAGAACCAGCAATGAGGGAAAATATGCAATGATCCTTTATATATAACCAGTCAGCAGACTGAGCTAAATGACTTTACAAATCTCTACGAAGACTTGGACCAGAGATATCCTTAGAAGCCTCAAATGTAAAAAATATCCATACAAAGGCAACTAAGTGCCATAGAAAGAAAATGAAATCCCACAGTCCAACTTGGACCACCTCAAGTGATGTGAAGCACACAATAAATTATGCAAAACACGTCAGTAATTAGCATTGAACATGTTTCAGAACTTTTAATATGTGCAAACAATTGCAGAAAAATAAATAACCTTGAGAAAGACCACAAGATCAATATCACCTGCCTTTCCTTGTCACTTTTCAAGTAAATCCCTGTTATCAACTAAACAGTTTAACTCAGAGAAATCTTAGAAATGATGAAAGATGATCACTAGTTAAAGCTCTCAAAGTTTTAGCATACCTCTCATATGATGTAGTAATGTCCTTCATTGATCTTCCTTCAACAATTATTCATTTCAACTGTCTAAATAAATTAATATTTCTTTTACAAGAGCAAAAGACCAATTAGGAGTCAATGGAGTAGTTAAATAAGAAGGAAGGATATATGTAAAATATATATAATAGGCAGGGATCCCACTAGATTCTCATAAGGGAAGACATCTTACATCATCTAATCATTCCAAATAAATATTATGAAATAAAAAATCATGCACTACATGCGATCATAATCTGAAATGAAGACAAAATATATATGTATATTAACACCTTGTCCCTCCAAAAATTTTGACATAAAACAGAATGTCTTTAATAGCCAAAATTTGAAAATGTCAAACCAAGTCAAAGTCTTATCCACATCATTGTAAATGTCATCAACATAAAATATCAATACTAAGATATCTTGTGAAACGTGTCTAAGTGAGAAATTTCCCTCCTATCTTCTCCTTGTAACTCCTTTGCATTTGCCTTGGAGTGGACAAAAGCAGGTTTCGAGATTTCTGAACTTGAAGATTCTTTGATAGGCTTCTTTCCCTTTTCATTTGCAGGTAGCTTTAAAGAAGAGGATTAACTTCAATGTAAGGATGATTATGAACGAAAGAATTAGCAAAAGGAGAAACAAAAGCAGCAGCAATTTCAAGTTGAGGGTGATTTTCATGTGTGTTGGGCCATTCTACATTTCCCAAAACAAGTTTGTTTTGATTTGTTTCCCACCCATCATTGACATGAAATTATGGATGCAGAGGAATGTCGACAATACTCATATGGGGTTGCAAAGGTACATTCAAAGGTCTCAGAGGTTCACGCAAGGCTTGTTCTCCACCCAAGAAAAGGTGCGTTGTATGTGCCAAATGATTGAACTCATCAGAGTTAGCATCAAAGTGGACAGAGAACCTAATCCTTTTATTCCTTCCTTCTTGCCCAAAAGCATTTTTCCTTCTCCCTTGTCCTCTCCGAGATCCCCTTGATCCACGACTGAAAAAGCTCATCCAGAATCATAACAAGTCATTCTTTGTTCAATAGTCATCTAACATGTAATGATATAGAGTACATGTAAAATAAAAGACAAATGGAACTAATTATTCACAAGATGTTCATTGAATAAGATTTACAATAACTTTGTCCTCAAAGTGAAAGGCTAACAAAAATGGAAGTTGTTGAATGACATAAGGATAGGGCGAGCACAATTTTAAACTAGATTTCAGTGCATGAGTTCTTACTCTATTTTAAAGAACGACATAGTAAAATGGCTTTGTATGATTGAGCTAGAAAATACAATTTGGGACAAGCATTCACGGCTAGCATAATTTCCAGGCTTGAAACGGGAATGGGCTCTCTTTTAATAATGTTCATTGCACAATGGATATATCTTGGGTAAATGCCTTTAACCCTTTTCTCTTTTTTTTATTCAGGGAAAATAGAATGACCCGATATGTACAGTATAAGTCGACTAATATAAAATGCTTTTAATTTAAATGAAAGCTTAAGCTTTGAATCTAATTTAAGAGAACTCAAGAAACCAACAATACTTTCCCATGCGAAATGAAATATGGATTATAGCTCAAAGGTCTTGGAGATATTTCACACCCACCTAGTATTTATTTCCCTAAGTTTATTAGTCTATGTTGAGGGCACCCCTGGTCAGAGATATTCCCCCCTAGATGAGGGCGCCACATCCTCTTCAGTCTGGAGTCAATTACACCTCAGTGAGAATAGTGGAGTGGAGTCATGCATGGAAACCTCAGTATTATCACCAAGTGTTGCATGCATACCTCAGGATCATCACTAGGAGAGCGCACTTACCTTGGGATAATCACCAAGAAGGCACCACACATGTGCATGCATGATTCTCTCCCCACTCCACTAGTGATTAGTCAATTAAATGATGACCGTGTGGCCAGTTAACTAGGACTAGGTGGCAGTTCACTCCAGATTTTGTTTATGGGTGTTCACATCTCTCTAGATCACTACTACAACACATTAGTTACTCATGTAGCCTATATCTATTGTAAATTATTCACTCTTAAGTGTGGAATACAGTTAATACAATTCTTTCATTATCTTCTCTTCTCTCTTGCAAGCTTTGTGTGTTCATTTTCCACTAGCTAAGTTCGTTGTGAAAACTTCACATGGTACCAGAGCCTTGATTGCTAGGAGAAAGCGCACGAGCATTTCTATTTGCAGGTATAGAAGGAAGGTGCAATCAGAAAAGATGGATTACTCACTGACAATACTTCTCACGCCTCATAACTACTTGGAGTGGAAGTTAAAAATTCTACATCAACTCAGATATAAAGGCTTGTACCAAATAGCCATGGCAACAGAAGTAGAGTCTGATTCTGCCGATGACAAAAATGATTTTCTCAACAGACAAGACATAGCTCTCGGATTTATCTACATATCTATTTCTCCTGAACTACAATATCATGTAGAGGAGGAAACACTCTGAACTTCGAATGAACTATGGACCAAACTGGAGGTTATATTCGACAATAAGGAAGACTGTGAAGATTGCATGCAAAAGATTGACAAGATAGAGCCAGTAGAAAATCCATCGAAAGATCAATCCTCTCAGTCTTAAGATCCTTCTACACAAATATCTACACATTTTTTTGTTTCATTCATTGGAAATGATGTCTACTCCATTACAGATCTGTTTTTTTAATCACATGTCGAAGATATCATGCATGCATATGAGGAACCACATGCAGACTTTTTTTCATGTGCCATGCATGCATCCCAAGAGCCACATGCATTTCAGGAGCCAAAAAGGAGGACGCATTTCAAACAAAAAATCCTCTGAAACGGAGTCCCAGAAGTGAAGTTATGAGCATTTTAAAATCAACATTTTTCCGAAAACAACCACTCGATTTGCAAAGTTTCATCCAAACTTCACATGGTATGGGATTTGGATCTTCTTCTTTGCAATAAGAGAAAGTGGATATATGTGGACATCTCATTGGTGCATCTATTTCATCAGATCCATATAGACATCTACCTCTTAAAACAAATCTTCACCGAGCATAAGCTTGCACATTTGCAAGGTCTCCTTGGAGTGAAGGACACGGTTGCTTAGCAACTGATTTTGTTCCTTCTTCATTTTTTGAGCATTGTACTTTGAGGGGGAGTTTTTCCCATGAGGTTTTCCCTCTTTCCTCTATTTTTTCAATGTTTCATTCTTAAATGCATTGTACAATGGGTACCTAACATGGTCCTGGTTGTCAGGACCCATTCATCATGTACACCCTAGTAATGTTCAGCGGGGTCTTTGAGATATTTTACACCCACCTAGTATTTATTTTCCTAAGTTTACTAGTCTATGTTGAGGGAACCCCTAGTCAGAGATATTCTCCCCTAGATGAGGGTGCCACATCCTCTTCAATCTTGAGTCAGTTACACCTCAGTTATATTAGTGGAGTGGAGTCATGCATGAAAACCTCAGTATTATCACCAAGTGTTGCATGCATACCTCAGGATCATCACTAGGAGGGCGCACTTACCTTGGGATAATAACCCAGAAGGCACCACACATGTGCATGCATGATTCTCTTCTCACTCCACTACTGATTAGTAAGTTAATTGATGACCACATAGTCAGTTAACTAGGACTAGGTTCCAACCTGTCTTTAAACCTAGGACAAGCCATTGCCATTTCTAGATCTACAAAAAAAACTACCATATGCTTATTCCATCAAGCACCAAAACTGATCTGATCTCCTTTGTTTGTTGCTCGGACCCCTGCCTGGAATTCTGCCACTACTCAGCAAGCCACCCAACACTTTTACCCTGAAATTTTTCTGTTGCCCATTGCCCGAACTTGTTGTCCACTGCCTGAGCATGTTGTTTGTTGCCCAAGCCTACTGTTGTTGTTTGGACTCTGCCTGAGGCTACCGCAACGTCCTGATGTTGCTCGTGACCTATTTGGGGTTGCCCACAACACCTAGCAGCTGCCCACTGCTCCCAAGAGCTGCCCACTACCTGTTTGGGGCTGCCCGCGGCCTCTCTGGGGCTGCCCGCGGCAGTCGTACGGATGTACGGCCTTGTTGCACATCTATACAATGCATATGCGGCCTATACGGCCCTTCACGGTCAGAACTGGTTGTCCTTGGTTGTACAGCCTACAAAAAAAATTATGCTTGTTGGGTTTTCTTTCTCACGCTTGTTATATTGATGTCCCTGCAAGAAAGCACTAGATCTGTGCACCCTTGGTTTCCTTCTCAAATATCCAGCAATGATACCATGTTAATTTTACTAACCCAGCACCCTTGCAATTAATTCCTAGTAAATACCTTGTTCTAAACTAGTGCAAATTTACTGAATAAAAACACAATTGGGTCTTAACGATTTAAATAAATAAATCAACGGAAGCAATAAACAAGAAACCACAATTATGCACACATATTTCTGCCCTTCATATCAGCTTTTAATTATAAATGAATCCAACCATACAAGGACTCTCGTCCTAGGAAAATGACCCCTCTAAGGAAAAGTACAAACAGTCGTACTAGAATGACATATCTAGCATGATGCTAATGTATCATATTTAAGTTGTATGCTACATCTAAGTTGTACTCGCATGATCATATCTAGCATGACACGAGCCCTCTTGCATCATCTCTAAGTTGTATGATCATCTCTAAGCCGTACTAGCATGACATATCTAGCATGATGCATGGCCATTGCATCATATCTAAGTTGTATACCACATCTAAGTTGTACTCGCATGATCATATCTAGCATGATGCAGCTCACCAGCATCATTTTTAAGCCATACTAGCATGACATAACTAGCATGATGTCAATACATCATATCTAAGTTGAATGTCATCTCTAAGTTGTACTCACACGATGCTCCTCGGGCCACTATATCAACAACTCCAACCATTTGCATCATATATCAGTTGTACTAGCATGATCATAACTAGCATGATGCAAGCATCATATCTAAGTTGTATGACCACCTCTAAGTTGTACTAGCATGATACAAATCCGCAGCTCACTGACAGTCCATGATGCCCCATATCAGAGCTCCCTCCCAAACGAGGAAGTCATCTTCTCCCTTTCAACCAATGGAACAATCTCCATGAGCCTCGGCTTGTCCCTCAAGTATGCAAACTTTATCTTGGACAAGGGCTTCGTCAAAATATCTGCAGTCTTCTCATCAGTGGAGATATACTAGAGAACCACTTCTCCCCTCTAAACTTTAGCACGCAGAAAATAATACTTGAACTCAATGTGCTTCGACCTGTCATGGAACATCAGGTTCTCTGAAATCTTCACACAGCTATGATTACCACCATATATCATGGTCGAATCCAACACTTGATCAAACAGTCCAAAAACCAGCTTACACTACTTCCGTACAAGCATCACAAGATGCAATATACTCTACTTCCACAGTGTTGAGTGCAACAGACTCATGTTTTCTGCTAGCCCATGATATCATAGCAGATCCCAAACTGAAACACAGTCCAGAAGTACTCTTCATATCATCTGCAGTCCCTGCCCAATATGAATCAGTAAATCCATACAGTTGTACATCACTGTTTGAGACATATCTCAAACCATAAGCAATTGTCCCACGAAGATATCTCAGGATATGCTTTACAGCTATCCAATTCTCTTGTCTAGGTGCCACCTAGAACTAGCTCAACATGTTCACAACAAAGAAAATGTCTGGCCTAGTATTCACCAAATACATCAAGGAGCCAATCAACTGCCAGTATAGGGACGAGTCTACTGGATCAGAATCAGAGTCTCTCAACTTCCTCAAATCTATCACCATGGGAGTTGCCATAGATTTACAATCCATCATCCCAAACTTCTGAAGGATCTTTACAACATACTTCCCTTGTCCTAGGAAGACTTCACCACGCTTCTACCATACTTCTAATCACAAGTAGTAGTGCATGAGACCAATATCCTTCATATCAAACTCTAAGGCTAGCTCCTTCTTACACTGAATAATGAGAGGTTATCCACCTGTCAGGAACAAATCATCAACGTACAATAGTAGGATCACATGTGCATTATTCACAACCTTGTAATATAGGTTTGGATCGACATGACTCTTGGAGAATCCAAGTCTTATCAAATAATTGTCAATGTGTGCATACCAAGCTCTTGGAGCTTGCTTGAGTCCATACAAGGCCTTCTTCAATCTACATACATGAGTTTCTCTTGGGTGTACCTCAAAACCTTGAGGTTGCTCTATGTATACTTCTTCCTAAATCACTCCATTGAGAAAGGCGGTCTTTATATCCATCTGATGTAAACTCCAACCCATGGAAGCTGATAGAGATATGATGGCTCTAATAGATGTATATCTAGAAACCGAAGCAAACGTCTCATAATAATCTTCTCCCTCCTGCTGAGAGAATCCTCTAGCCACAAATCTCGCCTTGTATTTATCAATACTTCCATCTACAGTATGCTTTATCTTGTAAACCCACTTTGAAGTAACTACATACTTCTCTTTAGGTCTCAGCACAACTTCCCATACATCATTTTTCATAATAGGTTGGTATTCTTCCATCATGGCCTCCTTCCATTCTTTTTGCTTGACTGCTTCTTCGATGGTGGAAGAATCTGCATTAACGAGATTTGTCATGAGCGTTACATAACTAGAAAACCTTTTCGGTTTCTTGCTTTCTCTGAAGGTGCCACCGGGAGATTTATGCTTTTCTGCTTCTTGCAAGGTGGATTCAAGCCATGCTACTCTCTTTCTAGTCTTAGGTTCAATAATTGGTTCCACATGTTCATGTGATGGTTCTGGTTCTTCACTGGGGTGTTCTGGAGAGCATGTGCTTTCTTCTTTGGTATCTTCATATTCCTCTTCTTCGTTGGAGTCTATGGAATCTTCTATAGACTTCTTGAATGCAATCCTTTCATCAAAAGTTGTGTCTATGTTGATTTCAACCTTTTGTTGTCCTGGAACATAAATTCTATATGCTTTTGATGATTCACTATATCCAACGAATATTCCTCTCTTTCCTGAGGGTTCCAACTTCTTTCTCTTATCCTTGGGAACATGGATATAGACAGGGCATCCAAAGATTTTCAAGTGTTCAACACTTGGCTTCTTTTCAAAGAAGGCTTCTTCTGGAGTCATGTTCTTCAATATTCTGTGTGGACTTCTATTCTGAATATAAACAGTTGTCATGGTTGCTTCTCCCCATAGGAATATAGATAGATTTTGATCATTCATCATTGCCTTGATTGATTCTTCAATAGTTATGTTCTTTCTTTTAGGCACACCATTATGTTGAGGATTGTGAGGGACAATGAGCTCCCTCATAATCCCAGCTTCTTTGCAAAATGCAGCGAGCTCCTTGGAGGTGTATTCTCTTCCATATCAGATCTTATTATCTTGATCTTCTTATCTGTTAGGTTCTCTACTTCAGCCTTGAATTCTTGGAACTTGCCAAATACTTCATCCTTAGTCTTTAACAGAGATAACCATGTCTTTCTTGAGAACTCATCTATGAAGGTCACATAGTAGAGAGATCCTCATAAAGACTTCACTGGCATAGGACCACATACATCTGAATGTATTAGGTCTAAGATTCCTTTAGATCTATTCTCACTGCTTGGGAATGGTTTCTTGATATTCTTCCTAAGTGCACACATCCTCTGCACACACCTTCATGTACTAATTGTAATTCTGGTATGCCTACAACCATCTATTTTAGGGATGGCAAGGCTTGATAATGAAGGTGAGCATACCTTCTATGCCATAACTCATTAGGGTTTATTTCATCATGTACTAGGGCTTGAGTATTCTGACCTAGGAGTTTATACAATCTTCCTTCACGAGTTCCAATGACTCTAGCGTCTTCTATCTTTGAGTCTTTAGATGATACAAGAACTTTTCCATCTACAAAAGCTACTCTATCTCCTTTCTCTTCTAAACAAGAAATAGATACTAGATTCTTTTTCAAAGCAGGAACATATAAAACATTACTAGGATGAATAGAGTTACCTGATTCCATCTTGATAGTAATTTTGTACAATTACCTTGACTACATAAGAGTTCTTGTCTCCAAGCTCCACTTTATGAGGTGTCTCCTTTTCCTTGCAGCAAATGCATCACATGATCTAGAAAGACCATTGAGTGTTATGTTCACAACTTCCTTTTCTGGGATGGCTTCTCCAATAGCTTGTAATTGATCTCTCAACTAAGAAATCTTCACAAAGTATGAAGCTATGGTCATCCTTTGTCATCTTTGTGTCACGGAGTTCATTCTTCAGACTCATCACGTGTCCAATATTTTTGACTGAGAAGAGGTTTGTTAGGGCATCATACATCTTCCTAGATGAGTCAAGATGAGAAATGCAAGGTATCAAATGGTCCTTCACAGAGTCCACTATGATACTCATAGCATTGATGTCATTGTCATTGAACTTCTACATAACTGCAACGTTCTGAGGTTCCTTCTCTTTTCCTGCTTCAAACTGTGGTTATGTGATCTTGCCTTTCGCAATATCCAACACTTTATTCTTAGCAAGGATGAGGCCAATCCTTGTCTTCCATGCTCTTAAGCTAGAAGCTCCTTCTAACTTGTTTTCTGACTTCATAGAGTAAGTCATCACTGCTTTGACTTGGTCAACCTTTGACTTTGACCAAAAACTCAAACTTGACGCCTTGGCTTGTTGAGAGTACCAGGAGGTGCGCTAGGCTAGGTCGCACTAGGTTATCCAAGAATTAGGTCAAGCACTTCACTTAAGGTGCCTCAACAAGAGGGTTAGGGTTTCATTGTTGTAGCAAAACTCTCACTGCAACTACAACTGCAACTGAGCAAATCCTCCCAATCAACCTTCCAGTGGTTAGACTGCCTGAAGATAGCGTGGGCCCATAACGTGTTAAAATAATAGGTGTGCTTGTTTCGCCATAGACAATATCACTATATTGTCACCCAACCATAGGCACAAAGGCCACCCCCGAGCACCTTAACCTTGACAAACATAATAATTCTGGAAACAATCACTAGAACCAATAGCGAACCAAGGTAGCGTACCTCTCTCCAAAACTAGCGTACCAAGCAGAAAGTCCAAACCATAACCAAAGACCAAGTCACCACTACAGCAGTTGCAGCTCTCCTCCAGTCATGCGCACCACTAGTCCTTATGAAGTCGTGAGAGTGAGTGTGTCCAAATAAGCTCTAGCGCCCTCTATTTATAGTGCTCTAAGTCACCTAATCGCACCGACTTCTTCTCTTGGAGGCTAATAATTTAATATAAATTATTCTCTTGAGCCGACTTGTCTTCTAGGGTTATTAACCAACTATTTAGGGTTTCTCTTGCTTACCAGAATATTCTAGTCTCGTCAAAGGTTACACGTAGAGGTTAATACCTCTCGCAGCTACCGTAACATCAACATTAATGACAACTTCCACATGTTAGACACAAAACCGATGTAGAAGTACTTGTCCAATGCTACAAACATCAACAAGAATGAACCCGGTCCCTTGGGTTGGATGCTTTGTTTATCAAAATTCACTTTGATGAAGGCATATGATCGAGGGGAGTGACCTTTCATTCTTGCCATGTTAAAACTTTTGCTTTTCCAAAGCGTTTAGGTCTAGTGGTTGAGATGGGACATCACCACATTAATGAACCAAGTTAAAATCTTTGTGGCCATAGAGCCTTAGATCATAAGTTAGTTGAGTTTAACAATATTTTATGAAGCATTGATTCAATTTTATTTTTTTAAAGCTCTAGCTTTAGGCCATCTTTCAAAAAGGCAGTTGAAAGTCTATTTTTTGATGCTTCATTGTGCCTCTCCATCAACCAATCCAAATCATAAGTGATAGGCTAGTTATGTTCCATCTATCAAGGATGC
>ML797737.1:0-20627 GCA_009831015.1 Picea engelmannii
ATAGGAAAATGCAATTTCTTTTTCTCAGGAAAAGTTCTTCTTCCTTCTCTCTTCAGGAACTCAGGCCACTGTGACCCCTCTAAAGGCAATAGATAGGTTTACATCATTAACGATCATAGGGATGACGAAAATAATGTGTAACACACCCCCAAACTAAACTACACCTTGGTAAAGGGATTCCTAACCAGGCTAAAGGCTCATAGACAACAGGAAAGGCTCCATCATAGGTGCTCACTCAACTAAGAACCTATAGTCTCTCATTCCCCACATGCCTGTCCCACCCCAGGAAGTGTGCCCCTTCTCTGCTCAAAAGTCCCTCGGCTTCCCCACTTCGCTTCCAAGGCTTTAGCAACAGGCCGAACAAGAAGTCTTAGAACCCTGCAATTGTAGTTTAACACCTTTAGGAAATCAATTCCCCAGCAATTCTCTCATCCAGAGAGAAATTAATCACATTCCTGAAAGCCCGCCTCTTCAATATCCCACGGGCCTGACAACCCACTTCTTCAGTCCATCTCCCAAGCTAGCCAGCAACACAAACAATTATGGCTATGTATACGGTTCTGGTACAGTGAAATGAATGTTTGAAAGATAACTGACTGTGTGAGTGAAAATGTTCATGGAGTCATGGTTGAATGATGGTTGCCTGATGGAAGAGTGTCTATAAATGAACTAAGTCCCCACAATATGTATGCATGTCCCCAAATTGACACTTGTCATGTTGGGAGCTACTTTGGCCCACTTGGCCCCAACTTTAGAACTTGGATAAAATACTTATCCATACTTTATATTTTAAGAAATATTAATATAATATTCATTTTTGGCTTAAGCTCCCAAGCTTATCCCTTTTCCTTAACTTTTAGGCCCATCCCTTTCCCTAACTAGTGGACTTTAGTCCACCATCTCTTTTATCGTGGTTGATCTGTGTGCAACGATGTATTTTATATTAATTATGAGACATATACACAAATAGGCACTATGGCCTTTAACATCTAGGCTCTCTGGCCCAATCAAAACATAGTAATCCTAGCTTATAATAACTGGCTCACCATCCTATAAAACATAACATACACACAAAGGCTCCCTAGCCTCAATATCGTGTGCACTCAAGTTGCTATGCACGATATCCAGAAATGTGCACACTTCCTCATTTTACTGCGCAGTACATGAGCGCACTATGCCATGAAATGTGCATACAAAATGATATTAAAACAAATCACCAGCTTAAGTACATTTTCATTTTCATTTACAATTGGGTTCGGCCTTGGGGATATTACAATCCCCTCCCCTTATTTATGCACTGTCCTCAGTGTATCATGTACCCATGTACAACAAAATTTCAAAATCCTTAAAAATATGCGAGTATTCTGTCCACATTGCATCCTCATGCTCCCAAGTAGCGTCCTCAGGACTGTACCAGGTCCATTGGACCTTTACAATCCCTATGGCTCAATTCCGAAGCTGTTTGATTTTCTGGTCCAGAATGCATACCGGATGCACTTGAAAAACGCCTTCTTCCTCCACCTGAATCACATTGCAATCAATAACATGATTAGCATCAGGCATATATTTCTTTATCAATGATACATGGAATACATTATGAACAGACATAGATGTAGGAAATACAATCATATAAGCAACTAGACCAATCCTCTCTAGGATTTCAAATGTCCCACAATAGTGAGTTGCCAACTTTGAACAATTTCCCAACTTCAGGGAACTTTTGTTGGCTTTCACTTTCAAAAATACATGGTCACCCACTTTAAATTCCCTGTGATTTTTGCCCTTATCAACATATCTTTTCTTCCTGTCTTGGGCAGTCTTTAAATTTTCCTTTATTTTTATTATTTTCTCCTCCATTTCCCTGAGAAAATATGGCCCAACCACTGCTCTGTCTACTGAGTTATCCCAGCTTACTGGTGTGTTGCACTTTCTTCCATAAAGTTCCTCAAATGGGCTCATCTTTAGAGATGCTTGGTACCCATTGTTATAAGAAAACTCTACCAAGTGTAGGTAGTCTTCCCATTTTGATGGTTTATCCATCACATACATCCTCAACATATCTTCAATCACTTGATTCACCCTCTCAGTTTGTCCATCTGATTCTGGATGATAAGCTGTACTAAAATTCAAATTTGTGCCAAATCCATTAAATAATCCTTTCCAAAATTTTGAGGTAAATTTTGGATCTCTGTCAGACACAGTTGTCTTGGGTATGCCATGTAATCGATCAATTTCTTTAATATAAACATCAACAATGTTCTCTTCCTTGTGAGTGAGCTTAACTGGAATAAAATAAGAAACTTTAGTAAGCTTATCCACCACTACCATGATAGAATCATGTTGCTTGTTTGTTTTGGGAAGTTTAGTGATGAAATCCATTGTTACAACTTCCAATTTCCACTCAGGAATAGGTAATGGTTGTAGCAAACCAGCTGGGTGTCTATGTTTAGCCTTTACCTTTTGACATTCCAAACATCTGGCAATAAAATCAACAACCTCTTTCTTCATGCCTGGCCAATAATATTGGCTATTGACAACTGCAACATTTTTCTGATATCCTAGGTGCCCAACATAAGGTACATTATGCATTTCTCTCAATATCAAGTTTTTCAACTCTTGGGAATTTGGTACCTAAATTCTGCCCCCGTACCTGAGAATTTCATCATTATCTAGCTTGTAATCTTCAATTTTTTGTTGCAAATTACCTTGCTATAATTTTGCCACTAAATCCTTGTATTGCAAATCTGATTTGGCAGCCTCTATAATTCTGTCTTTCAAATCTGATTGGTACATGCTAATGGTTGAAGCATGCATTTTATGCACTCTTCTGCTGAGTGCATCAACCACTTTGTTCTCTTTCCCTTTGATATGCTTTATATCAGAGTCATATTCACTTACAAATTCTAACCATCTGCTTTGCCTAGCATTTAGAGTTGGATGATCAAATAAATATTTCAGACCATTATGATGTGTTCTCAGCTCAAACCTTTTTCCCATGAGGTAGTGTCTCCATTTTCTCAAGGCATGCACTATGGATGCCAACTCCAAATCATGAGTGGCATAGTGTCTTTCATGCTCCTTCAACTTCCTTGATTCATAACATATAACAAAACCATTTTGAGTGAGGACTCCACCAAGTCCTTCTTTACATGCATATGTGCATACAATGAAGTATTCATTTGGGTCTGCAATCCTTAGTATTGGAGCACTTTTTAATAACTGTTTCAAGTGTTGGCAACTCTTTTCACAATCCAATGTCCACTGAAACTTCACACCCTTTCTTTGCAAGGAAGTGATTGGGTGTGCAATCTTTTAAAATCCTTCAATAAATATCCTATAGTAGCATGCAAGATCCATGAATGATCTCACCTTTGTCACATTCTTTGGCACTAACCATTCTCTAATGGCTTCTATCTTCTCAGGATCCACTGCTATCCCATCTTGTGAAATGATATGTCCCAACTAGTGAATTTGCTTCTGATAAAATGAGCACTTGCTCAATTTGGCATATAATTGATGCTCCCTTAAAACTTGTAAAACCATCCTCAAATGATGCTCATGCTCTTCTTATGACTTAGAATACACAAGGTTGTCATCCAAAAGACAATGACAAACTTGTCTAAATATTCTCGGAAAACACCATTCATTAAGCACATGAAAATAGTTGGTGCATTTGACAACCCAAATGGCACTACCGTGAACTCATAATGACCATACCTTGTCCTGAAGGTGGTCTTGCTGATATCTTCCTCTTTAATCCTTACCTGATGGTATCCTGACCTAAGATCTATATTTGAAAATATCTTGGCATCCTTCAATTGATCAAAAAGATCATCAATCCTTGGCAGAGGATACTTGTTCTTAATAGTCACTTTATTCAATGGTCTAAAATCAATGCATAATCTTAATGTTCCTTCCTATTTCTTTACAAACAAGACTGGGGCACCCCAAGGTGACACACTTGGGCATATATACCCCTTCTTCATGAGTTCTTCTAGTTGCATTTGCAACTCTTTCAACTTTGGTGTACTCATTCTGTAAGGAGTCTTTGAGACTGGAGCTGATCCAGGCATTAAATTTATAGAGAAATCAATATCTCTCTTTGGGGGTAGTCCTGGTACCTACTTGAACACATCTTTAAAATCTTCCAGGACTGCATGATCTTCCAAGTTTGGCACCTTATCTTTAGTTGTCTCATCCATATGTGCTGCAAATATTTGACACCCTTTTCTGTAGCATTTCTTCAGCTGCAATGATGAAATTTCTCTGATGGTTACTGCCCTGGGAATTCCCTACACTTTCCTTAGTTTCCCTTCCTCATCCAAGCAAGTAAATGCTTTGTTATGATAGTCTAAGAGAGCATGATGTTGGTCCAACCAATCCATCCCAATTAGACAGTCATAGGAACCTAAAGGAAAGATGTTCAAATCTACCCTGGTGTTCAACCCATTCATGCCCATAAGACATGACTTAACCATCTCGTTAAATTTTCTTTTGCCTTTGGTAGCCAGTTGCACTAACCAAGAATTTCTATGCTTGCTTCTTGGCAATTGCAAACTTTCCACCATCTTAGGATCTATATAACTATGACTAGCTCCTGAATCAATTAAAATAGAAATGGTTTGGTTGTTGATGATACCTTCCACTTCAATCATATGTGTCTGATACTCTTCTTGCTTGTTGTCCAGGGCTGCATAGATCCTGGGTACATTTCTGCCCATGTCCTCCACTATTTTATCTTGTTGTACATTGTGAATAGTCCTCCGATTTCACCTCTGTGAGGACAATATCTAAACATATGATCTCCTTTACAACCCCAGGATTGAATAGGTGGTTGCCTTGGCCTTTGACCCCCTATGTCAATCGTTTTGGGTTCTTTAGGAGTTTTCTATCCCTATGTATTATTTCTGAAGAATGGTGGCTTAGATCCCTTCTTCCTTTGATCCACCTTGAACTTATTTTTGTCTTCCCAAGCTTTTTGGAAAGTTGGACATGAATTTTTTTGATCATATAGGCATTTAGCTCGCCTTATGGTCTCCTCCAATGTCTTGGGATCATCATACTATATTTTTTCACTGATAAATGATGGTAATCCACTCAAATACCTTTGAATATTCATTGCTTCATCCTTGATGAAAGAGACATACTTCAGCAGTTCTAAAAAAATTCTTTCATATTCATCTATGGTCATACTCCCAAGCTTGAGTTCAAAGAACTCTTTCATTTTCTTGTCATAGTATCTCTTAGTCAAGTATTTCTTCTCAAAATACTTCTTGAATTCTCTCCAAGTAACACTTTTCTCTTTAATGTGTTGCACCTGCAGAAGTTGATCCCACCACATGGATGCCTTTCCCTTGAGTTAATAGATGGAAATTCTACCTTCTGCATGAGAAGAATAATTATGTAATTGGAAATACTTTCTCATGCCCAACAACCATGTCTCTGCATCTTCATCCTTCTTGTGCTCACCATCAAATGTAGGAGGTTTGATTTTGTTAATTTCTCCTCCAGTTCATCCACGCCAGACCTCTTATGATTTCTGTTAGGGGATGGACTTGAGCTTCTATGTGATCTCTTATTGGAATGCCTCGGGGAGTGATGGTGATGTCTTCTAACACTTATTGTTCTTCTTTTCCCATCAGGAGACTCGTGACTTCCCGATTTGCTTGAGACACTCTTCTTGTCCAATTTCTTTTCTATTCTGTTCAAGCTCTCCAATAACTTCATGTTGAAGTCATATTGATTCCCCTTGGCTCTCATAATCCTTTCATTATCATCTTTATGGCTTTGGACATCCCTCCACAAATTCTTAATGGTCTCTGCCATATTCATGTTTTCATCCTTTTCTCCTCCATGACCATTGGATTTTGTTCCTTTAATGCCCAAATGGACATCCATTCCTCTGATTTAATCTTCCTGACTATAATTTCCCTATGCCTCTTCCATTCCTATGGAATATTCACTGATGTAGTTGTTGTTAACTTTGCAAAATGTGCACCCAATAAAACTTTGTTAGACTAACTGTTTCAACAATTTCATGAAAAATATGAACCATTTCGGTTCAATAATATATCAAAATCCTTTCTTCTGATTTCCTAAAATTTTGAATGCCCAGATCAATTTTATGGGTGGATAATTATATTCTTCTATCCAAGACCTTTCCAACTCCTTCTCACATGCTCAATTCCGAGTCTGGAGCAGAAAGTTATGGTTATTTGAAATTTGCCCATTAACTTTTCTCTTCATACTTCCACTTGGCGCAAATTTGCGTTGTAATTATGCATTTTTGCACCTACTCCATTGCATATTTCATATGAGATCAATTAGGTTTCTTCATAAACATATTATGGACATTCTATCCAATTTTCACCTCATTCTGGGTTCTGGGCTACTAGTTACAGTCTGCTGAAGTTCTAGGCCAATTTGTGTTTTTGGCTTGGAATGTTACAGGAACCTTATTTTACATATTAATCACCTTTAACATGCCCATAAATTTAATTCAGCTTTGGTACTATCTTCTATGGTTCAATATCTTTCCATTGACAACTCCTACACCTCAATCCGATTCCGGAGCAGAAAGTTATGGCTCTTTGAAGCTAGTTGGGTCTTATAATTTACCCTCCATTGTTTAAGCTGTAACTTTCTCAAAAAAAATCTGTTCGACGAACGGTTTACACCATTATAAATATCTCTCCAAGTTATTTCATTTGAGCTACAAAGACGACATGTATTGTTGGTACATCTCTATCTCGTGGTTTGTGAGTTGCTAAAAATGCTCTTAAGGCCCTCAAAAATGCGCTGCAAAAGTATGACGTTCAAATGATATAAAATGTCGCAGAAAATCACTAGTTTTCTGTTGTTATTCACCTTCCAAATGGCTTCGCGCACATAAATTTCAACCTATAAAACCATATTTACTATGCGCAACAACAACACAAGGGAAATCATGCTTTGCGCACTTTAAAACCACTATGTATCACTTCTCTGTCGCGCCACTAACTTGCGCGCACTACTTTTATGTCGCACACCAATATCCACTGCGCACAGTTTTTTTAGTGCGCACTGATATACACCATGAAAATTTTTTGTACCACGCGTTGATATTCTACGCGCATTTCACTCGACACACTGCACCATGCCAAAGTTTTAAAAGCCCCACCGCGCACCAATACTCCGCGTGCACATTTAGCAAAACTATCGTGTGATAACTTATACTCTTACTGCGCTCTATCAATACTGTGCACACCACACACACCATTTTATTGTGTGTGCAAACTACGCAATGTCAAATTTAGCGCGTGCACTAACACCAACATTTTTTTGCGCGTCACCAAAATTTAGCGCGCGCACCAGAAAAACACTATTTTTTTGCGCGGTACCAAAATTTAGCACGCACCCCTGCACACTAACATTTTTCTGCGTGGCACTGAAATTTAGCGCGTGCACCACCATGCCAATATCTTTCCACGCAGTGACCAATTTTTACATATCATAAGCCTTTATTGTGCATTTTAGTGTGCCCACCTGTGCACATACATTTTTATGCACATCAATTCCTCGTGAATTCTGCTGCTGAAAATGGGGCTTTTTCCTAAATTTTTTTCAATTACCATAGTGTTGTGAGTGGGAAATCCCCCTACGAACTAGCATTTAGGGTTATATTATGCATGCATATAAGACCAAAAGAATCCTACTCTCTACTATCGTCCCAGACCTAATCCCCATTTCTTTTAAGAAAACACATAATTAAGTGAGCATACCTTATTTCAGGCATTCGATGTTGATCCTTCTTCACGCTTGATCACTTGTTGATAGAAACTCTCCTCCCAAGGCTGACCTACACTCACACAAAATAAGCAACAAACTCTACATACATTTGATCTACATATTAATGGGTTATAGATTCAAACATATATTCAATAAACTATGAAGAACTCATATAGTGGGATGGGAATAGCATTTCTTTATTATTAACTTTAATGAATCAACTTACAATGTCGAGACCGGCCACCGCTCCGTGAACCTGGTCCTGGGCTCCTCTTCAAATTTCCTCCAACTTCTTTTCTCTGTATATCTCCTTGCACAAGGATGGATAAAGGGTTCGGACAATGGGAATGTGCAATTGGGTATAGTTTTTTTTCTATCATTCTCGTCTTCCAAATGGGACCCCTAACCCTTCTTTTATAGGCTAGAAGAAGATAGGTATTTGGTTGAAACCTTGGCCATGCATGGCCGGAAGGTTTAGTTAACTCACCCAAATCTATGTGTTTCGTCGGAAAATTTCCTTTTTTCGTTCTTTTGTAAGTACACACGTGCTATTTTAGGTCAGCTAGTGTGTACACGTGTGCAGTAATGGAGTAGGGCGTGTGGGCCTTTATAAAAGAGGTTTTTAAGAAGAGTTGTTCAACAGTGTTTTGGTAAAGAAGGAATCTGAGATGGCCTGATGCTAGGTAAGCATGTCTGGTTAAAATTAGGGTTATAACAGATGCCCCCTAATGTGTGAGATCATAAGAGCATCTGATGGCCAAAATACATTAACAATCTTCACTGATGTGCCGAACAATTGAGCCCAGGGACCAGGAACCGGGAGGCATCGTCTGCAAAATAACAATTGTCTCACCGAGGTGAGCATACCCATGCTCGGCATAAAATAGAATCATGGCTACCAATCAAACACACTATAGATCCATGTCATATAACTATATAAAGAGTAGCCGCGAATAATACACAACAGAGATACATCTCGAAATAAAAAAGATATACATATAGAGTATCCATATTCTAGAAGCTGATACGGCCTGATGGTTGGAGATGGGGTCTTCAAAGCTCAAGAAACAACTTCAAAATCTTCAAAACTCAGGTAGGAGTGTACGACTTCACTACCCAGAGGTCTTCGACGGCTTGTCGGTCATGGACTAGATAATCTTCATGATCAGACTGAAAGCTCCATTGATTTCGAACAAGGACATGATTGGACGTTCAAGATGGTCTGGTATGAGAGCAAGAGACAAACTGCAGAGGGGCCAACTCAGGCTTCATGAAAAACTTCCCTTGGAAAACAACACGACAAATGATGAGACTTAGGCAGCATGGCATTAACATAAGTTTACGAGGAAGGAGGCAACACAAACTCTCCATATGTTTGGAAGAATAACCAAACGGAGGAGGACATAGCTCTATGTAGTGAGAACAACTTCCTAAGGTCATATTAAATCCTAGGGTTTGATGAACAAATGGACAGATGTGCTTTATCCAAGGGTGAATCATTATGCTGCCAATAAAGAAAATACTTTTCCCTTCCTCTTTTTGGAGTATATTTGTTTTTTTTTTTGGTCTTTTTTTTCAATAATTTTGGAAAAAGAATAAAAGAATGTTACGTTACAAAGGAGGATCGAGTGTTACAAACGTACTAGTTCCAAGCGCATGGAACACAGGGATGCCCAAGGCAAAGGGACATATGCAAGAAAAGGACACTCGGGAAAAATCCTCCAAGGGACAAAGGTGTCAAGACACATAGGCAAAGTGATATAGGGCTTGCGTATAAGGCATGATTCAGATGGTTCAGTTGAGAGCAACATGGATCCGGCATTAGGCCAAAGACGCGGGTATGCAAATGCGATTAATAAAACACATAATGGTAACATCCTTCGATGTGAGTTTAACGAGCCTAGAGAAGGTAAGCTCGACGGTTTTTCATATTTAGAGAGTATGAAAAAACATAAAAGGAGACTCCATTGGGGTACCTTTTTCGAAGGTAGTTTGGTCGGTTCAAAAAAGGGGTAAACTAGCACCGACAAGATGTCTATTCAAAAACATTTTAATGAGTGTGATAGAGACAAGATCACTCGGCCATTTTTTCATTCTTAAGGAGTCTGAAAAAAGATTAACTATGGACTCCGTCAGGAATGTTCTTCTAGACCAATTTAATGAGTGTGAAAGAATCAGGTCACTCGGCGATCTTTTCAATTTTAGGGAGTCTGAAAAGAGCTTAACTATGGACTCTGTGGGGGTTCCTTTTTCGTAAATTTAGTCCCTCAGGGCCGAAAGAGGGTTAAAATTATACCTGAGGGTACTCTTCTAGAGAACGAAAGTTCCTTAGAGTATACGTTTGTTCGTACAATTGATAGTCCAAACCGAAAAAGGGATAAACTACCGTCGGACAGATGTGACTTCAAATTTCAGTTTAACGAGCATGAAAGGCCACAAGATCGCTCGACCATCTTTTCATGTTTAGAGGGTCTGAAAAGGGCTTAAAAGAAGACCCATTATGTCTTTTGGGAGCCCCGAGGGTGAGGTCAAGAGTGAAAAGGAATCAATCATGCAAATGAGGCTCAAACTCGTAATCAGGAAAAACAACAAGGACTCCCGAGCCTACAGTGATTAGAGATAGCATGGATACCATAATGAAACCAGATTCTACCTAGGGCATCCATGTTCTGGTAAGCTCTACCACCAACTCACGACACTTCTAAAGCACCAATGATGGTTTCGTGTCGCAACCTGATGGGATCGATCCTATGGAAAAGGGATAAAGACAACGCGATATAAAAGTCAGGGTAGAAACCCAACCTACATGCTCAAGTTGATCATCTGAGATTTTTCCATGAATCATCAAGAGTGTCCCAAAACTCCAAAAATTGTCCCAATGCCTGATCATACCCCTCCCATGCAACTCCTGAATCACTTTAAATGGTTTTTGGTTTAAAAAAAATGATAAGGGAGGCCAAAAAAGTGACAAAAGAGGCCAAAAAGTCTATAAATAAAAGCTGGCAGCTCATTATCACCATTACTGGTTTGGAAATTGACTCTGGAGCCAAAAAACCCCCTTTGATAAAAGTGGTGATTCCGAGAGCTACAATGGATGAAACGACCTTCTGTCTAGACCAAGTAAGTACAAACTCTCCTATCTTGCAATTTAAATCTTTACTTTTGTTTTGGATTCCATGTTTTGGGGGGGCGTTGACCTTTAAAAGGTCAGCCCTAGGTCCACGTGGGCTGTCTGAGGACAGGCCACGTGTACATTTGGGCAGAGTAAAAACTGCACGCGTGTACATGTGACTGTCAGCATTACAGCCCACGTGGACCCCCCTTAATGAATAAAAAATGTTAAAAAGAAAGGTCTAACACTCCAAAACTTTGGTGTTTTGCAGGATGTATGTTCACTGGAGAGAAAGAGAGCATGAGGAAGTTAGTGAGTTGGTTGAGGAAGACCCCAATGTTGTAGCTTCCTTGATGCAATGTGGGTTGCTAAAGTTATTTTTATGTCCTTTTATGCAAGCACAACCTAGGCTACTGAATGCCTTGGTTTATTATTGGCATCCAGATGCAGAGGCTTTCATGTTAGAGCGACAGTCACTGGTGCCCACCACCGAGGACATATATTATTTGACTAGCCTCTCGAGGAGAGGGGAACCAGTCAATTTCCGAACATTTCCTTCGGGGCTACATAACCTAGTGGAATTGATAGGTCTTTACTATGAGGCTGGTAGAGACCGATCGAGCTCACAGGTGCCCATAATCAATATTATTGACTTATCGCTGCAGGCGATTGTGTTTCTTATCGGGCGGATGACTGGTTCTGCGGCTCTGCATCAGGCATCCCGTGCACAGATGAACTGTGCAATCTAGTGCTTGAATGCACACATATTTTACTGGAGCACCACATTGCTTGAGTGTATGAAGAGGCAGTTGACATATTGTTGATTGCAGACACAGAGGAACTTCGGGTTCGAGACCGTTCTATGCTCTTTATTTTTTGAGAGAGTTCCGAGCTTTAGTCCTCAAGTAGTGGTACGAGGGCATCAAGCCTCTCTTCCTGCTATGTGTATATGGGCAGTTTTTCTACCACGACAGGGTGGTCGAAGGACTAATGAGTCCTTCGATGATGATTTCCTTGCCTGGCTATCGTGACAAATCCCAGTTATCAAGGATTACCCTTATGCTGGAATTGATTTTTCGAGGGATCCTAAGATACCAGTACCTCCTGGTGAGGAGCGAGGAGAGATGGGTAAGTCTCCATCATTGTTTTTGTTTTGTTAAACATATGTAATTTTTATGTTATTTTTGTTATATATCATTTTTTTTATACCAGAGTATTTGATGGATATGTGTTTGTTGTGTGCAGATGTGGGACTAGTGCGACCTGCTAACTATGTGAGGAACATGCGTCATCCTCGGCCAGGGGCCACACCTGCCGCCGTAGGGGGACCAAAAGAAGCAGGAGATCTTCCAGCCGGGGAGGCTGAGAGGGTGTTGAGACGAGTCGAGCGGAACTTTACTGCACTCACTCACACGGTCCCTATGACAGAGATTGAGGATCTGCCACCATCCATGCAGCCTCATGTAGTGGGGGCACCACGAACGTGGGTCCGATTGTTTCAGCGTTTGGCAAATGTTGTGGATCAGTACAACAGGGCCCACAGGCCCTGACCTTAGTTAGACTTTTCATGTGCCATGAGCACTAATTGTATATATTTTTTGAGGGCATAAGCCCCATGACTTGTTATTGGTCATATTTTTGAGGCGCTTGTGTCCACATGTGTACTCTAGTGACTTATGATATTATTTATGGATTTTTATGTTTTTTTGTGTCTTATGGATCATTTGTGCAAAAAATGTATTTACATGTTTATGTGTATGTCCTTTCATATGTGTGCGAGATGCCAATCTAAAATTTGATTAGCTAGAGTATCCATAATTTGGTTTAATCTCCTAGGAACATGAAAATATGTAATATAATTAAAGCTTCGTTCTAAGAGACATACCCTAAGGAATCGTCGGTGTAACGTCGGATCATGAACAAGGTATACTCTATTTAACTGAGACACAACCAAATGAGCGTCGAGATAGACCCGGAGATGAGAGATACCAAATGACAAGGTGTCACGAAGAAAATCAATAACTGCACTATATGCGGCGACATTGTTTGTGGTGTCACCTAAGCATATACCTCCGGAAGATAATAACTAGCCTCAAGGTGTAAATATTATCCAAGCTGCGGAGGAAAGCCTCCGAGTGTGCTGACTAGCACTGTCTGCATACCCAATGAACACCTCGGAATCACTTGACATCTGCCACAGTGATGAAAGATAACATCAACGACACGTCCATAACACTAAAAGAAACTAGAAAGTAATAGTACAAAGACTATACATATGTTACAAAAAGTTACCCATGGTGACCTGCCTATGAGTAATACTTCTTGAGGTAGATCCCATTTCTAGGCTCTGCCAAAGCATTCCCTTCAAAGTCAACCAGATGATAAGAGACCTTTTTTAAAACCTCTTTTATAATGAAAGGTTCAAACCACATGGTTTTGAATTTTCCTGCCCCCAGGGGATCCTTATCTTGGTCATAGACCAAGACCAAGTCGCCTTCAGAGAAAATATGAGGACGAACGGACCTATCATACTAACACTTGACTTTATGTTTGTGAGCCTCGTTGGCTAGGGCTGCATCACGACATTTCTCATTGAGCCGCTCAAGGTATAATAACCGTTCTTCAAGTGGAGAAGTATCTAGAAATATTGTACTGCCAACTTTAGGGACAGGATCTGACATTCGATAGGCAAGACTGCTTCCAGCCCATAAACGAGTTGAAAGGGTGAGAAACTGGTTGCAATATTAACAGACATTCAATAAGCCCATAATGTCGAGTATAACATCCATGCCAATTTGACTTGGCTAAGTTAATCATTCGCTATAGGATGGTCTTAAGATATTTATTTACAGCTTCTACCTGACCATTTGCTTGGGGGTAGTAGGGTGACGAATTTTCTTGCCGCAACCCAAGATTTGATGTTAACTCGGTCATCATCTAGTTCTGAAAGTGACTTCCATGGTCAGTGACAATCTCTCTTGGGATGATGAACCTTGCTATTATTTGGTTGAATAAAAAGAGAGCCGTGGTCTCTCCATCATCCTTAAACGTTGGCATAGCTTCGACCCACTTCGTGAAGTAGTCTGCAACTAAAATGATATAGCGGTGCCCCCTTGCTGAAGGAGGGTTGCATGTAGTGTAATCAATCCCCCACTTGGTGAAGGGACCAACCGTGATGATAGGAAACATGGGAGCAGGATGTGACCTCATCTTCCGAGAGAAGATCTAGCACGGGTGGCACTTCTTCATTGATTCGATGCAATCTTTGATTAGTGTTGGCCAAAAGTAACATGCTCGTATAATATTTTGGGCTGTTTCCAACCCAAACAAATGACTTTCACACGCTTTGGTATGGAAATCATTAAGCACGATGACTACTTCTTCGTGAGTGAGACATCAGCACAGGATGCAGTCTACACCTCTCTGATACAATGTATCATCGAGTATGAGATAATTCTTAGCCTGATGGTGTATGCGTCAACGCTCATCACAAGAAGTAGAGGTGGGTCACTTCAAAGTCTAGAGATAGATAAGTATATCTCCGTACCAAGGATCCAAAAAACATATCTCCTCTGATAGGCGATTCTTCGGGCACAATATCACTTGACTCAACCGAAAGTTCTGAAATAAGTTCTGCAAAGAACAATGACTTTTTGGATTTCACTAAAATGAGATCTAAGTCAACCTCCTGGAGGATGACTATCCATCTACTAATATTTCCGCCTATTACCCGCTGTGTCAACATGTACTGGAATGGATTTACAACAACAATGACGGTAGTCTTGCGAAACAGAACATAATGACGAAACCGTTGAACAACATGGACTACTGCCAACACAAGTTTTTCGGTATGAGAATAATTGAGTTCCGATCCTATGAGGCCTCGCCTCAGGTAATAATCACATATTCTGAGAATAAGTAATCCTCCTGAACTAAAACCATGACAATGGTTGACTCTGTTGCAGCCAGGTATAATAAGAAATTTTTGTTATAGTTAGGTGGCCAAAGAAGAGGGGAAGTTGTGAGGGCATGTTTCAATGCAGCGAAAGAGCATTGAGCGACATCGTCCCAATAAAAAGGAACATCTTTTTTCAGTAAGTGCATAAATCCCTTGGTGATCTCAACATAGTTGGCGATGAAGCGTCTTAAAAAATTCACCTTGCCTTGTAGACTCTGAAGTTTAAGAATTCTGCGTGGGGGAGGCAACTGAATTATTGCCTCAACCTTGAGAGGGTCAAACATGATCCATGTTGTTGACACTATGAAACCCAACAAATTTCTTGAAGTTATGTAAAATATGCACTTGTTTGGATTCAAGCGAATCCAGAAGTAGTGACAACGCTCAAAGATAAGTCGGAGGTGAGCAGGATGATCCGTTCTCTTGGGAGATTGGGATGCTAAATCATCTAAATAGGCCTCGACTATATGCTTGAGGTCGTGGAAAGAAAATGACATGGCCCACTGAAAGGTCGCTCTAACATTTTTGAGACCAGAAGGCATCTTACGATACGCGAATGTACCCCAAGGGAAAATGAATGTCATTTTGTGCTGGTCTTCGGGTTTGATTTGTATTTGATTATATCCCGAAAAACCATCCATGAAAGAGAAGGCCTCGCAACCAACACATTCATCAATGATCTGGTTGATGGATGGTGTGGGAAAATTATCTTTTGGACAGGCCTTTTTCAAATCATGGAAGTCTGTACATACACAAATCGTGCCTTGTTTTTTATTGACTGGCATAGGATTTGAAACCCATTGGGTCAAATGGATAGGATAGATAAAACTGGCTTTTAGCAATTTCTCAACCTGAACCTTAATGGCTGCTGCTTTCCTAGGATTAACTGGATGAAGCTTCTGTCGAACAAGCTTGGCATCAGGATAAGTTGTGATTTCATGTTCGACTATTTTTGTATCGATGCCTGGGATTTCCTCATAAGACCAAGAAAAAACGTCATGAAATTCTTTAAAAATATATGTATAGAGTTGAATCTCTCCGGGGGAGCAATCAACTCCGACGAAAAAAATTTCCACGACGCCAGGGGTTCGGGAGATATTGATCGGTAAATTTTCAGCGATAGTTTCCATATTACCCTCATCATAGACCTCATGTGTAGTTAAGGGATTAATAGAACAAGACCTATCTCCCATCATAGTCAAGGTGAATTCTCCAGCTTCGATTCTGCTTAACTTTGGGAGGAAGTATGATCTGTGATGAAGATCTTCCCAGAGTTTGTTCGGACTAGTCATTGCTTCAATTATTGCTTCATCAGAGGGCAAGACTAAGTCTAATGAATCGGTGTCAGTGAGAGAACCATGAGCCCAAATAGGCTCTAAAAGTGGATCTAACTCTTGTGCAGGAGTTGGATCAGCGTTGGCTGAATCTTGCTGGACTAAAGAGTACACTACTTCAGCTGCGGACAAGGGCATGGACATGCCCGGGTGCCATGTCCATCCATCGTGGCCGATGGGGAAGGAAGTATCCATGGGTCGTTGAAGTAAGTCGTTCGGAACGATGAAACTTGAAAAATATCAACCGTATGGTGGTTGGATATAAACTTGACATCGCCTTGAGGGGGCAGGTAATCGAAGGTACCCATCAAAGATGGGCACAAACCAACTCCTACGTTGACTATGCCTGGTTGAGGATTATCAATCATTGTGACCATAGATACTCCCAATGAAGGGTTAGGTCTAGAGAAAGACAATTGATCAATGGTCACAATTCGGTCCTTGTGGGGGAACAACAAGACCCAGAAAACTGTAGCAACCACTGCTTGCATGGCATAAGTCCAACTCCTTCCTAACAAGAGATTGTAGTCGAGGGACACATTGAATACTTCTACGTTGACGCACATGGTCTTTCCTCCTAACTGCAAGGGGAAAGAGGGAATGATACCATGTGGTCGGAATGAACGACCGTCAAAAGTAGTGAGAAGAGTAGGTGACAGAGACAAAACGGGCTGGCCAATGGCCTTCCAACATGCCAACGACATAACGCATGTTGAGGCGCCTTCATCAACCACCATGTGGAAGATATTCCGAGTAAAGGTTTTCATGGGATAAGCCACTACTATGTGAAATGCTATATGGTAAGGCAGATGAGGTTTTAAGTCGGTTGTATCTAGCATGATTGTACCCAGATTACAAGTCTCAGTAGATCCTAAAGCGGTTAACAAGGATTTCCTCTGGGAAGGGTAGCTTTGGAGGACCTCCAAAGCGGACATCGCACAAGGGGTTTGTGATAAATATTCCACCACAAAATAGTTCTGGGCAGCCCTTGCGTTTGGGTTGTGAGAAACTTTTTTGAACGTGACTTTTTGGATGCGTGTCATTGTTTCACCCAAAGTCTTCTCAATCTGTAGAGGAAGAGATGGGAGTTCGACTTCTTTGCCCTTCTCAGAAGTGCTTGGTTTACTATAGTCATGCACTCTAGTCGATATAAAAGCATCACCCTTCATCATATATACATTCGCAGATGCGGGGTTGTTTGAAGATGGATAGGGTCCTTGGCTTCCCCCTTCCATGCTTGCAGAGGCTTGGGTTAGATTTTGCCCATGTTGAAATGGATTGGTTAACACAACAGGTTGTTTTTGCATCACAAACTTTTGGGCCTCTGCAAGCCAAGGACATTGGTGGGTCGGGTGGTCTTCCACGCACAGGTTGCATGGATACCTCGCCTTCCATTTCTCAATGTTGCCCCCACTAGTATTATCGGTGGGTTTCTTATCCTCCTTACCCTTCTTTCATTGTTTTTTCTTTCCTTTAGGCCGCTGGGTTGCCTTTGGATTGGTTGATTTCACCGTGTGTACATCCGACATTTTGGTAGGAGGAGCAGCCAAAGCAGTAGTTTGGCTGGCCGCTGTGTGTTGGATAGAAAACTATTGCAATTGCTTTGTCAGTTGCTCAGTGGGCTTTGTTTGTGCTGAACCAACAATACCATCGGCATGTGGTCTAGCTCTCTATCTAGTTTTATCAAGTATTGAGCATGGCACATCTGGCAAGATCTCGTATAATAAACCGAACTGAGAATAGATTAGCTCAATTTGTTGAGCTCTCATGATGGCATCCTCTTCGAAAAATACTCCCTACATCACGACGTCTTTGGATAATTGTGGGACCAAAGACTTAAGGAACCACTCAAGCAGGAATGATGGTGGGACTGACACCTTAATTAAACTCTTCTGGTGTCTCCATTATTGGATGTGATCAAAGATATGGTCCACTTTTGTCTGTGAGAAATTGGCCAGCAATTATGTGCCAATGTCGTATCTCACAGGTAATTGGAAATGGTTTAGGAAAGCCATTTCCAATTCACCAAGGAAGAGTATCTTGAGTGGTCGATCTCATAGTACCATTTCGCGACACTCCCTATGAGAGTATGTTGAAACAATAGCAACTATATGGAGTCGTCTTTCAACGAGTTAGATGAGCACCAAATATGGAAGGTAGTCACATGATCTCCTGGATCTTCGTTAGGCTTGGCTTTGAACTTTGGGATGTCCGAAGGCAACTTCGTCGGCATAGGAGGTCAATGCGGATCGTGACATATAGGGACATTCAACAACCTTGTCAAGTCTAGAAAATGCAAAGTTGCCAGGAAAGGTAGTTTAGGTTGTTGGTGATTGATCCAAAGGGGTTTTTCATCCTCCAAATTCTATTGATCCAATATGGTACATGGTTATTAATCAATGGTGTAAAGTACATCACATATACTAAACTCCTTTTATGTCTCGACACATAGACTAAACTTCTTATATGTGGCTGCCACATTCCAAACGAAACCAAGTTACATGTCCCGCATATATATATCATTATATATCACATATTTCAATGATAAATGTTATATATCATATGTTAATCATGTGTTATATGTTTGTGCACGGGTCGATATTTCACCATATGTGATATGTTACACGGGGCACCGTTTGATGAGTATGGTCTAGCTTGTGGTTTGAGCTCACGCGGTGACAAGGCAGAGCAAGGTAATATGGTAATCCATTGTGCACTCTCCAAAGAGCATTACGTAATGTACAGCCTGGGCTCGCACGTAACGTGGCATGCACGGTTTCGTGGGAGTTTTATGTGTGGAGTTTAGTATTGGAGAGCAGTTGATGGGGCATCTGTAACGATATTTGGTAGTTATGGTCGCAAGCCATAGATAGAAGATTCCATATGTTCGTTCTGTTGTTGCTATTTTGAATACACAGCCGAGTCGATGCCCGTGCAATAAACCTCCAGCTACATGATTCTGCCATCATTCTGTTATGGAACTCGACTGGGAATGCAAAGGTGTCAAATTCGTTATGAAAATAATTGCGAAGTATCAGTTCTGTTATGCCATTTACTTGAAGCATCTCTGCTGTGAGGCCCATATGCTATATAGTATGGTTCAGCCAGTGTGCAGGGGGAGAGTATTTTTGGAAACATTTTGTGATGTTGCATTGTAGAATCAACTACGTTCTGTAGTAGTTTTCTTACTGTTGAAAGCTTTATAATTTCCAGAACTTGTAGTTTTGAAGATGCTGCACAGTATTCCTGTTTCATAGTCTGTTGAAGATGTTCCTGTAACCATTTGTACCATTTTTGAAGATTTAATTGGATCGGTACCATTGGAGAGGGACCCGGAGACGTAGCCCAGTGAAGGGGGTGAACTCCGTTAACAAATTCAACATTTGTGACTCTCTTTTCTGCCATGTTTTTCATTCTCTATTTTGTGTTGTTAGTTTCTGTAAATCTCCATTCTGCTTACAGCGTTACATTTCAGCTTTACGTTCCACTTGAATGTTAAGATAGTCATAGTATCCTGAGCATTCATAATATTACTTTTATTGCACTTAACATTTAGATCTCATGGATCAAATTAATGGTATCAGAGCTGGTTTACTGTAGTGCAAGACTGTGAATGCTTACCAGGTCAAAATATCAGCTCGGTGAAGGAGAATTAGTTGAAGGTGACCCTAATACTGGTTCAAAGAGAACATTCCCAAAAATCACGTCTTCTCCACGAGGGGAAGAAGAAGGACATGGGGAACAAGAGAAATCTGTTATCATCGATACAGAGTTTCTAGAGGCCTTTATCAGCATGAAAACTATGGTGGAAATGCTTTTTGAAGAACATGCAGAAAAGAAGAAGAAGGAAGATGAAACTTCGTCCAAAGATGCAGAAGTAAAGAGCGAAGAGAAGGGTAAAGGCATAGGTGATGGTGATCTTATTGATGCTAATAAATCCTCTTCTTCTCATACTTCTCATTTGAATAATGCTAATATGCCATATTTCAAGCTAGATGTGAAATTTGAGTTACCTATCTATAATGAAGACTTAGATGCTGAAAAACTAGACAATTGGATTAAGCAGCTTGAAGTTTATTGCAGGGTGCAGGGCATCAATGATGACCCTTCTAGAATCCAACTGGCCACTTTACGAATGAGTGGGATGGATCTTACTTGGTGGGAGAGCAAAGTTCAGCAGGATCTTCAAAAGAACGGTAAAATCATTTCAGTTTGGACTGATTTCATTGAGGTTTTGAGAAAGCAGTTTTATCCTTTAGGTCATATACAAGAATTAACCATGAGTTGGCAAACGTTTAGACAAGCTAAAGGAAAAAATATTCAAGATTATACTCATGAATTCAAAAAGAGGGCTATTGCATTGAATGTTTCATTAGATACGCATGAGACTCTTCTTAAGTACATTGGTGGCATGCATTCTTATTTGAGACATACTTTATTGATGTTTAACCCCAAC
>ML797737.1:23005-49006 GCA_009831015.1 Picea engelmannii
CGTTGTCAGTATTGCAGAATCATTGTTATTGGCCTCAGATGCAAGAAACTGTAGCTAAATACATACGAGGATGTGTTATGTGTGCAACAAGTAAGCCTAGAAATAGGAAATTGGGTTTGTACACACCTCTTCTAGTTTCTTCTTGTCCCTGGGAAAGCATTTCTATGGACTTTGTAGGAGGACTAGCTATGTCTAGAAAAGGGCATGATTACCTATATGTTATTGTGGACAGATTCAACAAAACGTGTATCTTGATGCCATGTAACAAGCAGATCATTGTTGAACAAACAACTCATCTATTCTTTCAGAATGTTTGGGTACATTTTGGGCTACCCATGTCTATTGTATCGGATCGGGATTCCCGGTTCTTGGGGGAATTTTGGTCAACATTATGGGAGCTTATGGATACTAAACTGAAGAAAAGTACAACTTTTCATCCACAGACTGACGGGAAAACAAAGGTATTGAACAGGACAGTGGTTCAACTGCTCAGAGGATATTAAAGCATACTGTGGTATCCCAAAAAGGGTTAGGGTGAGGCCTAACCAAGGCGGCTCAAGGAAAAGAGAAGGAATATCCCGACAGGGAGTAGAATTGTAAAAGTAGAGAAGAGACAGTGAGGCCTTAGAGATAACTCGGTTGGCTTGAAAATTCCCAGGTGGTGTAGGAAGAGTTGGAAGAAGGGGAGAGTCCTCAACTCTTTCCTCACTGAGTATTATGTTTTTCCTTGGATGAGAAAGCTGGTATGCCGTTAAAAATAAAAAGGTCTTGACACCATAAGTAATAAGGATTGTATTGTCGAAGATACAATCGAAATTTGTTTGTGTTGCACTTATGGAAACATTTGAGGATGTTTATGAATTCAAATGTTATGATACATGCATTTGGTTTAATATTACAACTAATGTAATTGTGTCTATGATGATGCATGCTGTGTATAGAAATGAATTGGAGCTATTGAGGAAGACAGTTTCCAATGATAGGCAACCTCAAACAAAGAATGACCAAGAGAAGGATGCGAGTGAAAGATTGTTGACAGGGTTGTAAAAGTCCCCATAAATAACTGGTAATGAGGTAAAAATAAGAAAGAGCGTGCTAGTAGCCAAGAAACAGTATAAAGATATTCGTGCCTGTGTGGCACAAGGTATGAAGGGATTTGGTAAGAACCCCTTATGAAATATTTTATTGTCTTAGTGCTATGCATAAACTTGAAAGGCAGTTGTATGCCTTGGATACCCAAGTAAGGTATGACTCAGGACGAAGAACCAGAATGATGGAGGTATGAACCCTTGGTAGTAAACACTGTTTGTAACCCTTTGAATAATTCATGAATTGATATGTCATGAATGCATTGACAATCAAGGAATGTGTAAAGGCATTCATGTGAAAATTTTGAGTTCATGTGTATTGATTTGGGATCGTGATTGGCCTATAACAGGCAGTATGGTCCTACTATAATAATGAAATAAAATGAATAAACCATATGAGGAAAAGGTTGGTTAAATTCCAACACCCCATGGCCAAGAACCGGTCATAAAGTGTGACGAACTTGAAAAACAATGCAAGAATACATTGGGTATGAATGTGGCCATGGATATTGGCACAATTGTTAAAACCCTTTTGAAATGTTGAATTATGTTTTGAAAAGTTTGGTATGTTGAGATGAGACTAATAGTTTGTTTGGCTGTGGAAAGAATGAATTGCAGGAAGCAAAGGGTCATGGATATGGCAGTGAGGGAAGCCCATAGGAAAGACCAATTTCCTGCTGAGCCAAACTACGAGGAATGGTATTTCCTTTTGAGAAAGTGAATTTGATTATCAGTATGCACAATTCTGAAATTGTTGTGATGAAGTTGAAAAGGTGCGATAAAAATGTATGTGCATGAGAACTAACAATTTGATTAGCTGAGGAATGATTGCAGGAAGAAAGAGTCTTGGATATGGAAATGTTGTAAGCCCATAAGGGAGACCGATTTCTTTTTGAGCTAAAATTTTATGGGAAAGAAAGTCCCATGTTTGTGAATCTGGTTTTGTACGAAACATATCTAAAAATAAAAGAAGAGATTGGAAAAATTTGTGGGTGACAGATTTGCAATAAAAATTCTGAAAGTTAGAATTTATAATGATGTCTCATGAATGTTGTATACCTGTGACACAGGTGAGGAGAAAAGATCTATCCAGAAGGAACAGATGAAGGCTGTCAAAGCTGAAGATGATAAAAAAAGGGTACTGTTGAGCCATTAAAACCCCGTGATAAGCCATGATCGCTTAAAAATTATTGTGTTGAGGTAACACAAGCCAGAGGTACGCCTCGACAGAGTAAGTCTGAGGGATGCCTCGACTGTAAGACTTGATAGAGTCTCTAAAAATTTTCGTGTGAGAAAACCTTGGCAGGGCAAGATGGATCACCCAAGGGGCTGTATAACAGTGAAGGGGATGCCCAAGCCTGGGCCTGAAGGGTGAGTGACCACAAGGAAGAGGAGACCTTAATAATTCTTGTAAACTATTGGGATCATGCACACAGTGGGTAGTTTCCCGTGTGGAAAAACTTTGGAAAGGAAGATGAAATCATGATAGCTCTTTTGAACTATTGAATTGGAATCATGCACCCAATGGGTACATCAAGGAAATCAATGAGCATGGAAAACAAAACTACCATGTGGATACAGATCCACAAACTGCATAGATAAGTATTGTGCTAAGATTATGAAAATTGCCTTTTGAATTTTGAAAAACAGTAAGATGTTTTCACACAAAATTGTGATTAATGTTCTTGTTGTCCAAGAATTATTGAAGGCAGATGATGAAGACTAAGATCTTGAAAGAGGACCTGACTCAGGATGAAGATCAAGACTTCTAAAGTGGTTGAATGAGAAATGCATGACAGGTGTTTTTGAGAAAGAACACCGAGGACGGTGTTCCTTTAAGGGGGAGGGAATTGTAACACCTCGTTTCCCCCAATTTGTAATTAATCATAAAATAGGAATTACCATGCTAAGGCATGAGGACAATTTAAATGTATTATTGAATGAGTTTCCAAATAACTGATTGTGGGGGTGAATCCTTGAAAGTACTGGCCATGATATCACTAGAGGAAGAATGTGAAAACTATAAAAGAGGGTTCATATATGAAATAACCCCAAATCTCCCTTGATAAGGATGACAAACCTCCTTCGAATCCCAAGGAAACAAATTAGTTAATGAAGAAAGGACTGGTGGTTGAACAATCAACCACCCCCATGAATGGAAACATGGGCTATCAGCTCGAAGTATCGCAGTGACCTACAGACTTGAGCTTCTTTCTGACAGAAGGAATAGGATAGGTTGGCAAAACCTTCCAGGGTAAGGGGGATACACAAGGGAGAGGTGACATGAGACAGAAGAGTGTAATATTGTGAGGGATATGCTCTAGAAGAATCACAAATGGAAGGCTGCAAGCTTGATGTGGAAGAGCATCTGAGAAACCTCATCGAGGCCATAACTGAAAGAGAAAGCTCTGAGTTGCAGAGAACAGGACCCAAGCAGAAGCTGGGATAGAGACATAACTCCTGAGAACTGTGAGAACTCCCTGGTGATATCATGGCTTGGCACGAGGGTGGCCAGAGTGATAAGAATGAATGCCTTTGAGCCTATGGTTGAGTGGAAGGATGAACACCCACAGTCAGTTGGTTGGCGGAAACCTATAATAGATAAGCAATTTCTTACCTTGTGTAATTTAGCCATAACTGTGTATGTTTCAAGAATTGTACATATTTCTTAATGGATATACGGTATCCCCCTTATTTCTACTTGATTGTATAACTAGGCCAGTAAGAAATTATATGGTTAGGAGATGATTTTATACTCGTAAATGCTTGTGTTCTGTGGAGGCATAAACCAGAGTCACAAATTATGTGTTCGTCGACCCCGGACATAGTTTCATGTACGCATTCCAACCCTCATAATTGTTTAGAGTCCTTGGAGGATGAAGTTTGTTAAGCTCAGGAGAGGTAGTGCAGATCGACATAGGATCTCTATGAGGCAAACCGAACCCAGAACTCCCTAAGTCCTAGACAAGCTCAGGAAGGATCGCACTATTGTGTGCAAGAACCCTGCATGGAGTGTAGAGGTCGACAAACCCTTTGGAGGTTTCAGAGTGTATGAAAGCTCAAGAGTGACAAGATATTTGGAGTCACTACATTGTGAACTCCCAGTTCATGAAACTCTGAAAAGATCTGGACCGTTGGATCCAAATCATTGAGGATCGTTGGATCTCGTACAAGAACTCACATATTGGAGTTCAGCTAATGGAGTGACCAGTGGTTTGGGTCACTGCATTTCGAACTCCTGGTTACCAAAATCCTGATACGGTTAGGACAATTGGATCAGGGGGAGATTCGCAGCCATCGATCTCCTCGAAGGTAAGATTTTGGGTTTCAGGTTTTGAAGAGTCGAAAGACTTGACTCTCTTGCATCGCTGAGTCGCGAAATGTGAAAGGAACCTCTTGTCTTGGCTTGTGGTCATAACCAACGATCACATGGAGGTGGATAAGGGAAGAGATAGCCTACACTAGGCCCCCGTAGGAATTCATGGATTCTATCCCTTGAGGAAGAGAGAAAATTTTATTTTTGTCGTAGTGGGTATGTGACAAATTGATATCAGAGCATGGTTACAACACTTGGCCTGCTTGGGATCATGTACAAGTTGCGTGATGTTTTTATCTGCATTTTCTCTTTAAGGAGAAGGAATACAGAATGAAACTATAATTTGGGAATTTCTACGGAATTCCAGCAAAGGAATTATATTGTTCCTTTGTCAAAATGATAACTACTCTTATAGGAGTAGGGATGCACTGATCAATATTACTGATAAGACCTGAGTGTGAATAACAAAGGTGGAATAAATTGTGCTATGAAACTACACGAGACAGAAAAGGGACATGAACTAAGTTGTTCTGTTATAGTGTGACGATGGCTACCTACTAAAGCAGGTAGAATCTCTTGCAATTGAGATGCCTGGTTAGGTAAGAATTAAGATCCTCATGAAGAACTCCTTCATGATTTAGGAAATCTAGTAAGGACTAGTAGGATCCTTAGAAAGTTATAATTACTACATTATTAAAAGACTAAACCCAGAGGATATAACTCCTCACGATTGAGACGACGACGAAAATATGTAGGGTCGGATTATCTGACCTATAATGGTTAGAATCGACAACAAGGATAATCTATTTAAACAAGATTAAGAGGAGTCCTTTGGGACTGTTGCTAATTCCCAAGAGTGACCCTTGTTGGTTGTTCCCATTAAGAGAGGGTAACATCCGTATGAGTTATGACTATGAGATTAGTCTTGTAAGTAAATTAAAAGCTCAGAAGAGATAGCGGGGAAATTTTGTATGCCTAACGTGTGTATAGAATAAAGCTTGTGTTAAAGTTTGAAAACTCCAGAGGTTGAGCGCAGAGTATACCAGGAGGAGTAGTGGTTTTAACTCTTGAGAGGAAACACTTAGAAAAAGTTTCTAAGTTTCGAAGAGTTGAAGCGTTCAAAGGTGAAGCGCAGAAAACTAAAGTTCGAAGAAAGAAAAAGTACGAAGGATTGAGTGAGTGAAATCCTTTAGAATTTTTTTTTGAAGATTAGATAATGTTAGCGTCAGAAGTCACTCCTGGATTACGATAGGAGAAGAGCCCAACGCCCATTAGTTTTATGTCATGATAAGTTTAATGGATTATCAAATGGTTAGAGACCCAAGACAGAATCACTCTAGCTCAGGGACCAGGTCTGGTATGTAAAGAACAAAAGAGGTCTTGATCTAACTTCAGTCAGTGGGTTGATTGTAAAATGAGCAGGTGGAAGACTTGGTGAGAGGAGTGAGCAAAACTACCTCGGGCAATAGGCCTTTCAACAGTTTACAGAAGAAAAACTCTAAATGCAAGATCCTCTTGGTTCATAGTTTTGGGGAACTGAAGGGGTGACTTGACTGGATCCTCCAATTCCAAGTCATTCAGCGTTGAGAAAATCACAAGACCGATTAGAGACAACGCAACTGTTACAGTGATCCAACCTACATCATCCTATAACAACTACAACTCGACTTGATCCTCCAATTTCGAGCTATTCTAATATAGTATAAACAAAGACATGGAAAGAAGATGACATTCATAAGGAAAGAAGTCTCAGATGTTAATACATAACCAGAATAACCAGTACTTCGTTAAAGATTTTACAATCGGGAGCCTCACTCAACCATCGATCCTTTGAAAAATATCAAAACTAAGTATATATATTCCTAAAACATTGGCCCAATAGAGGTGTCTTAGACTTTCAGGATGGGGCATCTCTTCAATCAAATCTGGCATGTACTCCTCTGTCATATGCCATATTAACTTGGCATGGCTCATGCCAGCGAGTAGTTGAGCCCTTAAATACTGAATTAGTGTGCACAGACTTCCATGGTGAGTTGAGGATATTGGCATGGCTTCTATGGGAAAACTAGTACAGAGAACTACCACGGCCGGAATTCCTGCCAGGACCTCCATACCTCACAATTAATGAGTGAGGCAAGGTTTCAACCACCCTCTCTCTTCTTCATTCACTCCGAGCAGGTATCAGGATTGGGATCAAGTTGAACTGGCACCTGGAGAACATAGTGATCCCTTCTACAGCTAAAACTAGCACTTCGGCCCTTTGTGCAACTCTTCCTATCGCTCCCCAAGTGACCACAGGCTGTGACCCTGTGAATATCTTCAAAGGCGCCTTTGGCACTTCGCGTCTCGCGGATGGGAAGGAGCTAGTCCTTGCTCTTCAAATTCGCGATGGGCGAGAAGGCGAGGAGCCCAATCATGCACCATGTGTCCCTGTAGGACGGACGACCTTGATCATCTCGACAACACTATGGGCCCAGGTCCTGGATGCCCTCGGCATTTCGCATATCACAGATGGGAAGGAGCTAGTCCTTGCTCTTCCAAGTCATGATGGGAGAGAAGGCGAAAAGCCCAATCGTGCACCACATGTCCCTCTGATGAACGAATGAGATGGATTTGTCATTAAATGGGGCTACCTCCATTCCTAGGTTCACTTGATGTGACCTAGCACTAGGACAGTGGGCTCATCTTCAAAGGTTCCTTCATAATTTTTCATTTCGGTAATTTTAGCTGCAGTGGATGGGAGATCTCTTGTCTCTTGAAATGTCGATCCCCAAAATATCGATAGGCTGCCACCTATCCCAATTGGATCGGACGGCTCAGATTTTGTCTTGAAATATAGGTGGCATCTCTTGTGCTATATCTAGGGCAACTTGGTAGCCTCGAAATCCCGATGACCGTCGATTAGATCTATAGATGGATCTCGGCCGCTGACAACAAAACTTCGCCCGCTCGCTTGACTTGTAGCCTGAAATGAGATTTTTCCGTGCTGCGCTTGGGCGCTTCTCGTGCAACCTGCAGACCTGGGTACTCTTGTGCTCGAGACAAAAATTGTTGTTAACATTAGGATCCATGGGGGATAGAGTCATCCATGTGATGATCTAAGAACTCATTTGCAGCTTCAATGCCTTACTATTGGGCTATGTAGTCATTTACTAAGCCGAAAAATAAAAACGAAGAAAAACAAAAGGACAATATTTACAAACAAAGGAACCGTCTAAGGCTCAAACAAAATATTTCTTCAGAAAATGCCCATTTACTGGGCTATTGAAAACCTCTTCCCCCTCCAAATCCTACAACTTGTACGTGTTACTTGAGAATACTTCATAGATTTTGAAGGGCCCGACCCATAGGCCTTCAAATTTGTCGTGCTTGCCCTTGTCTTGCTTAGGAGAATCCCATTTCAGTACCAGGTCTCCCATCTGTAAATCTTCATTTTTGGCCCTCTTATCAAAAAACTTCTTGATCTTCTACTGATGGTCCTAAATTCTGTCCACTACCTGCTCTCTGGCCTGCTAGAATTCCACCAGTTGATGAACTCTTCTGATCATGTCATCAGACTCTTCTTGATAATCCTGGAAGAAATTTTCTACAGGAATGGCTAGCTGAGAAGGGAAAATAGATTATGCTCCATAAACTAATTGGAAAGTGGAGATGCATATAGATCTCTTTGTGGTCACTCGATCGGCCCATAGAGTGAATTTCAACTTTGAATCCCAGGCCTTTTTGTTGTCTTCCAATAGTCTTTTGATGATCCTTATCAGGATTTTGTTGGAGCACTCTGCTAAACCATTGCCCTGGGGATAGTATGGGGTGGAGTGAATCAGTTTGATCCCGAATTGCTCACAGAACTTGGCTAACAGCTCAGCCTTGAAAGAGGTTGTGTTATCAGTGGCAATCTTGCTTGGGCAGCCAAATCTTGTGATGAGGTCTTCCAGGAATCCAATGATTACCTTGTGGGAAGCACTCCTGGTGGGAATAACTTCTATCCATTTAGTAAAGAAATATATGGAAGTTAGGATCCATCTTTGTTTCCCACTAGAAGCAGGGTGGATTTCTCCAATAAAATCTAGGCCCCATTGCTGGAAAGGTCCCGAAACAACCATAAGCTTTAAAGGCAAAGACCTGAGCTGTTGTTTTCCTGCAAATATTTGACAGTTGATATAGGCTCTGACCTTTCTGCATACGTCAGTGAATATGGTGGGCCAGTAATATCCAGTCCTGAGGATTTTGTAGGTTGTGGATTTCCAGAAATGATTCCCTCCACATTGGCTATCGTGAAATTCAACCATGATCCTATCAGCCTCTTGTGAATTCATGCATTTCAAAAGCACCCCCAGGGGATCCTTCCAATATAAAACTTGATCGACAAGGAAGCATTTGACTACTTTGAGCTTCAGAGCTCTTGCCTCATTTATGTGCAAGCCATCTGGAGGCCGTAACTCCTGCAGAAAATATACTACATATTTATACCAAGGACATCGAGCCAACAGGGGTTCTGCTTGAGGGTCTATATCAGACAGTTGATCCTGCTGATTTTTAGAGCATTCATTGATGAAACCATTTTCTGAGAATTCATTGATGAACCCTACCCCCAAATCTTTGCAATTTTCTTTAGCCAACAACTAAGCTAAACCTTGACCTTTGATTAATTTGGTAGGCCTTATTTCTAAGTCAAACTCAAGGATCTTGGCTATCCACTTACTCCTCCTCCTGTCTATGTCAGGATGAATAAGAATACCTTTAACAACGGCCAAGGGGACATAGGCAATGATTTTTTACTGCAGTACATAGGTTCTAAAGGCTTTGAGAGCCTTTACCAGGGCATAGGCCTACTTCTCCATAATGTCGTACCTAACTTCGGCATCCCTCAGAGCTCTGCTAAAATAGGTAATAGGCTGCTCTAGCCCGACCTCGTTTGTCTGTAATAAAACAACAACCACTGTGTCAGGTGACACAAAGGAGAAAATAAGGAAATCCTTTAAGTAATCGGGACTAATAAGCATAGGATCTTTAGTCAAGGACTTATTTATCTACTCAAAGGAATTTTGAGATTCAGAGGTCCACCTTACTTCATTTCCCTTTCTCAACATGACTGTTATAAGATTTACCATCTCAGGGAAGTTAGAAATAAACCTCCTTAGAAAATTAATCTTACCAAGGAAAGACTGGACCTCCTTCCTGGATCTTGGGATTGATAAGGCCTATATTGCCTCAACTCTGCTAGGATCGATCTTGACTCCTTTGGCTGATACTATGTGACCCAGTAAATTTCCCTCCTTCATGGCGAACATAGATTTCTTGGGATTCAATGAAATGCCAAAACTCCTGCATTTTAGAAAAACCTTCCTGAGATGACAATAGTGTTCTTTATCAGATTTTGAAAAGATGATTATGTCATCTAGATATATGACCAAAAACTTATCCCTTTCCCCAATGAAAGCTATGTCCATGGCTCGTTGAAATGTTGCCCCTGCATTCATCAATCCAAAAGGAATTTTAGCATACATGAAGGTGCCCCATGGAGTGGTAAATGTCGTCTTTTCCCTGTCCTCAGGAAGAACATATATTTGATTGTAGCCAGAAAAGCCATCGATCATGGAAATCCTGGATGCTCCTGTTACCCTCTGCAATATATGTTCCATTTTTGGTAAGGGGTAATTGTCCTTTCATGAGCTCCTGTTCAGGTTTCTAAAATCTACACAGAGTCTAATTTCTCCATTATTCTTCCTTACTGGGACCAAGTTGGCCACCCACTCTGAATATCTTAGTGGCACGATGATCTGGGCTTGTAGCAGCTTCTTCACTTCCCTCTCCATGATGGGCAGCAACATAGGATTGATCTGTCTTAGATTCTTCCTAAATGGCTTTGCCTCCCTTTTTAATGGGATTTTATGCTCAATGATAGAAGCGTCATATGTCTTGATATCTTCATAGGTCTAGGAAAAAACATCAACAAACTCCCTCAATAGTTTAGCGTATTCAGCCCTCTGCTCCTTTGTCAGACTTCTAGACAATTTGACAAACTTGGGTTCATTCTCAGTGCCAATGTTGCACTGAGTTGTATCAGCATCATCCCCTGAGATTTCCCCTTTTAATGCCACGTCATTTCTATCAAAAATCCTTTCCAAAGGAACTAGTCCCGTTGGAATATGATTGCTGGGCAGCTGCACATTGTTACGCTTTGCAATCTTATTTAGAAAATTACCCCCATAAATCTTTTCTTCAGAGACAAAGTCTTGGTCAATATGCATCTATGAAAATTCTTCGACAGTCTCTGAGAATATTTTATTCTCAAGATCATCCTCGAACACCTTCCAATGTTTGACATTGTCAGGTATGGAGGGCCTGTATTTTACTTCCACATTGTATCTGAATTTGGGTGGCAAGGGCACTTTGAAATTGCTTGCTAATGTAGCCAAGGAATCTGCCACTGTTTTCTTCTCTCTCGGGATGAAATAAATGTTAAATGTTGAGAAGAAACTGTCAATTAGGTCTCATACCTCATTTCTATAACTCCTGAGTCGAGGATGCTTAGCCTGATAAGTGTTTATGATCTATTGGACTACTAATTCTGCATCTCCGAACAATGTTACCTCCTGAATTTTCATTTCCTTTGCCGCTCTTAATCCTAGAATAAGAGATTCATATTTTTCCACATTGTTGGTTGTTTCAAATTCTAGCTTGTATGACAAAGATATGGTTTCCTGAGCAGGTGACACAAAAAAAATTCTAGCACCAGCACCTTCCCTAGAAGAGGCTCCATCAAAAAACATTTTCTAGATGGAGGTGATGGGGGAAGAAAATTCATGAGAAGTGGTGGGCTTCTTTCTAAGTTTTAGAAGAGGCTTGGGAGAATTAGTGAGATGCAATAGACTGGAACCTAAATCAGTGTCAAGGGAAAAGATAGGATGGTTGGTAGGATTGGCTTCATCACTGATTATATAGGTTGGCTGGGCCTCTCTATACAACCTCCTGTGTTCCCCTTCAAAGACTGGAATGCTGGCATATGTGAGATCCATCTGTAATGTTCCTCCAAGATTTTTAATCCAAGACCTAGACAACAACATGCCAAACTTGGGGGGAACATAAACTACCACAATGTCCATGACCACACTCTTCATTGGCAACTGAAATAAAGAGACCACCAAATCTTTGATGACTCCAAGACATTACACCCTCCTTGAATCAAAAGAGTACAAATCATGATAAGCCTTGGTCACCTCCAGTCCCAACTCTTCCATGACTATTTTGGGCATAAGGTTGTGGGAAGCTCCTGAATCCATCAGGAAACTATGCAACACTTTATCATGTATGTTTAGGGAGGTGTAGAAGGGAGGGGATGAATCATCTCTATCTTCTACCATGGGGCCTAGGATGACTAATGGATTTTCATCTTGGAGATTTATTGAGTCCATGGAAGGTTGGGGGGGCTCAGATTGTAGCATCTTGGAGAGGGACCTTTTGAAATCTTCATTTTTAACTAGTTCGGATAAGGGCACAGGAATTCTAATCTTTTAAATCTCATGCTCAAAACTAAAGGAGGGGAGATATTTAGGAGCTTCCCTTACCTCGTAGGCAGGTTCCTTGGCTGTTGGTGAAGCATTCTGAGCTTTCTTTTCTTTATTAGTGGTTGCTGCAGCTTTAGTAGGACTTTCTGCTATGAGGGGTTGATCCTGGCTATCAAAATTACCTTCTTTCCTTTTTGACCTAAGATTGTATCTGTTAGGAGTGTTGTTGGCCTTTTCCCCTTTACTCAACTCATTGATTTGATTATTGATAAGGGATTCTTCATATGCAGATTGAGTCAAATGAGGAAACAGGGAAGTTTCCTCGATGCAGTGGATTTCAGGGTCGAGTTCATCTACCTCCTCCCCTTCCCCATGAGCAACTAGGCTATTCTGGAGACGGGTCTGAATCCTCTGATCATCCCTATCTCTGCTTCTTTGTTCCTTTGGAATATTCTATGGCATATGGTTACCAGGCCTCCTGAAACCTTTGTTATCAGTATTCTGGGGGTTTCTGTATGTGGGCTTCCCCTCTAACTCCCACCTATCCATCCTATCCAAAAGGGATTTCAGTATTTTAGCCACCTCATCTGTCTAAAGAGGAAGGGGAGAGGAATGTGATGAGGAGGTCTCTGTTCTTCTCCTAGATATGTCTATGTCAGCCTTACTCCTGAGTCGATCAACAACCAATATGTTAGACTCTACTTCCACGGTTGCGTTCTGCATGTGAGCCAGGGTGGTGGCTCTCCTTTCCCTCAGCAGGAGGCATAAATCAAGATCAAAAGCGTTGGCATAAGTGATCTTTGTAGAAGCTTCAAAGGGATTTATCTCGATGGGGATCTTATTATACATTTTATTAAATCTTTTGGAGAAGTCAGAGACGGACTCTCCTTCCCTTCTCTTCAAAGACCCAAACTCAGTCATGTAATACACAAAGTCCTTTTTGTCTCCCCATTGTCTCAAAAAGGCACTATCCAAAGCCTCAATCCCATCAATAGATCCAGGAGGCAGGGCCCTAACTATTTTCTAGCCTCGCCTTCAAGACTATGGATGAAAATCCTCATCCATACATATGCATGCATGATAATATGGGTGTTTGTAAAATTGTAGAAGGATTCAAGGTGTTCTTCTGTAGCTATGTCCCCTTTGCCCGTAAACTTGGGAAGCTGCTTGAGGTAGCCATCGACTAGAAGGGCATTGAGAGGCTGAGGTAACACAAGGGGAGCATACCTAGCAACTATAATAGCCTCTATTCTGGTCATGGGGGGATTTGCTCCTGCCATAGGAATATTAGGTGGAGGAGAACTTGGAGGAGAAGGAGTTCATGAAGGGGCTATTGGGAATGAGCCTCTAAGTGAAATGGGAAACAATAGGGGATTTAGGGAGAAGGCTAACGGGCTTAAGTCAGCAAATGCTTCTCTTTGTGCAGAAGCGACAACAGTAACAAGAGGAGGAGTGGTAAAACTAGGGGTTGGGAAATATTCTGTGGTCCTGGGTCTACGCCAAGGTATAGATTTAGGGGAGAGGGGAGTGACAAGGATTTCTCCCTCCAATCCCAGACCATGAGGGGAAAACTCAGCAGGAACACTCTCAAAATTCAGGAAACGGGAAACTTCAGAAAAAGGTCTGTTAAGAAATTGAGGAGGAGAAAATGGAGTTCCTACAGAAGGAGATGGAAGATTACCTGGTTCGGAGGCAGAAGCTTCTCCTTCAGAGTCCTTTCCTTTTCTGAGAACCACCTCCAGATCAGTTTCAGGTGTAGCTAGAGGCAGCTGTGGATGGGACCGCGTGTGTCTTCCTTTGAAAGCCACAATTAACACGATAGGTTCACCACATTGGAGTCATCACAATGGAGTCGCCAGGTGCATAGTAGCAATCTTTAAAGGCTCTGATACCTGATGCATCTTCAGAATCAGAGGCTCAATGTCATTCAATCCTAGGGAAAATTTTCAACTTTGTCCCTGGCAACGGTGCCAGAAATGTTAGCATCAGAAGTCACTCCTGGATTGCAACAGGAGCAGAGCCCAACACTAATCCGTTTTATGTCATGATACGTTTAATGGATGATCAAATGGTTAGAGACCCAGGACGGAATTACTCTAGCTCAGGGACCGGGTCTAGTATATAAAGAACAAAAGAGGTCTTGATCTAACTTCAGTTAGTGGGTTGATTGTAAAATGAGCAGGTGGAAGACTTGGTGAGAGGAGTGAGCAAAGCTACCTCGGGCAACAGGCCTTTCGGCGGTTTGCAGAAGAAAAACTATAAATGCAAGATCCTCTTGGTTTAGATTTTTGGGGAACTGAAGGGGTGACTTGACTGGATCCTCCAATTCCAAGTCATTCAGTGTTGAGAAAAGCACAAGACCAATTAGAGACAATGCAGTTGTTACAGTGATCCAACCTACATCATCCTATAACAGCTACAACTCGACTGGATCCTCCAATTCTGAGTTGTTATAATACAGTATAAACAAAGACATGGAAATAAGCTGACATTCATAAGGCAAGAAGTCTCAGATGTTAATACATAACCAGAATAACTAGTACTTCGTTAAAGATTTTACAATCGAGAGCCTTGCTCAACCATCGATCCTTTGAAAAATATCAAAACTAATTATATATATTCCTAAAACATTGGCGTAACAGAGGCGTCTTAGACTTTCAGGATGGGGCGTCTCTTCAATCAAATCTGGCCTGCACTCTTCTATCATACGTCATCTTAACTTGGCATGGCTCATGCTAGGGGGTAGCTGAGCCCTTAAATGATGAATTAGTGTGCACAAACTTCCCTGGTGAGTTGAGGACATCGGCATGGATTCTATGGGAAAACCAGTACAGAGGAATATTGCGGGCGAACTTCTTGCCAGGACCTCCATACCTCACAATTAATGAGTCAGGCGAGGTTTCAACCACCCTCTCTCTTCTTCATTCACTCTGAGCAGGTATCAGGATTGGGATCAAGTTGAACTGGCACCTGGAGAACACGGTGATCTCTTCTGCAGCTAAACCTGGTGCTTCGGCCCTTTGCGCAACTCTTCCTATCTCCCCCCAATTGACCACGGGCTGTGACCCTATGCATATCTTCAAAGGTGCCTTCGACACTTCATGTCTCATGGATGGGAAGGAGCTAGTCCTTGCTCTTCAAAGTCACGATGGGTGAGAAGGCGAGGAGCCCAATCTGCACCACGTGTCCCTGTGGGAGGGATGACCCTGATCATCTCAAAAACACTGTGGGCCCTAGTCCTAGATGTGCTCGACATTTCGCGTCTCATGGATGGGAAGGAGCTAGTCCTTTCTCTTCCAAGTCGTGATGGGTAAGAAGGTGAAAATCCCAATCGCGCACCACGTATCCCTCTGATGAACGACTGAGATGGATTTGTCAGTAAATGGGGGCTACCTCCATTCCCAGGTTCGCTTGACATGACCTAGCGCTAGGACCGTGCGCTCATCTTCAAAGGTGCCTTTGACATTTTGCATTTCAGTAATTTCAGCTACAGTGGATGGGATATCTCTTGTCTCTCGAAATGTCGATCCCCAAAATATCGATAGGCTGCCACCTATCCCAACTGGATCGGACGACTCAGATTTTGTCTTGAAATATAGGTGTCATCTCTTGTGCTATATCTTGGGAAACTTGGTAGCCCCAAAATCCCGATGACTGTCGATCAACTCTATATATAGACCTCGACTGCTGACAACAAAACTTCGCCCGCTCGTTTGACTTGTAGCCTGAAATGAGATTTTTCCGTGTTGCGCTTGGGTGCTTCTCGTGCAACCTGCAGACCTGGGTACTATTGTGCTCAGGACAAAAATTTTTGTTAAAAGATAAGATCGAGAGCCAAGATCCATTCAGAAAGAGCCAAAATGTTTCAAGTTGTTCGATCTCGGAGAAGTAGCGCACTGGTTAGTTGCGAGGAGATACCAGAATTTCGCAAAACCAAAGGGCTTGGAAGAAGCAACAAGAAATTCACGAAAATATCATAGCGTTGATCAAGGAGCGATCTGGACTATTGATCATCTAGAGAGAATTTCACAATTTCGTGGATCGAGAGAACAGAGGTGAAAGGTCTTTCGACTTCGCGACACATGAAATTGTGAAATCCCGATACGCGAAACCCCGACGAGATCTGAGCTGCCAAATTGTGGAAGAATCAGGACCATCCGATTGAGAACTCCCAAATTTCGCAATTTTTGGGATCGAAGTCTTCGAGGGGCTTCATAACAGGAGTCCCAAAGTCATGAAACATGAAATCACGACACAATCACAACCGTTGGTTGGAGAGCTGTTGGTGATCGCTGATCTAATCCAAAATTTCAGCATTTCGAGTATCGAGAGTTTGAAGGACAGAGAGTTGATTGACTCATATCGCCGATACTTGAAATCCTGACGCACCTTTTTGGGTTAGTGTGTGGTCACAAGGCATGGTCACATGGAAGAGACTTGCGTTTAAGCGCTTTTACACACAGGCCAAAATTTTTGAAGACCCATGGATTTTTTCTTATAGGTTCCAGTAGGGAATCAAAGACTATTTCAGTTCAGTCTTAAGAAGATCCTAAAATCGAGAGGTCATGCCACCCTTGGAGAGAAAGAGGGGGGGGGTCTACACCATATAACTATGACAGCTACATGCAGGCTTAGGATTATGAAAATGGTTAAGTACGTCATAGATGTAAGTTAACAAAGACACATGTTTATATTCCTTAAGAGGAATATTTAGTAAAAAGCTAAAGCTAACTCAAGGCTAAGGCCATCGCAAATAGTGATGGATATGCAACAAGGGAGTTTCATGCCGAAGGAGTTCCCGGTGGAGGAACTATGTAAGGACTTTGTCAGAAGAACAGAGTCACAACCCTAATAATTGTTGAAGGTTGGACAATGGGCTGCAAGGCCTGTCCATATATAAGAATCCTGGATTACATTTTGAAAGAATCATGTAATTAATAGAAGACTAACAACTAAATATTGACCATTCTGATAACCGAATGGAAGTGTGTAGGATGCACATGTTCATGATTCATTATGAGAAAAGAGTTTCTATTAAAGCATACTGCGGTATCCCAAAAAGGGTTAGGGTGAGGCCTAACCAAGGCGGCTCAAGGAAAAGAGAAGGAATATCCTGACAGGGAGTAGAATTGAAAAAGTAGAGAAGAGACAGTGAGGCCTTAGAGATAACTTGGCTGGGATGAAAATTCCCAGGTGGTGTAGGAAGAGTTGGAAGAAGGGGAGAGTCCTCAACTCTTTCCTCGCTGAGTATTATGTTTTCCCTTGGATGAGAAAGCTGGTACACCAATAAAAATAAAAAGGTCTTGACACCATAAGTAATAAGGATTGTATTACCAAAGATACAATCGAAATTTGTTTGTGTTGCACTTATGGAAACATTTGAGGATGTTTATGAATTCGAATGTTATGATACATGCATTTGGTTTAATATTACAACTAATGTAATTGTGTCTATGATGATGCATGCTGTGTATAGAAATGAATTGGAGCTATTGAGGAAGATAGTTGCAATGATGGGCAACCTCAAACAGAGAATGACCAAGAGAAGGTTGTGAGTGAAATATTGTTGACAGGGTTGTAAAAGTCCCCATAAAGCACTGGTGATGAGGTAAAAATAAGAAAGAGGGTGCTAGTAGCCAAGAAAAGGTATAAAGATATTCGTGCATGTGTGGCATAGGGTATGAAGGGATTTGGTAAGAACCCCTTCTGAAATATTTTATTGTCTTAGTGTTATGCATAAACTTGAAAGGCAATTGTATTCCTTGGATACCCAAATAAGGTATGACTCATGATGAAGAACCAAAATGATGGAGTTATGAACCTCTGGAGGTATGCATCTTTAGAAACCAACCTTGAAAGATTTGGTTGAGAAACAGTCAGATATGGGAAATAATACGACCTTGCTACAATGTAACAGGTTTCACCAGCTATTTCATCCTGAATCTGACCCTTTATCTATTGAAAAGCAGAGCTTTCACCAGCTAACTAGCAAAGTTCAAGGCAAAATAGCTGGTGAAAGTGCAGATTTTTTAAATGAAAACTGCCTTGGGAAAAATCGAAGTTCTGAGTCATGGAGAGTCTATTTTACATGCTTGAATAGTCAATTGACATCTAGAAATCCTAATATTTCCAATGGTACTTTCAAATATGCATTTGCAGCTTGGGAAGGTAGTCAAAATTTCCCTGCAATATTAGGCATCATTTTTCAAACAAATTTCAGAATGAATTATTTGATCGCTAACATCTGGCTCCAACTGGGATGGAGACCTCCCTGCTGTTGAAATTACTAATACAACTGAGAGGGGGGGATGAATCAGTTGTCTTTGATCTTAAACAATTTTAACTCTATTAAAATATTCTTAATCTTTCTTCAAGTGATCATCAACATTATACAGCATATGGACAGTAAAAGTAAAAAGCATCAGTCACACATAAGGTATACATAGAGACAAATTTTACGAGGAAACCCATAAAGGGAGAAAACCTCTTCTTCTTCGAAATGATAGGCAATATTTTAAGTTTTGTACATCATCTTTAATTGAGAACCAACTCAATGTGAGGCTGCTACCTCTATTTTACAAGCTGCAACTTGTTTGAGAGCACCAACTCTCTAGTTTCCCTAGCACCCACTAGAAGGAAGCACCCACTCCCTGAATATTCCATCACCAACTGGATGGAAGCACCAACTTCATGAATGTTCCAGCACCAACTGGATGGAAACACCAACTTCCAGTTACACAGGCTCCAACCTATATGACAGAGAACACTTGCTCTCCCTTGCACCACCCTGCCACCCAGGTTTCTCTAGCTGCAACCAGATGGAAGCTACAACTTCCTGTGTTCAAGCTTCCACTTGAACCTCTGAGGACAACAGTCCTCCCAAGCACCTCCCAACCTCCATAGAATATGAATGGATAAATAAATAGTCAACTTTACAGATAAATCAGTTCTTACCAATCTTTCTTTGTTCTATAAATCTGGTCTTCTACACACTGTTCTGCTGCTCTTCTCTTCCTCTGTCTGTTCAGCAGGTATGCTCTGCATCAACTCATTCTCTCATTCTTCTCTTCTTTTTCTCTTTCTGTCATTCTTCTCTGCTTCTTCTCTTTCTGTCATTCTGCTCTTCTTCTTCTCTGTGTTTCATCTCACTCTGCACATTTTCTAAGTCTCATGCTACGCATCCTCTCATTTTCCCTTTCTTACTGTTTCGTTCATTTTCCATCTGGAACAACCAACCATACACAGTCTGTCTCATTTTCTTTTATACACAACTACACGACGGTTAAACTTCCCAACTCCTTAGGCAAAAGGAAGACAACTGTCTGAGCAACTGAAACACCAACTGAAACGCTAACTGATTTGCAATCATGAATCTGTTTCACTAATAGAATCGTAACTGAGGGGTTAACTATGAGAGAGAACAATAACCTTCTGATCATATTCCAATTTATCTACACCCTTGGATGAACTTTATTAATCTTGCCTTTCAATTGGGTTTCGACATTTCGGCATTCCTGATGTTCAATGTTCTTGTCACTTACAAATCCTGATCCTCAAAATTCCGTAAAGAAGTCGAATCAACGATCCAGATCATATCTTGATCTGACGGTTCAGATTACATCGCGATTTCACATATTGCGATATCAAGATTCCTGATGTCAATAATCTTTGACATGTCCAACTCTCGATCCCTGAAACTCTGACAAGGGTCGGAATCAATGGTCCAGATTCAACCTTAATCTAACAGCTCAGATTACATCGCGATTTCACATATCGCGATATCGGGATTCCTGATGTAAAAAATATTTGACATGTCCAACATGCGATCCTCGAAACTCCGACATGGTGTACATCTGCTGACATCACATGTGTTAAATAACTACCACATATCACCCTGATTCGTGACTTACATGTGCTTGGCATGTTGAATTAGTCTGACACTTGTCATTACCTGGTTGTGCCACGTGTTCCTAGCTGATGTGGTTTGCTGACGTGAGTCGGATCGACGGTTCAGATGTGATCTTGATTTGACGGATCAGATTACGTCGGGATTTTTCTTATCGAGAAATCGAGATTCCTATTGCATTGTTTCTTTGACATCTCCAACATGTGATCCTCGAAACTCTGACAGGGAGTCGGATCAACGGTTCAGATGTGATATTTATTTGATGGCTCAGATTACGTCGAGATTTTGCATATCGAGAAATTGGGATTCATGTTGCATTGTTTCTTTGACATCTCCAACACACGATCCTCGAAACTCCAATAGGGAGTCAGATCAACGGTCCACATAACCCCTTGAGATGGATGGTCCTCCTGCTTTCGGGATTTGTGAGCCCTCTACTCCTTGCACTTTTAAATATCGTGCAGGTTTTCCTCAATCCAATGGTGGTCAGACTCTATGCTCAGATCTAATGCCTGATATCTATCCTCCTCTTCAACGTGCTCCTCTTGTCTTTATTCAGATCTGATGGCCCTCATGCTGTCGGGAATTTTGGATGGGATCCAACGATCAAAAATGCTTCTCGGGCCTTCAATCATTTTATCAATGTTGCGTTGCCTTCGATCATTCGATCTTCCTGGACTTATCTTCTATTTTCCTGTTGATCATCACTACTGTACTCAAGCCATCATTACTTTTGTACTTGCCATCAATGACAAGCATTCGCTGTCTGTTAAATATTTTCCATTCACTGTTTGTTAAATATTTTCCATTCACTGTCTGTTAAATACTTGCCAACAATCTCCCCCTTTGGCATTTATGGCAATACAAGTACCCACATGCATTCGGATTTCTTCTCCCGAACTCCTTTTCTCCCCCTTTGACATCAATGTCAAAGAAGAAACATTCTTCCCCTGATTTGTTGCAAAACATACTCCCCCTGTCGACTATAAGAATCTTGGAAATACACCAGATATTCAATAAGTACTCCCCCTGACCAGGTGAACAGATTATACACAAGAGATTCTAACCCCCAACTTTTGATGAAGGTATCCAAAAGGGGTCGCTGCTAATGGTTTAGTAAAGATATCAACAATCTGTTCTGTAGAAGGTATATAATTCAGTTGAACAATTCTATTTGTAACTTGTTCTCTGAGAAAATGGTACTTGATTGGAATATGCTTAGTCTTGGAATGAAGAACAAGATTCTTGGAAACACTAATGACACTTGTGTTATCACAATGAATTGGAATGGGATTAGTGTAATTTACCTTCAGATCTGCAAGAGTTTGTATCATCCATAAAATTTATGTGCAACAAGTAGCAACAGCAATGTATTCTTCCTCTGTAGTGGATAATGAGATGGATCCTTTCTTTTTACTAAGCCATGCAACTAATGAGTCACCCAGAAAAAATGCTCCTCCACTGGTGCTTTTTCTCTCATCAACATAGTTTGCCCAGTCTGCATCTGAATAAGCAGTTAACTGGAAATTCTGATTTCTAGGATACCACAGACCATAAGTCATTGTTCCCTTCAAGTATTTAAATATCCTTTTGACATCTACCCAATGACTTTGTTTAGGAGCACACTTAAAACGACCTACCATTCCAATAGCTTGCATTATATCAGGACGTGATGTTGTGATGTACAGAAGACTGCCTATCATGGAGCGATATGTCCTTTGATCAACATCAAGTGAGATATCATCTTTACTCAGCTTGCAGCCAACCACCATAGGTGTGCTAACTGTAGAGGAATATTCCATCTGAAATTTCTTCAACATTTATTTCAAATATTTTTCTTGAGAAATAAAAATTCCTTCAGAGCTTTGTTTTACTTGTAGGCCAAGAAAGTATGACAATTCTCCTATCATGGACATTTCAAATTCTGTTTGCATAGAATTAGCAAACCATTGGACATATGATTCATTAGTACAGCCAAAAATAATATCATCTACATAGACCAAAACAACTAGTAAATTATCACCTTTAGACTTAATGTAAAGGTTACTGTCAACAATACATTTCTTGAACCCTTTTTCTTGTAGAAATTTGTTCAGTCTATAATACCAAGCTCGTGGTGCTTGTTTCAGTCCATATAAGGCCTTCTTCAGCTTACAAACATAATTAGTATTATCTGTCAATGAGAATCCTTCAGGTTGCTCCATATATACTTCTTCCTCTAGATCTCCATTAAGAAATGCTGACTTAACATCCATCTAATAAACTTTGAAGTTCTTGTGACATGAATAAGCAAGAAATATTCTGATAGATTCCAATCTTGCCACTGGTGCAAAAGTTTCATCAAAGTCCTGACCTTCAACTTGTGCATATCCCTTACAGACCAATCTAGCTTTATTTCTAAAAACTTGTCCTTTTTCATTCATTTTATTCTTGAACACCCATTTGGAACCTATTACATTCTTATTTTCAGGTCTAGGGACAAGCTCCCAAGTATTGTTCTTCTCACTCTGATCAAGCTCTTCATTCATTGCTCTAATCCAATTATCTTCCTGGATAGCTTCCTCAAAATTTTTAGGTTCAGTCATAGATAAAAAATCAACATGAGATTGTTCTGAGTCTTTAATCAATTTCCTTCTTGTCTGAACTCCTTCATTTATATCCCCAATTATCTGATTTTCAGGATGATTCTTTCTAATAATTATGAGAGGTGATTTTGCTTCTTTCTGTTTATTTGTGTCAGTTTGAATATTCATATCTTCATCTGATCCAGACTCTTCTCTTTCTAATCCTTGGACCTGTTCATCTTCATCTTCAACTGTATCTTCTATTATTGGTTCAGCACTGCTTACATTTCTGACTGGAATTTCTTCATCAACTTTTATATCTATACAATCAACTAGTTTGTGCAGTCTCTTATTGTAGCATCTGTATCCTTTACTATTTGTAGCATAACTCAAGAAGATACTTTCATCAGCCCTGTCATCATATTTGCCAATATTTTCATCATTGTTCTTGATCTAACATTTACTCCCGAAAACTTTAAAATGCTTGATTGAGGCAGGTCTACCAAACCAAAGTTCATAAGGGGTCTTGTCACTGTGTGGTCTGAGATGAGCTTTGTTAAGGATATGAACAACTGTATGTATTTCTTCCACCCAATATCTCTGAGGTATGTTCCTTTCATTCATCATTGATCTTGCCATTTGCTGTACTGACCTATTCTGTCTCTCAACAACTCCATTTTGTTGTGGAGTCCTTGGAATTGTGTACTCTCTTTTGATCCCATGCTTATCACAGAACTCTTTGAAGTTTCCTGAACTGAACTCTCCTCCTCTATCAGACCTTATTTCCTTTAATCTTTTTCCTGTTTGATTCTCATTCAGAGCCTTAAATACCTTGAATTTTTCAAATGCTTTAGATTTTTCTTTCAAAAAGGAAACCCAGGTTAGTCTAGAATAGTCATCAATAATCAACATAAAGTAATTTTCTTTTCCTGTACCTTCTTTCCTTGATGGACCACATAGATCCATATGTACTAATTGAAGAGGTTTTTCTATTGAGGGAAAGTTTTTAGATTTGAACTGAGTGTGAGTAAGCTTTCCTATCTGATAGGGTTTACAAACAGAATCATATGACTTTGATATCTTCAGAAGATCTTTTACTGCCCCATTGTTTTTGAGTTTGATTATGTGATCAAAATTTAGGTGACCAAGTCTCCTATGCCACAACCAAATTTCATCATATTTTCTTAAGTTGCATTCTTCTTCTTCTTCTTTTAAAACATATACATTGTTTTCTGTTCTTATACCTTTTGCAACTAGCTGACCTGAATCCACAGTTTTTATTTTACAGTCTTTAGAGGTAAAAACAACTTCACACCCTCGGTCACAGACTTGACTGACACTAAGTAGATTATGTTTCAAATCTTCTACAAGCAACACATCTTGAGCTTTTCTTTTTCCATTACACAAATTTACAATTCCTTTACCTTTTATCTTTCCAAGTGCATCATTTCCAAAAGTTACATTCCCTGATTTGCTATCACTTAGAGTTAGAAACTTACTTCTATCTCCAGTCATGTGTTTGGAGCATCCACTATCAATATACCAGGGATTCTTTTTCCTTTGGGCTGATAGCACTAGTCCACACTTGTCATCTACTTTCTTCTTCCATACTTTGACATTTTCAGTAGTGGAGATCAAATCTGAATTGTATTCCCTTAAGCGACAGTCTGTAGCTTTATGACCATACTTATGACAGTTGTAACATTCTGGTTCATTGAATAATAGATCATAACGATTTTTATGCTCATATCTGTTGTTGTGTTTCACCTGTGTCCTTCTCCCGGTCATCACATGATTTATAATCTGTGATTGTTTGTTGATTGGCTGTCTCAATCTTTGTTGTGGAAGATAGTTATTCATTGTATATCTTGATTGTTCATATCTAAATCTTAAAGAACAATTTATAGCTTTGTGACCAAAATTAGAACAGAGAAAACTGTAACCATAGAAAAAATCTTTGTACCTTGAAAAAATATGTCTTCTTTGAGGAGGTCGACTTCTGTCATGCCAATAATCTTTCCGGTATATAAATTCAGGTATGGGGCTTTTTCTTTCATTTCTTCTTGGTGGTTGATTTTCCTTTTTTGTTTCTGCAGAGTGGCTGTTGCCAATGTTTGAGGATTTGACAAACTTGATAGATTCTGTATTACTTGGATGATCACTACTTGACCCTTATTCATATCCCAATCCAGCTTTCAACTTTGAATTTCTTTGCTGATTTAGAATGGAGGTTAATTCTTCTGAGGCTTTAATACTTGGCAGATTTTGATGATACAGTCCCTTAAATTTCTCCATTTCTTTTCTAGCTTTTACTATCTCTTCTTCTAAAGCTTCACACCTGAATTTATTCTCTGACAATTGTTGTTTCAATATGTCTTCTATTTTCTTTGCCTCTTCTAATTCCACTTTCAACAGAGCAAAGTCTTCATCAGGTTCTTTACTGTCTTTCTTGAACTATATCAACAATTGTTTTTGCTTTCTGTTCTTAGTTCTTAGTCTATCAATTTCTTCCAGTGCACTGATCAGTTCTCCTTCCAAATCAACCATAGCTTCTTCATCATTCTCATCACTGCCTGTGATTTTATTATCATAATCCTCCTTGGCCATAAGCATAAAGTCATTTGCCTTATCTTCACAGGATGAGTCACTATCGATGTCTTCTGAGGAATTGTCATTATTTGCAACCAAGCTTTTCTTCTTATTATATTTCTTGTATTTGTACTTATTTTCATCATCAGAGTTCTGGTCCTTTTTCTGATGGGGACACTTAGATTCAAAATGACCTATCTTACCACAGTTAAATCATTTGAAGGGCAACTTCCCTTGATATTTTCCTGACCCTTTCTTTAACCTTCTCACAAATTTTGCCTCAATATCATCTACTTCTAAATCAGTATTCTTGTCTTCTTTAAAAGATGCTTCTCTAGTACTGGATTTATCTTTGTTAATTCTCATTTCATATGCAGTTAGAGTTCCTAGAATTTGATCAATGGATAGAGTTTTAAGATCATTTAATTCTTCTATTGCAGAGACTTTTGGATTAAATTTATCAGGCAGAGATCTTAAAATCTTCTGAACTAAGAGAGAGTCATCAAACTCCTAACCAAGACCCTTCATAGCATTTACATGTTCTTCAACTCTTAAAAAATACTTGCTAATCGTTTCATCTTCATTCATCTTTAGTTGTTCAAATTTCAATCTGTATGTTTGGAGTTTGGCATCTTTTACTTTCTCATTTCGTTCATAACTGTTAATAAGTTTATCCCACATTGCTTTGGCAGTATCAAGATGCATCACCTTTACAAATTCAGCTTCAGCAAGTCCATTCAAGATAGCATTCATCCCCTTAGCATTAAAACTAAACTCTAACTTATCATCCTTGGAGGCTAGCACAATAGGTTTTGTATATCCAGTCTCTATTACATCCCAAACATCAGCACCCAAGGCCATTAAGTATGTTCTCATTTTAATTTTCCAGAAGGAAAAAATTGTTCCATCAAACGGGGGGGCTTAGAGGTTGAAGTCCCTTCATGACTTGTCACGTTTAAGCTTACAGATCTACCTTTAGATAAAAGGAACCCGCTCTGATACCAATTGTTGAAATTACTAATACAACTGA
>ML797737.1:58131-80736 GCA_009831015.1 Picea engelmannii
ATAAAGCGCTTATAAAAATTGATTAGACATTTTTATATTTTCTGGTAGCAAACCTACATTAGATTAGTCGTAGGGCTTTGGAATAGGTGTGAAAGATAACTTTCCAAAGCTGCAAACAAACATAGTATCTTGTGATAGGGAGACTTAAATCCACTTACTACATTGTGTCCTGGGAAGCCCTTCTAACACAAGGGTCAATCACAAGGTTGCATTGAGACTGGCAGAGTTACTCACCCTACTTTGTTGGTCTTGGTGTAGAGATTTCGTGTGTTATGGGGGTTGCTTGAAGGTATACCCACAATTATGAGTGGAAGCTTTTTGAGTTGATTTCGGGCTAGATACCCTGCCCTTGCGCGTGGATCGGACTATCGACTGTTTCCCTAGGCATCACTATAGTGATTGGTGACCTTAGTGGCCTATCTCTTTAGGGTCTTTACACAAGGTGACTGTGGAGAGGAAAGTCTTCACGGTACCTGGAATCGACGTTGGCCAAACTCACTCGAGCTCCTTGGAGGGTATACCCACGATTATGTGTGGGATCTTGCACCGGGGTGTAAGTCCATTAAGCAGGTCGTCAATGTAACTTTTCCACGCGCTCTATCTCATCCCCTTCTTACATTGTTCCCGCGACGTTGGATTTCATCACCAACTAGTGTGCTCATTGTAAGAAGGTTTTGTTTGTTTGCTTGCTTCCTAGATTTTTAGCGTGTGCTGTTTGTTTTCCCTAGCAGACTCTAGGTTGTATTTATTTAATGGTGTCAGTTCCCGGAATAACCAATGAAGGAACCCCTGCTCCAGGGAAACCTTTTATTTTTCCTTCTTATGGAAACATTGGTCCTCCTCATATTGCTACTTTGAGCCTTCCAGGTCTCACGATTGGATTACTGGTATGGTTGTTTTCCACTCAGGTAATCCCGAATGCAGTTAGTGCTTCAGTCACAAGCACTTCCCCCCAAGAGCATCAACCTCATGTTGATCCTTCATGTTCTTCACTAGTAAGGTCTTCTTCGCCTTCTTCACTTGAAATGTCACCTTCCATTTCATCTTCTTCGTCAGGTGAAAGTTCTAAAGCTAGTAACCCGGTGAATAAGAAGAAGAAGAAAAGGAAGATTAAGAAGAAGAAAATTAAGCAAGGATCCAAACTTCCAACCACTATCAAACATGTTGGAAAACAACCAGTTACTATTATTCGTGCTAGAAGTGTTGATGATGTCAAGATCACCCAAGCAACCCATAAGACCAGGTACCCTTGCAGGATTTGTAAGGGTAGCCATCTTCTTAAGGAATGCCCTAGTCTATCCAAGGTTATAGAAGCATGGTCTACACATCCTCACCAACCCACGTCGTTAGCCTCTAAACAACATGCGGACAACCCCCCGTCAACTAGTCATGATACGGTTGGGAAGAAGAAAAGTAAAGTCAAGTTCCCGTGTATGTTATGCAAAGGGAGTCATCTCACTCACCTTTGTCCTCATATGAATGAAACCTCGAAATTACTGGAAGACATAATTGTTTCATAGCCTCAACTTCCAGCTGCATACCGTAAGCTTTGTCTCAACCCTCCAATAGTTGATGGAATGATCACTCTGGTCCCTTCACTGGTCAATCCGGTTGATCATGACGTCAATATGGTCACGTCCTTAGTTGAACCAGTGGACAAAGTGGTTGATCTGATACCATCCTCGGTCAATCCCACTCTCCCCTTAGAGAGTGAAACCCAAGAGGTAAATATGTTTCCACTTGTCGATCCCATTCTCCCCCTGGAGAATGAAACCCAAGTGGTCGATGTGATCTCTCCATCGGTCGATCCTACTCTCCCGCTAGAGAGTAAACCTGATACTGCCCATGTTTTTCTCATTGATACAGACTCTGTTGTGTCAGGGGGTATTCCTCCTTCTCCCATGAAACTCCCTCCAAGTAATGAGGCCATCTGTTTTGATTGGGGTGTACTAACTGGACCTCATCTTCCCTCTCACATTCCTTTCCAGATTGCAGTATAGTTTTGTGGTCGAGACGTTCCTCAGACACTGATAGATGAAGGTTCGTATGTTAGTATTTTGTCCTCTATTTCTTGGCAATCTTTGGGTTGTCCTCCACCTGCACCGGTTACGCAAAATATATTAGATTTTAACAGAAGAACCAGTCAACCTTTAGGGACCCTTCCTCAGTTTCCTGTAACTTTGGGAGGGAAAACTATCTTTATTGACGTCATGGTAGTCCAAGACCCCTTGGATTTTTCTTCGCTCCTTGGGAAAGATTATGTCTATGCCATGAAAGCTATTGTGTCTACTCTTTTTCATGTGATATCTTTCCCTCACGATGGACGAGTTGTGACTATTGATCAACTTTCATTCATTGACCGTGCCTGGATTGCCTCCCTGAATGGTTCTTATATGCAGATAGTATTGCCCCCGCCACAGGTCAATTATGTGGCGTTGTCACCCATGGCTTCAACTTTTGATGACTTAGATCCAGGAGTTGACATGGTGATCTCTCCGATAGGGTTGTTAGAGCCTGATCTCTTTACTCCTGTCGCAACCCTCGACATGGTTTCCTTCCAGAGTGTGCTTCTTCCTTCCAGTGAAGACCTCTTGGAAGTCATGACCGAGTTTTTTCCCTTGACATGGTCTCCTTCCGGAGCATTGTCCTCTTGGAATCCATGATCAATAAGACTCAAGGATAGTTTTTTACATCTCTGTAGCAACCTTGTTAAAAAATGAAACAGAGGTTACTAGCATAGTTCTTGTTTCTATGTCAAGCTCGTTAAAAAATGAAATAGTTTTCCCCCTCTATATTTGAGTCAAGTCCTTCATCTAGTATTTGAAGCTTCATTTCATTCTCCTTTGTAGTTGGATGAAAGAAAGCTTGGGGGGAATTTTCCTCAGCCTCTGGACTTCATGCTGAAGTTAAGCCGCTAGTTTCTTAAGCTGGGGGCTAAGTACCAACCATGCATTGGGAAGTTGCAAGCATAGTTTTCTATGGTTCAAGCTTGTGTAAAAATGAAACCACTTACCTCAAGCATAGTTTCCTCTGGTTCAAGCTTGTGTAAAAATGAAACCAGGTCCAGGCATAGTTTTGTTTAGTTTTTAAGCTTGTGTAAAAATTAAAATCTATCCCAAGCATAGTTTTGTTTTGTTTTAAAGCTTGCGTAAAAATGAAAACAATCCTGAGCTTAGTCTTTGTTCTTTCTCATGCTCGTAAATACATAAGAATAAGTTACTGAGCTTAGTCTTTGTTCTTTCTCATGCTCATAAATCAGTGAGAATGTAACCGAGTATACTTTTATCACTTTTTTAGACTCGTAAAGGTTATACGAAAAATGAACCCCCTGGAGTTCTCTTTAAGCATTTTTTAGACTCTCTAAACATGAAAAGATTGCCGAGCGATCTTGTTCTTTTCACGCTTGTTAAAGTATTTGAAGAAAACATCTATTGAGTGATAGTTTATCTCTTTTTCGGTCTCATCAAACTACTTTATGAAAAAGGAACTGAGAGAGTTCTCTTTTAAGTGTTTTTCTAGACTCTATAACCATGAAAAACCTCTGAGTTTTCTTTCTTTGGACTCGTGAAACAAACATCGAAAGGCCCATATGGGACAAAACCACTCCTTCCTAGGGTTTTTTAAACATACTCCGAGGGACTCGTCTGAAGGATGAGCTTACATTAAAAGCATATGTTATCTTCCTCAAGCTTGCATAAAAATAAAGAGGTACTCGCCATAAATGGTGGGGGAAAAATTGGGAAATAAATGTATCTAAACGTGTATTCTGTGGAAGAGTTTCTTTTGAACATGACACTCTTTCACTCACCTTGTGTCTAGGTTGGAAAATCCACTTGTCTCCTGATCATACTCCTATAAGATTACAAATTGGTCTGTGATCCTTGTTGTTGAGTCAGTATTTCCAAGACAGTTGTCATGTCGGCAATATGTTCAAAAAGATGTCCAACCCGAAAAGCCTTCTATTGCGTCGGCCATTTCTGTAGTCTTTAAGCCTTCTATTGCATCAACCATCTTTGAGTCAGTCTTGAATCACTTGTTACTTTGACCTACATCAAATCTTGTTACTTGTTTCGTGTCATTGATGTGGGATACATTAAGGCCCTCCTGTGATGAGTCTTTTCCTGTCGACTTCAACTCATTATCCAGGAATTAGACTTAGAAACTAATTGGTACCTTGGAACTTGCATGCCTCAATGGCAGGTTTCCTCGCTTTTGATAGTGGGTTTTCATTATTGACCCCTGATCAGGAGATTCCGCCGAGTGTTTGACTTCAGCTCATTTATTCACATTCGTTGGATTGTACTAGTGTAGCTTGGGAGTCATTGACATTAATGGTGATTTTCCCTTGCACTTGTTAACGGTATACACTAATGACCGGTAATCAAGTGGTTTCTACCATGTTTGGCTTCAACACATGTATTCACATGGTTAGATTCGTACTATAGAATGATGGAGATGAAGACCGTGGATCTTTTCTGACAGATTAAGGTTGCGTTGGAGTATATTCAGTTTGTACTGTTGCATAGATCCACATTGTATGTATTGTGGCTATGTTCAAATTTGAGTCTTTAACACATAGATCCACAATGTATTTTTGGTGGCTATGTTCAGATTTGAGTCATATCGGCATGGATCCACAGTGTATGTTTGGTGGCCATGACCTGTCTTACTTGACATGGGTCTTCGCATGTCGGCATTTATTCTTTGAGTCATTTGTATTCTGAGTATGGGAATGCCTACCTCAGTGATGATATATTATTGTACTGTATTTACTTGTTTGTTGGCAGGTTTTCGATCGACTGTTCCTCGTTCCCTACACACACTCGACAAAGTATTTTAGCTATCACTATGTTCTAACTTCGTACTTTGGGGGGATCTCTGTTACACATTATTTTCATCATCCCTATGACCATTAATGATGTAAACCTATCTATTGCCTTCAGAGGGGTCAGTGGCCTGAGTTCCTAAAGAGAGAAGGGAGAAGAACTTTTCCTGAGAAAAGAAGTTGCATTTTCCCTTGTAAAAACCCTATAAAAAAAGAATTTCGCAGGTTGCTATATAGGTAGGGTGCGAGAATGCCTGATTATCGTAGGTTGCACCATAGATAGGGTGCGAGATGTTTGCAGGTTTCTCTATAGGCAGGGTGCGAGAATGCCTACATGTGGGAAAAACAAGCGTTTTCTCGAATCTTCTAGAAGGAGAAGCTTCTATGGTGAGGTGACATCCGAATGGTTTGGATCTTACTTGCTTTCATGATTTAGTGGGATCATCCTAAGCTCCTCACCTTATCCTCTTAAACTTATAAAAGGAGAGGAGTTCTCATGGAGAAAGTTAGCTTTTGTTAGCTTTGGAGCTTTTGGGATTAGCTTGGATTGGATAGAGCTTTGGAGATTTTTAGTTTGGCTAAATGAGCCACTTTGTCAAAATAGATTGTGAATATTATTAGATCTGTGCTCTCAGAATTCTTGGAGTGAAAGTGTGTGGGGAACAAAGGACAGTTGGAAGGGACCTTACAACATCAAGGCCATGGTTGTAATCTCTCTTTCACATTTAATATGATACAGTAATATGATTCTTTCCTATAAAGCTTGTTGTGTTTTATTGTATGATTCCTTGATCACATACATAGGTTTATATTGACTTTATGCTATTGCTATCACTTTGGTTGGTTTCATTCTTTTGCAGGTTCATCATTGTATGAGCGTTGGAACGGAGCTAGGATGGCGATGGCCAGAGGAAGCGACATTTAAACGGTATGTCATTCATCCCTCTTTAGTTAGTAAATTCAATATCTAAAACTTAAGGAAAGCGTCATGTTCTGGCGTGTTTTGTTCTAGATCTAGGTGGATCTAGGGAGATCATTTAGTGTCCACACCTACTGATTTGTCCGATAACAATATGCTTGAAGATGGAAGAGATCTGCACCAATCAAGAGATGCTCCCTTCAATGAACATCTGAAAAGATTGATTTGAACATCCTCATGTATAATTTCAAGCCGATGAATAAAGTCATGAAAATCTAGCAAGTGTTCAGTTGGAACTTCCCACCCTTCTCCTCGAAATATGGGAAGACTACATTCCCATTCATCTCTACTAGGCACTGGATGAGGGTAACCAAAAATACTTGAAAAATCACAGAATGCATACCTCTTAGCAAAGATCTGGTTCATGTCATACCAGTGGAGTCACCAACAAATTTCTGAACAATAAAGTCGCCACTGAATTCATCCTTCATGGATTTTCCAGATAGATGATTACAACCAAATGATGTCCAGGCTTTGTCTATCATCAAAGATGGACCTATGTCGTCTCCCAGGGAAGCTGAGCTTCGATCTCCTTTCCCCGTAAACAACACCAATTTGTTATCACTCCAAGAAACTCTTTGGGGTTGTAGGCCAAAGATGCTTGGTAACTCAAGAATATGGTAAATTTGGTATGCTTGAAACAATGGGATAACTCAATAGCTAATGAAAAGGATATCTTATCATGCATTCAAATAAGACAATGCTTTTAGAAATCAATAATCAGATAAAGTAATTGGAACAGGGTATGAAGAATACTAATCTAGATAACCAAATACAACAATGTGCAGGGTCATACAAGATAGCAAGAAGTCCTTTAATTCAAGTTCATGAGCTTAATAAGAAGATAAAATTTCTTAGAAGCTGAGCTAAACTGAAGTAAAGCATAGAATAATGAAGTACATGAACAAATCTAACATTGAAAGCAAAAGAAGAATGTGATTCTATTATCAAGATAAGAGTCTAGTACAGTAGCAAAAAGTATCCAAGATTGAACCCTTTGGTGCTCCAAATGTATTTGGCTTTATAGCCTTACAAGATGAAATCTAGATCCTTGAAAGATGGATCAGATTGGCCAAAAATAGTCAAGTCAAAATAGATACAAAAAGTGTAGGATGAGATCCTATAAAAATGGAAAGTCAAAACAAAATAGGAAAAGATCTTATTTAAGGGGTCAAACTCTATCTTGATAGTCTTCGTGTCCTCCAAACTCTTTGACATATGTAGAAAACCTTCCAAGGCTGATGCATCTTCATAGGAAATTCAAATTTGCCACCTTTGGAAAAAAAAACAGTTTTTTGCTCATAAACTAGGTCACCAATTTTACCTTTCCACCTTCTTAAACACATAATACATCAAGATAAAACCTTAAATCTGATGTATTTAATTATTATGCATATTTAGAAACCAACCTTGAAAATTTGGTTGAGAAAAAGACAGATATGGGCAAAAATACGATCTTGCTGCCATGCAACAGGTTTCACCAGCTATTTCATCCTGAATCCAACCCTTTAGTTGTTGAAAAACAGAGCTTTCACCAGCTAACTAGAAAAGTTCAAGGCGGAATAGCTGGTGAAAGCGTAGATTTTCTAAATGAAAACTGCCTTGGGAAAAATCTAATTTCTCAGTCGTGGAGAGTCCATTTTACATGCTTGAATAGTCAATTGACATCTAGAAATCCTAATCTTTCCAATGGTACTTTCAAATCTGCATTTGGATCTAGGGAAGGTAGTCAAAAGTTCCCCGCAATATTAGGCATCATTTTTCAAAAAAATTTCAGAATGAATTATTTGATCGCTAACAGGGTGGAAGGATGAACACCCACACTTAGTTGGTTGGCGGAAACCTGTAATAGATAAGTGATTTCCTACCTTGTGTAATTTATCCATAACTATGTGTGAATTGGTTATATTGTGTATGTTTAAGGAATTGTACATATTTCTTAATGGATATATTGTATCCCCCTTATTTCTACTTGATTGTATAACTAGGCCAGTAAGAAATTATATGGTTAGGAGATGGTTTTATACTCGTAAATGCTTGTGTCCTGTGGAGGCATAAGCCAAAGTCACGAAATTTGTGTTCATCGACCCTGGACACAGTTTCATGTATGCATGCCAACCCTCCTAATTGTTTAGAGTCCTTGGAGGACGAAGTTTGTTAAGCTCAGGAGAGGTAATGCAGATCGACACATGCTCTCTGTGAGGCAAACTGAACCCAGAATTCCCTAAGTCCTAGATAATCTCAGGAAGGATCGCACCATTGTGTGAAAGAACCCTGCATGGAGTGCAGAGGTTGAGAAACCCTTTGGAGGTTTCAGAGCGTATGAAAGCTCAAGAGTGACAAGAGATTTGGAGTCGTTGCATCGTGAAATCCAGGTTCATGAAACTCTGAAAAGATCTAGACCGTTGGATCCAAATCATTGAGGATTGTTGGATATCGTACAAGAACTCACGTATCGGAGTTCAGGGAATGGAGTGACCAGTGTTTTGGGTTGCTGCATTTCAAACTCTCGGTTACGAAAATCTTGATATGGCTAGGACCGTCGGATCAGGGGGAGATTCGTAGCCATCGATCTCATCGAAGGTAAGATTTTGGGTTTCGGGGTTTGAAGAGTCAAAATACTTGACTCTCTTGCATCGTTGAGTCATGAAATGTGAAAGGTGTCTCTTGGCTTGGCCTGTGGTCATAACCAATGATCACATGGAGGTGGATAAGGGAAGAGCTAGCCTGTGCTAGCCCCCCGTAGGAATTCGGGGATTCTATCCCTTGAGGAAGAGAGAAAATTTTATTTTTTCCGTAGTGGGTATGTGACATGGTTTTGCTGCTGCGATTATGTTTTTTTGATTTTGCTGGCGTGATTTTTGCTAGCACGATTTTTCTTCCATAGTTCTGCTGCCATGATTCTGCTGTCATGGTTTTGCTGTCACGATTCTGCTACTGCGATTCTATTGCCGCAGTTTTTCTGATGCAATTTTTCTACCACACATTTTCTCTATCAATAATACCTTCCTAAATAACCTTTCACAAGTGGATATTCAATTATGTTCAAAAATCATGTTCATAAGAGACCTTTTCTCTCTTCTTTATACTCTCCAAGTATCTTTCTCTAGGGGTTATCTTCTAACCATCTTCCTTCATTTAGGGATAATCCACTTCTAACCACTTTGTCCACTTACAACCACTTTATCCACAAATAGTAATCTCACCACTTTTAGTTGCAACTAATTTATTTTTAATTATTTTCTTTTTGCAACAACCTAACCCATGATTACAACCACTTTGACTAGTAAACTTCTTTTAGGAGCTTCTAGAATAAATTAACTTCTTTGACCTTCTAGGGGCTTCTAGATAACTCATGAGGGTTCTCCAACTTCACTGAGCCATATCTCCTCAATCATGAGGAACTACGTGACATACTACATATCATCGAAAATGGAATGATATGTACTATCCATCTAGAATAGTCTCACTTGCAAATTCACGAATCTTCATTACATTATTCCTCAACCAAACTTGGGTTCCTTAACCACACTACTAGGATTAATCAACCACTTAACCATTTGGAATTTACAAAGCGTCTTCCTGTGAATTATTTCACCACAAGGGGAGCACTTTGAGAACTTTATCCAAGAGTGTATTCCCATCAGGGCTTGCACCACAAGGGGACCACTTTGGAGTTCATCCATTTGATACTTCCTATCAACCATGACATGACTTCAATGATACAACTCCCTTGACATCAACCTTGAAATCAATGACAACATAATCCAACAACCAATACATCAATGATACAAGAACATCACTATGACTACTTGACATCAACCCTTTGACATCAATGACAACATAGTACAACAATATCCCCCTTTGAAATTGATGGCAACACCAACATTGATGTCAACACCAATCATTGATGGAAACACTTGGACATGGAAATTATCATGCTCCCTCTATGATCATTGATCCTCATCAATGTTCATCTCACCAGATCAATGTGACTATCTCTCCCCCTTTGACATCAATGGAAAAGGGTATATATCTTTGGGGCTACTCCCTCTGATTGAACTTTCCCTGAGGCTGCTCCCCCTGGTTGCACTTTCCTATGGGATGCTCTTCATGCAACTAATGAATCTTGCCTCCTGGAATCATACCTCTGTAACCAATCAAGGAAAAAAGAATAACTCCCCATGTGTCTACATATCCCCTTGTATTCTTTGCAACATGCTAGGTAATCACTGTGAACAATATGATACCATTGTACTTTAGTTCTATTGGAGATGTTGCTTCTCTATCAGAACACTGATCAACTTCTCAACAATACTGCATCAAGCATACCATTCTCTTTCTATGAGGATCCTTGTACTTGTCCATGCATCAACCATATAAACTTGTGCCATACCATACATCAAGTGCATGCCAATCATACATACTATCTTATGCATCAACCATGAAGAAAAGGATATGTCAAAAATGAATAGTGAATCATGAACAAACCATGTGCCAAATGTGTATCAAGATCATCAATAACATCATCAACCATACAACATGCCAACCACGTGCCTCAAACAAGTGTCATATCACTCATTATATGCCTCTATCATAAACCAACTTCCAAAAACCATATTCCAAGTACATATAACAAGAAATCCAACAAATATGCTTCTAACAATACATCACAAAATATGTCAATGAAGCTCACACATGTACCATCTAGGCACTATAACATATATTCCTCAAAACCATTCACTATAGAAAGTAATAAGAAACCAATAGTAACTCTAAACATGTACCAAGAGTGTCCCTCAATAGATCAATGATATATCTCTAGCTAGTATCACATCATCACGATATATATTATGAACAAAGTTCCATAAACTCACTGATAAAATACATAACATAACCAACATTGTACCTTAAAATAAAATGCCTCAATCCACACTCTAAGGTTAGTACCATTAATCCAAGATAGGCATCAAGCATATACTCCAAAACTCAACCACAAATTATCACCACACATACAAACATAAAAACCTGGAGCAAATAATCTCAAACCCTGCATAAACTATGTTGTACCATCAAACTATGTTGCAACCCATATGTACACCCCCTTTTCTAAGGGTTTAACCTCATGTACATGAATTCACTACATACATATCGTGTGTGCATGCGAATTTTCTTCAGAAAGACCACGTATAAATGCGACTGTTACCATAGGAGCCCACATATGTCTTATAAAATGTAAGGCTTTCCTCATTTTGTATGCCTTCATTCATATCTTGTTGTTCATTCTTCTTCATCCACTTCTGAAAGTGTTCTGGTTTCTCAACACTGTTTTTCTGAGCTTCCATCCTTTCAACATTGTTTTTCTTCCATGCTTTATTTTCTCTTCTTTCCATATAGTATGAAGTATTCCTCATTGACTGTCTTCTTGAATTCCAACAATCCTTGGATTTGTGGCCAAACCCACGGTAGTTGTAGCATCTCATGTTGTGACAATGTGCAACAATGTGTCCCACTTTATTACATCTCCAACATCTTAGGATGTTATGGACTCTTCCAACATCTTTCCTTACATACTGTCTGCAATCTAAGGATTTGTGACCATATTCATTACATGAGAAGCAATGACCATGGAAAATATTTTCATACCTTTTTTTTGGTGTCCACCTTGAAGGTGTCTCTCTTCTCAATTTTATTTGAGGTGTAGGGATGGATTCTTGATGTCTTCTCTTCTCTGTTCTTCTGAAGGTTTATTTTCTTTGTGTATGTTCTTGACTTGCAACTTTGTTTCCACCTTTTGAATATAAAGGAATTACCTCATGCTTCTTAGAAGTGCTAGCTTCAGAATGTGTTGCTTCCTTGTTGTATCCAAGACATGATTTATCATTTGGTGATCTTTGACAATCCAAGATTTCATCCAAGATTGTTGAGATATTCATGAACCTTTTTTACTTCTCTTCTTTCCTTTTGAGTTCAACTACTTCTGCTTCCAAATTATGGCATGATTCTTCATTTTCATTTACTTGATTCTTCATTTTCATTTACTTGATTCTTCAATAGTTCTTCTATCCTTTTGGCTTCTTAAAGTTGGATCTTCAAATTTACATTGATTTCTTTTGTTTCTTTAATATCTTCAAGTCTTTTTCTAAGCTCATCATCTACCTTCTTCTTTTCTTCTGATTGACTAATTATTTCATTCTTTAGTCTCTTGATCTCTTCTTCTTTTTCTTCTAATTGAGTCCTTTTCTTGGTTGTTTTACCTCCTTCTTGTTTCTTGAGCAATTGTCTTAGTACCATGAAATGTCTTTGGTACTTATCTAGGGCTTCCTTAGTAATTATTTCAAGATCCTCAAAAGTATATGAATCATCTCCTATTTCATTGCTAACTTATTCTAGAGCATATATAACTTATCTTTAAGCTTCAACAAATATTCTTATTCATCTACAAGATAACTGTTAGCTGATTATACACAAACTAATTCTAGATCTTGTTCTTCATTTGCAGGAGAACACTCAATATAATTACATTTAGAATTATTGCAACCAGGAGAGTATTTACCCTCATTGATGACTGAGTCTTGATATGCCTTCTTTAGCTTCAACCATAGGTCCTTGACAGAGGTACATTTTCCTATGCTTTCTTTGGCAGAACCTGGGAGTTCATTTAAGATGGTCTTGAATGCTACTGCATTATTCTTCTTTGCTGCAAATTTTGACTAATTCTTCAAAGGAACTTGTCCAACAACAATTGTATCCCAAACACCTACTCCTTTTGACTTCAAATACCCTTTCATCTTTATTCTCCATGCCAAGTAATCTATCTCATAAAATAATGGAACTTAATTGGTATGTTCATCCATTTTTGTGTCCATGGATCTCCTTCAAGGTTGTAAGGTTTATAGTGAAGGCCTTCTCTGATACCAATTGTTGGACACACCGACCACACTAAGAGGGGGGGTGAATCAATGTAGGGATATTTTTACACTTCTTTCAAAACTTATCTAGCAGCCACTTCAATTATTATTATTCATTCACAATTAGCTATTTGCATATAACAACACCATTCATCAATAATAGAGAACATTAAACCATCACCATAATGAACAAAATAACACTAGATATATGTGTAAGTTTTTGTATTATGTTGTTACATGAGACTATAATATCTAGGGTTTATCAGTAACAACTGAAAAGAGCACCAACTCCAAGAGAGTGCCAACTCTCAATACAAGACCCGACTTATAGATCTCAACACCAACTTGTTATCACTCTATAATTTTCCTTGGTTGTGGAAGGAAAACCCAGAGGTAAAAAAAACCTGACTTTCAGATTAGAAGCTATCCCTTCCAACCCAGAGAAGGATCTCTATGATAACTCGACTGTAGGAAAGAATGTTTATTTAATAAAAACAATTGCTAGATCTTCAATTGGGTGAGGTTTTCAAAATATGGTGGCAGGGTTGAGTGAAACACCCATTGGGCATGGAGTCATAATAAAGATATGTCAAATCAAAGCTTTCAAAATTGGTTAATATGAACAAAGGAAATTCAAAGGCTAGGTAGCTAGCAATATGTTAGTCATCATAGCTATTGTAGTATGGTGGTGAGAATAAAGAAACACATCAATTATAACATAGTACTTGTTAGTAGATGAATTATGTTACAATATCAGAAGATTAATACATGAAGTTGAATGTGAGATAAACAACATCAATGATGAATTCTCTATCTATAATCATTCATTCAAAATAGAGGAATAAACATAATGATGAACAAGATGGAAAACATTCACAAAGAAAACACACTGCAGATTACCAACACAAGAATCTATGAGACAAAATGTCCAAGAATTTATGTTCAAAAGCTTTTCATTAACACTAGAAACATATACAACAACCAAAGAGTCTTTTTCCTCAAGTCCCCAACCTATTCACCCTCATTTCCTTCACCATATTTAGAATTACATTACATTCTAACTAAATAGAGTCAAAATATTTAGGGTTTCTCATTCTAGAAGGAGTTACAAGTGATTACAATTGATTACTAACTAATTGCTAACTAATTTCCACAGGCTCCCATATTTTAGGGTTTAAATTCTTGACTAACTCACACAACCATACAATATTTTGATTACGTATATTTAATGGAAAATTAGTTTATCTTTCGATCCTAATGATGACTTAAAAAACTCATCACAACTAGCCACTGAATATGCTTTGACATGGGATGACTGTGTGATTTCACAACGATGAGGAGACTTGCTGCGAAATCTCTGTTTTCAGCAATTTCACAAAACATCTTTTAAATTTTCTGCGAAATATATGTTCCTATTGTTGATGTTTCAAAACTAATCCAGGCTTGATGTAGCATCTCCAAAACTTGATTTGAAATAAAAAAACTAAAACATGATATCTATTGAATATATCCAAATCATTCCACTTCCACTTGAGCTAGCATATCCAAATTCTTCCTTGCAATTTGTTCCTTCTTCAACCTATCCTTTACTTGTAATGTGATATTATGTCTGTATAGGTTTTTTACTTTTCTGTGTAGGGGTAGAGATATCTTAACCATCCTCTTGTTGTTTTCCTAGGCTCCTTCACACAAATCCAAGTGTTCTTCTATCTTTCTTTTTATTTGTTTGTTTTCTTCCCTCAGTTGTACAATCACAACTTGAGTTTATTTTAACTATTTCCTTAGTCTCTTAACTTTAATGTTATCTTATTATGAAGGATATTGAACTTCAACAACTTCTTCATCCACACACTGAACATGTATCTCAGATCTGGTCTCTTCATCATGAGTTTGTCTCCTTGATGTTGATCTGGTCATTGGTCTGCTAGGTTTTTCTTTGTCAAGTACTTCTGGAATGGACATCACTTTTTTACCTGGTGTAGGTTGGAATTCCACAATATCCTCAGCTTCATGACAGGGAGATGCCTCATCTTCAGGGATTAGTTTCTTCACAACTGACCTAGTTAGAGGTCTCTTAGGTTTTCTCATTTGTGTTGCTTCAAGAGTGAAAAGAAGCTTTTTGCATTTCATCTTTCCTTTCTTACTGTCAAGTGTTTATTCAATGTTTTCATTTGTCTTTATACTCTTTTTTAATGTATATTTACCATTTTCCTTCTCCTTGGATCCTTTGCTGAGATAAATTCATGTTGTAGTCTCAAGGGTTTCAATTACAAAAGGTTATTGTTCTTTATTATTTCCTCTTTTAATTTTTAAATTGCTAGAAGTTGCTTTATCATTTGTAGAAGGGGTACTTCCCTTATATGGTGGATAACTAATGGCCTCTACAAAAAACCATACCGTGAAAAAAAAGGAACCCCATTCTCCATTTGTTTTCCTAAGCACCTCAAGGACTAAAGTTTGATAATACTAAAATGAAAGACACCAGGTTAAACTTGCTTAGACTTTGCTTGTACTTTGTCATCCATATTCCCCAAGCTTCTACAAATACAAAATGGAATATTTATAGCTTTCTTACATGTGAAATGCATGAGTAGTATGATATGTCACATGTACACCATGCTGAAATTCCCCTCACAAGTGAACTATCTCTGGATTACTTGCAACAACTTGTCATGGTTTTCTAGCATATGGTTCCTTGGCACCCCTTTCGACAGGTTTTCATTATGATATTTTGGCTTAAAATAATTATTACAGCATGAATAATCCAAGGCCATCCCCTTAAACCACCTCTCACATTGTAGGGGAATTTACGTAGCTGTTGCAATTGTCTACTATGTGACCTGAAATTCCATTGATCAAACTCTTGTTTTGACTCCATCAAAATTCAAGGAAAATTGATTGGATAAATCCATGTGGCCTCCCTACAATGTTTCACAAAAGGTGAGGAACCCCACTATTTGAAAATATTCTCTGAAGATGGGATTTAAATACATCAATTGCAGACCCTGAGGTTCAAACCTCACTATATAACCTCTCTTGTATATCTTCTTATTTTTCTTGTCATTTTCCATGACTATTGGTGGAGAGTGATATGATGATGGTAGGCGTAGGGGGTAGAAATATTTAAAAATCATGAAGGAAATCCTAGAGTGTTAGGTTTTATTCAAGAGACATGGCTTTAGTAGCAAGGAATTTCGCAGCAAACTGGACATAAATTTCGTAGAAAATACAAATTTAGAAATAGATAAATATAGGGAATATTTGATGGCATATAAGGTTAAATAAACTGATAAATATGTAGCAACAAACAAAGATTCAATGGTGTCCAAGGATGATACAAGGATTTAGCATTTCACAACAGATTGAAATTTCACAGCAAATTGTAGTTTCGCAACAAACCATAGTTTTGATGATTTTAAAAAGGAAATATCCCATGACCTTATAAACCTAATTGAAAAGGAAAACACTGACTCCCATGACCTTACTCCCATGATTTTTTAACCATTATGGATATAGGGTATTTTTGTAGTGATTTGACATTGACAGTTAGTCGCTGCAAAATCCTAGGAGGTTCTGCAACAAAATTTAAACTAATTGGTTACAAGTTCCTTAAAGGTACAATTTAGATTGGAAAGCATAAGTAACCTTTTGTACATGTCATATCATTCTTCCATGACTCTTTTAAAGGCATGATGTAATAACTTTAAGAATCACCCTTTTCAAATGATGACAAAGGAATATGGGATAACAATGTGGCAAACTAACTTGACCTTGAACAATACTAACCACTCACCTATGACTTGAAATGATGTGCTAATTCCCTTAGACATGAATAAATTAAACCCAAACTTGATTCATAAGTGAAAATGAACCCAAAACATTTGTCATGGAACAGTAACCCTAGGACCTTGACACATGGTCTTTAAAGACCAAGACATGACCACAAGACTCAACAGTAAAAAAAACAATTTTTTTAGAATTTGTAAATTTACACATACTAACATGGGCTCTAATCAGGATGCTATCCTCCCTTTGAAGTATTAAAAAACCAACAGACCAGTGCCTTATCCATTGGGATTATTCTGAGACAAAAAACTACATAAAAAATCATACAAACTTGAATTGTTCAAACTTATTTATATACAATATGAACTGAAATCATACTGACAATATCCCTTCTAAATCTTAGAGCCTTCACCTCGGGCTTCAAATTCTTTAGAGTGTCATTCATACCTGCAAATTTTGACTATAAAATGGTCATTTACAATGAAATGAATAGATCAAGTTGCTTTCAAGTTAGATAATGTTTTAAGAACCTCCCATTGACTGGACCTCCAACAAGAAGTTCTCCATCCAATTCTTCTAAAATATAGGCATTGTTTCCATGATAAGAAACAATATTATAGGGTCCCTTCCATAGATGATCAAACTTCCCATGTTTTCCTTTTTCCTCATTTAAGGCATCACACTTCAACATTGAATCATTAATATGGAAATTAATAGCTTTGGTTATATTATCAAAGACTTTCTTCATCTTTTCCTGAAACAACCGATCATTAGTATACACATCTTCTCTCATATGTTCAACATGAATAAGCTGGTTGATCCTCCGTTGACTGTCACTAGGCTATGATTCTTGTTCTTGCAACAAATTCATGACTGGAAGTCCCAAGGAAGTGTTGGAGATACTTCACAGACACTTGGGAATTATTTTTCCTAAGGTTTTTCCTATGTTTATTAGTCATTATTCAGTCTCCTATAGTTTAGGGAGAATATTCCTCTAGAAAAATATTCTCTTCAGTTCACACTTCATTTTGATCAATTGAGTGGAGTCTAGATGCTACATTTGGATCATCACCAACTAATGTTCATTTTCCTTGGGATTATCACTAGACTAGAAATCCATGATCTCCTCCTCACTTCACTATGTTTCAGTCAGTTAACTGAATACTGAGAGACTAGTTAACTCAGACTAGGTGGCAGTTCACTCCCGTAACTTCCTGAGAGACTAGACTAGGTGGAAGTTTACTCCCGTAACTATTGGTGTGTGTCCATATCACTCTATACCACCACTATGGTGCATTATCTTCTCCTCTAGTGCACATTAATTGAGTTATACATAGTATATCATGTGTAAATTATCATTCATTCATTTTCTTAATGAGAATTCTTCCATTCTTTCTCTCCTGCTTCTCGTTTCTCATATTTTCTCTGCAAACTGTGTATGTCATTTTCTATATAGATATATTATATGTAGGTTCAACACATTTACATGGTATCAGAGATGACAGATTTCTAGGAAAAGACACACCAGATTCTTTTTGCGGGTACCGAAGATTGAAGACAACGGAAAAATGAAATTTCCAAAAGAATTCATTCTTACACCTTACAATTTATTTGCATGGAAGGAGAATATGATAGTGCATATTCGAGGTAGAGGATTATACAGGTTAACCATGGATAGAGAGACCAAACCCACATCATCCATAGAAAAATCCAAGTATCTGAATCGAATGGATGAAGCATTTGGAACTATTTGCAGTATCATTTCTCCTGAAATCCTCTTTCACATATCCTCCTGTAAAACCCCCAATGAAGCCTAGACCATCATGGAAGGGATTTTTGGAAAATAGGATGAGGTGAAGGGACACATGATTGAGGTGGAATTTCTCACTTTATATCCAAAAACCTTCAACAATCTCCAAGTTTTCTTTACCAAATATAAGGATTTGTTGTTGCAACTCAAGGCTTGCGGGGTTGATAAATCTAAGGAGGAGAAAGAAATGGTTCTTACTATTCTCTCCAAACTTGGTCCATAATAATTAGTGTTTGTATCCACATTTCATTCAGTTAGGCTCACCTTTGAATCTACCTAGAAAATTCCTTCTCTTAAGGTCTTTATCGAGCCTCTAACGCAAGAGCAAAACAAGCTCATCAACATGGAAAAAATCAAAGGCCCAAAGGTGCATGCACTTGTTGTACAAGATGGTAGCACTCATCCAAATAAGAAATATAAAGATAGAGATAAAATGAAAGCACATGCAAATCCAAAGAAGGAAGGGTACTCAAAACCCTTAAATGATGCCTCTAGATCCAAAGGTGGAAAGGGAAGAAAAGGGGAGAAAAGCACTTACTACCATAAAGGATTCCATCCATAATCCGTAGGTATGAAGAAAAAAATAGATCAAATTGCCTAAATAATTAAAAAAAATGACCTTGGAGATCGCATCCCTGAGGGTGCCAAGAACAAGAAGCCAGAAGATCAGAATCCCAAGAAATGCAATTCTAGCCATGCTTTGATTGCCATAAACTCCTCTCCCGATGCTTGGATCATAGAATCAGGTGCATCACACCACATGGAAGCCAAAAAATAAGTCTATTTTTCATTGTATGCATGCAAAGGTCCTCCTGTTCTGATGGGGGACAACTCTCCAGTTGAGGTCATCGACAAAGGAAGAATTGAACCCACAAACAGAAGCTTCGAGAATGTGCTACACGTTCCCAAACTATAAATTAATATTCTCTCCATGTAGCAGATGAAAAAATCTGACACTGGAAAGAGATTCATAATCACACATGATGTAGTGGATATCTATGACATGCAAACCAATTCCAAGGTTTCTACCTATGAGGTAAATCATCAATCCAAACTGTACACATTTTCTGAATTTATTGAACTAGATTCTGCATTACTTCTTACTCATGTTGATGAAAGTAGTAGGATATGGAACGAATGGTTTTAGGAATTTAAATTTCAGATATATGCAACATATTACCAAGAAGGTAATGGTTGATGGTCTACTTGACATCCACTTCTCCAAAGGAATTTGTGAGGGATATGTTCTTGGAAAACACCCTCAAGAGAAATTTGACAAAGAAAAGACTCAGAAGGACTCCTTTCCTTTAGATTTGATCCATAGTGATATAATGGGCCCTTTTCCGCATCCATCAATCAGTAAATCAAGGTACATGATATTTTTTGTTGATAATTTCTCACACTTCACATGGATTTTATTTCTCAGAAAAAAAAATCAAAGGTCTTTCAACACCTCAAATATTTCAAAGCCCTTGTTGAGACACAATTAGGAAAGAAAATCAAATTCCTCCAAACAGATAACGAGAGATTATGTCAACCATGAGATACAAAATCTTTGTCATGAGCCCAATATTTAGTTGCAGCACACAGTTCCTTATACTCCGCAGGAAAACGAAGTTGCTAAGCAGAAAAATAGATCTCTAAAAGAGACGGCATCTTGCATGCTACATGCGAAGTCACTTCCATAGAGATTATGGGCTGAAGAACTTAATTGTGAAACATACATCCAAAATAGATCTCCCCATAGATATCTCAAGGATAAGACCCCCTACAAGTCTTAGAGCATCCTCAAACCGGAAGTGACCCACTTCCGTATTTTCGGTTCACGTGCATGGGCCAGAATTGCCTCCAAGAAGAGGAAGGAACTTGATCCACAAAGAACATAGTGTATCTTTGTTGGATACCCTGATGGTGTGAAGGGATATAGACTTATTAATCTTTCCTCATACCGGATCATCATTGAGTAGAGTGTCCAATTAAAGAAAAGTGTCTCGTATGTACCTCAACAGTCGCATGCAGACACTTTTGTTCTTCCACTTGTTAGAGATGATGAGCATGCACATGCCAACTCTTCTTCACATGAGATTTATGATTCATAGTATTCATGCTATCCATATATAGAGTCAATACAGTTGGATGCATATTCAGTGCATGCAGATGCAGATACAACGACAAAGTCGGGGCCCAAGTGGTCCAAGACTACTCTTCAAGATGCATAAGATCTTGTTGGGGATCCAGCTGATACTAGGAGGACTTGGTCTGATTTCGAGGAGCCTCCTCTTGCACTCACTACCACTAAAATGATGCCACCCAGGAATCTTTTCTTGGTTCATTCTTCAAATCCACAGTCCTATGTTGAGGCTGTTGGAAATCCCTTTTGGGAATCTTCCATGCAGAAGGATAAAAACTCCCTCCTCGAGAACCAGACTTGGGATCTGGTTCCCCTTCCTTCATGAAGTAAAATTGTCAGGTGCATATGGGTCTAAAAGACCAAGAGAGAAGTGGATGGATAGGTTAGCGGATACAAAGCTAGGGTAGTTACCAAAGGCTTTCAGCAGGTGCATAACATTGACTATGATGAGACCTTCGCTCTAGTAGTGAATATGGATTCCATATGTTTGGAACTTTCCATTACAAAAACCAAGGGATGGGAAGTCCATTAGATGGACGTGAAGAATGTTTTTCTTCACTACGATCTATCTGAGGAGATCTATATGGAGCAGCCCCAGGGATTTATGCAGGATTCAGCTTTGGTCTATTGACTGAAGAAGTCTCTTTATGGCCTCAAGCAGGCCTTGAGGGCATGATATGCCGAGATGGAATCCTACCTATTGTCATAGAAATTTGTACATTGTAAGTCAAACATGAATGTTTATATGCTCAAGACATCTGTTTCACTTCTACTCCTATTTTTCTATGTTGATGATTTGTTGATCATCGGTTTCTCGACTTCATTGATTGATGAAGTCAGGAGGATTCTACATGACAAGTTCTTTGTGACAGACATGGGTCAGCTACATTTATTCCTTGGACTCAAGATCAGTCAGGATGCATCAGGAATCAAACTGTCTCAGGCCAAGTATGCACGAGATCTCCTCGAGAGATTTCACATGACAGACTGCAAGTCTTCCCTGACTCCTTCCCTATCAGGATTTAGACTTGAGGATGGCAGGGTGTTATGGGACTTATCGGTAAATGCATACATAAAATGATCTCCCTAGATCCACCTAGATCTAGAACAAAACAAGATAGTACACTACTCTTTCCTTAGATTTTGATTATCAAATGAGAAATGGATGTAAGACATACCTTTTAAATATAGAAGATGTAACTTTGTCAATGCAATCCAAGCTCCGTCGTAAGTCTTATGGAAAAAGTATTTGCAAAGAAACACAAGCCAATGAAGACAATAATAACTAAGTCTATTGGATATGAAACTATGTATGTGATCAAGGAATCATACAATATGGACAAATAACATTCATATAGGAAATAAAAGTATATCTGTATTAAAGAATGTGGAAGAAGGATACAACCAGATTCCTTGATGTTGTTAGGTTCCTTCCAATAGTTCCTTGCTTCTCACACACTTCTAATCCACAGATTATGAGACTATAGATCTGATAGCTACTCACAATCTATCTTGACAAAGCAAAGCTCAAAGCCAACATAGGCCCAAAAAGTCCAAGCTACAAAAATTACTCAAACCCAATCAAGATAACTTTCTCCATGAGATATCCTCTCCTTTTATAAGTTGAAGAGGATAAGGTGAGGAGGTTAGGATTATCCCACTAAATCAAAAAAGTGAGTAATATCTAAACCGTTTGGAGGCCACCTCATCATATAAGCTTCTCCTTCTAGAAGCATCGAGAATATGCTCGTTTTTCCCACGTACGAAAGTTGTCACACCCTAGCTATAGGGCATCTTGCGGAGATGTCACAGCCTATATTAAGAGAAGGGTGTGGAAATCAGGCATCGTCGCACCCTATATATAGTGCAGCTTGGGATGACCTTCCTTAATAGGGTTTTTACAAAGGAAAATACAATTTCTTCTCTCAGGCAAAGTTCTTCTCCCTTCTTTCTTCAGGAATGTGGGCCACTGATCCTTCTAAATACAAAGGATAGGTTTACATCATTAACAGTCATAGGGATTGTTTGCACTCTTTTCGTCGATGTGTGAGCAAAAAGTGAGTGCTTACATGCCTATTTGGGCTCTGCTAGGCATGACAGCTGTATGGTAAAAGGTTAGAAAAGAAACAGCAAAGCTATTTAACAAGAATTAAATAAAAACTA
>ML797737.1:94903-115015 GCA_009831015.1 Picea engelmannii
TAGGGCACAATTAGGTCTTTGACCAGCCTCCCCACGCAGATTGAGCTCGGATTTGATGTCAAATCGACTTGGGAGCCGATCCATTAGTGGTTGGGAGGCCGACCAACTTCATAAATGCGTCGTTTGGCAGGCGCGCGGGTTTGGCATCCCACAGCCGCGCATATGCGCCCAATATACGAAGGTATTGCGTGCGCGCGCTTATTTTTAGTGGGTATGCTGCGCTTTTTAATTTTTTAGCCAATTTTGTATAGTTTTGGCCCTTTTGTTGTGCTGTGGAGTTAATCCTTGTGCCATGAATGACTGTTTTTCTGTGCTGATGATGCGGAGTTCTTGTCGCTCTGTGCGGACGAAATTTCAGTGATAACAGGGATGACAAAAATAATGTGTAACATAAATCCCCCCAAAGTATGAAGTTAGAACAGGGTGATAGTTGAAATACTTTGTCGAGTGTGTGTAGGGAACAAGGAACATGTCGGTCGGAAATCTTCCAACAAACAAGGAAATACACTACAATAATATATCATCACTGAGGTAGGCATTCCCATACTTAGAATAAAAATGACTCAAAGCATAAATGCCGACATGCAAAGATCCATGTCAAGTAAGACAAGTCATGGCCACCAAACATACACTGTGGATCCATGCCATTATAATTCAAATCTCAACATAGCCACAAAAAATACACTGTGGATCTATGTGTTAAAGACTCAAATTTGAACATATCCATGAAACATACACTGTGGATGTATGAAATAGTACAATCTGAGTATACTCCAACGCAACCTGAATCTATCAGAAAATATTCAGGGTCTTCATCTCCAACACTCTATAGTATGAATCTAACCATGTGAATACATGTGCTAAAGTTGAACATGGTAGAAACCACTTGATTACTGGTCATTAGTGAATACCATTAACAAGTGCAATGGAAATCACCATTAATGTCAATGAATCCCAAGGTACACTAGTACAATCCAACGAATGTGAATCAATGAGATGAGGTCGAACACTCTACAGAATCTTCCGATTAGGGGTCAATTATGAAAACCCGCTGTCAAAAGTGAGGAAACTTGCCATTAAGGCATGCAATTTCCAAGGTACCAACTAGTTTCTAAGTCTAATTCCTGGATAATGAGTTGAAGTTGACAGGAAAAGACTCATCATAGAAGGGCCTTAATGTATCCCCCATTAAATGACATGAAATAGGTAGCAAGATTTGAAGTATATCAGAGTAACAAGTGATTCAGGACTGAATCAGGGATTTCCGACACAATAGAAGGCTTAAGGAATACATAAATGGTCGATGCAATAGAATGATTTCCGAGTTGAACTTCTCTTTGAACATATTGTCGACACGAAAACTGTCTTAGAAAAACTAACTCAACAACAGGGATCACAAACCAATTTGTAATATTATAAAGGAGTATGATCAGGAGACAAGAGGATCTTCCAACCTAGACACAAAGCGAGTAAAAGGGTGTCATGTTCAAAAGTTACTCTTCCATAGAATACAGGTTTAGATACATTTCTTTCCCAATTTCCCCCCACCATTTCTGGCAAGTACCTCTTTATTTTTGCACAAGCTTGAGGAGGATAACATATGCTTGAAATGTAAGCTCATATTTTGGATGAGTCCCTCGGAGTATGTTTAACGAACCCTACGAAAGAGTGGTTCGGTCCCATATGGGTATTTCGATGCTTTTTTTACGAGTCCAAAGAAAGAAAAATCAGGGGTTTTTCATATTTAGAGAGTCTGAAAAACACTTAAAGAGAACTCTCACAGTTCCTTTTTCGTAAATTAATTTGATGAGACCGAAAAAGTGATAACCTACCACCCATTAAATGTTTTATTTAAATACTTTTATGAGCGTGAAAAGAACAAGGTCGCTCGACAATCTTTTCATGTTTAGAGAGTCTGAAAACAACTTAAAGGGAACTCTAGGGGGTTCCTTTTTCGTATAACCTTTACGAGTCTGAAAAAGTGATAAAATTTTACTTGGTTACATTCTCCTGTATTTACAAGAATGAGAAAGAAGAAAGACTAAGCTCAGGATTGTTTTCATTTTTACGCAAGCTTAAAACAAAACAAAACTATGCTTGGGATAGATTTTATTTTTACACAAGTTTAAAACTAGCCAAAACTATGCTTGGACCTGGTTTCATTTTTACACAAGCTTGAACCAGAGGAAAATATGCTTGAGACTTCCCAATGCATAATCCAGGGATGGTTGGTACTTAGCCCCTAGCTTAAAAAACTAGTAGCTTAACATCAGCATAGGCTAGAAGCAAATTCCCCCCAAGCTTTGTTTCATCCAACTGCAAAGGAGGATGAAATGAAGCTTCAAATACTAGACGAAGGACTTGACTCAAACAGAGAGAGGGAACAATCTATTTTAATTTTTAACAAGCTTGATACATGAATAAGAACTATGCTCAAGAGTCCAGGTTCAATCCCCATACCTATGTTTCATTTTTGAATGAGATTGACACAGAAACATGAATTATACTCACGAATCTAGGTTCAATCCCTAGACCTATGTTTCATTTTTTAACGACGTTGCTACAGAAACGCAAAAAATGTCCTTGTATCTGGTTTCATTTTTTAATGATCTTGAAATCAGAAAACCATGCTCAACGCTGGTTTCATTTTTTAATGAGCTTGAAATCATAAAATCATGCTCAAAGTTGGTTTCATTTTTTAATGAGCTTGAGATCAAAAAACCATGCTCAAAGCTAGTTTCATTTTTTAATGATCTTGAAATCAAAAAACCATGCTCAAAGCTTCGCTTCTTGATCACGACTTCCAAGAGGAAAGTGCTCTGGAAGGAAACCATGTCAAGGGACAAAACGCGATCATGGCCTCCAAGAGATCTTCACTCGATGGAAGAAACACACCTTGGAAGGAACAAATGTCGAGGTCTGTGATAGGGGTAAGGAGATCAGGCTCCAAGAGCCCTACAGAAGAGATGACCACGTCAACTACTAGATCCAAGTCATAAGAGACTGAGCTTACAGTGAGAGGCTCATTGGCATTGGAAGCTGAAGGCATGGGAGACAACGCCACATAATTGACCTATGGAAGGGGGAATACCATCTGCATATAAGAACTATTTAGGGAGTTCATTGAGTTTATGGTCAAGTTAGGTCCAACAAATGAAAGTTGATCAATAGTCACCATTCTTCCATCGTCCGGGAAAGATATCATGAGAAAAAGAGTGGACACAATAGCTTTCATGGAATAGACATAATCTCGCCCAAGGAGTAAATTGAAATCGAAGGGGTCTTGGACTACCATGACATCAACAAAGACAATTTCCCTCCCAAAGTTACGGGAAACTGAGGAAGGATCCCTAAAGGATGATTGGTTCTTCTTTTAAAAGAAAACATAGTCTGGGTAACTGGCACAAGCTAAGATAACCCAAAGCTTTCCAAGCAAGAGAGGACAAAATACTAAAGGATGAACCTTTATCTATGAGCGTCTGAGGAACATCCCAACCACAAACCTATATTATAATATTGAAAGGAATGTGAGAGGGAAGACGAGGTATAGTTAGCACACCCCAATAAAAAAGGATGGCCTCAGTACTCGGAGGGGGTTCCATGGGAGAAGGAGGAATCCCCCCAACAGGGTAGATTCTGTATCAACGAGAAAAATGTGGGCAACATCGGGTTTAATCTCTAGCAAGAGAGTAGGATCGACTGATAATGACATCAAATTGACCACTCAAGTTTCATTCTCCAAGGGGAGAATTGGGTCGACAGGTAGAAACGGATCGATCGCTTGGGTTGCACTCTTTAACGGGAGAGTGGGATCGACCGAAGATGGGATCGGATCGACCACTTTGTCAATTGGTTCAATTAAGGACGTGACCATATTGACTACATGATCAACCAGACTAATCGACGAAGGGACTATATTGATCATTCCATCAACTACAGGTGGGTCAAGAGTAAGCTTGCGATAAGAAACTAGAAGTTGAGGATGTGAAACAATCATGTCTTCTAGAAATTTCGAGGCTTCGTCCATATGAGGGAAAAGGTGAGTTAGATGACTTCCTTTGCATAACATGCAAAGGAACTTGACTCTACTTTTCTTCTTCCTAATGGTATCCTGACTAATTGATGGGAGGTCATTAGCATTTTGTTCAGAAGTTAACGACATGGGTTGGAGAGGGCGTGTATACCATTCTTATATAACCTTGGATAGACTAGGGAAATCCTTAAGAAGATGGCTACCCTTACAAATATTGCAAGGGTACTTGGGCTTACGGGTGTTTGGGTGATCTTGGTATCATCAACACTCCCATCACGATTATCAATAACTGGCTGTTTTCCAATAGGTCTGGCAACGGTTGGAAGTTTAGACCCTTGCTTATTTTTCTTCTTCTTAATATTCCTTTTCTTCTTCTTCTTATCTACCAAGTTACTAGCTTCAAAACTTTCACTCAGCGAAGAAGATGAAATGGAAGAAGACCTTGCAAGTGAAGAAGGCGAAGAAGATCTTGTTGGTGAAGAAGGTGAAGGATCAACATGAGGTTGATTCTCTTGGGGGGAAGTGCTTACAACCAAAGAACTAGGTGCATTCAGGATTACCTAAGTGGAAAACAACCATGTCGGTAATCCAATTGTGAGACCTGGAAGGCTCAAAGTAGCGATGAGAGGAGGACCAATGTTTCTATAAGAAGGAAAAACAAAAGGTTCCCCTGGAGAAGGGGTTCCTTCATTGGTCATTCCAGGGACTGACGCCATTAAATAAATATCCAACCTAGAGTCTGCTAGAGAAAACAAACAACACACACTAAATATCTAGTAAGCAAACAAGAAAAAAAAACCTTCTTACAATGAACACACTAGTTGGTGATGAAATCCAATGTCACGGGAACAATGTACGAAGGGGTTGAGATAGAGCGGGTGGAAAAGTTACGTCGATGACTTGCTTAATAGACTTACACCCTGGTGCAAGCTCCCACACATAATCATGGGTATACCCTCCAAGGAGCCCGAGTGAGTTTGGCCAATGTCGATTCTAGGTACCGTGAAGGCTTTCCCATCCACACTCACCTCATGTAAGACCCTAACAATATAGGCTACTAAGGATACCAAGAACAATAGTGATGCCTGGGGAAATAGTCGATAGTCCAATCCACGCGCAAGGGCAGGGTATCTAGCCCGAAATCAACTCGAAAGGCTTCCACTCATAATTGTGGGTATACCTTCCAGTGACCCCTGTAATACACGCAATATCTACACCAAGACCAAAAATGCAGGGTGAGTAACTCTGCCAGTCTTAATGCGACCTCAGGTTTGAGCCTTGTGTGAGAAAGGCTTCCTAGGACAAAATGTAGCAATTGGATTTCACCACTCCCTAACACAAGATTCTATGTTTGTTTTCAGTTTTGGAAAGTTATCTTTCACACCTATTCCAAAGCCATACAACTAATCTAATGTAGGTTTGCTACCAAAAAATATAAAAATGTCTAATCAATTTTTATAAGCGCTTTATTTTTAAGGCTTTTATTACTCAAGAGGAAAATGGCGTGGACTAGATGATGTTTGACTGACTCTAAAAAATGCAAAGAAATGATAATGCATATATTTCACTTCGATGAAAGCTATATTATGAGAAGGAGAAAACGCTTATCATTCCCAAATGCACAATGTCCCAAGAATGTTATTAAACTCGTAAATATTAATATATTCAAGAAATGAGTTAAAGAGACTGTACACCAATACACGATTCTTGCCCCCCCCAATCTAATATAAAGTAATAAATTAAAACTTTTTGTTTCAAAGATATATAAAAGCAATGACAAATCGATATGAAACAAAGCAACCCAAACAATTTTCTCTTTTAACACGAGCTATTCAATAAAAGAAAAATAAGTTCTTTCACCAAACAATTCTAAAGAAAAAACAATGCTTTGTAATTGAAAGACATATCTGGGCAAGAAAAACCATCAAAAATCAATTTTTCCACAATCTTCGCAGGATAGAAGACCAATACAATGCGTTGAACCTTGATCGTCGCAGGATAGAGAACAAATACTGTGCGATGACACCACACTGTGTCAAATGGGTAGGGTGTGTCGATCCTCAATTGCCGCACTATCCCTCAAAGAAGGGTGCGATGATTAAAGAAAAATGAAAAAAATAAAAAGTAAGAAGGTTTTTCCAGTGAAGTTTAACAGTCAAAGAGTCAAGATGGATCTCCTAGTGACTCAGAAAATAGAACTCAGGCAATCAAAGCAAGAAAAATTAGGAAGACAATTTGTTTCCCCAGTGGATTCGCCAATTTTATTATGGGACTTATCGGTAAATGCAGACATAAACTGATCTCTCTAGATCCACCTAGATCTAGAACAAAACAAGACAATACACTACTCTTTCCTTAGATTTCAATTATCAAATGAGAAATGGATATAGAACATACCTTTTAAATATCGAAGATCCGACTTCATCAATGGAATCCAAGCTCCATTGTAAGGCTTATGGAGAAGTATCTGCAAAGAAAAACAAGCCAGCGAAGACAATAATAACAGAGTCTATTCGATGTGAAACTATGTATGTGATCAAGGAATCATACAATATGGACAAATAACATTCATATAGGAAAGAAAAGTATATCTGTATTAAAGAATGTGGAAGAAAGATACAACCAGATGCCTTGACGTTTTCAGGTTCCTTCCAACAGTTCCTTTCTTTCCACACACTTCTAATCCATGGATTCTGAGACTATAGATCTGATATCTACACACAATCTATCTTGAAAAAGCAAAGCTCAAAGCCAACATAGGCCCAAAAACTCCAAGCTACAAACATTACTCAAACCAAATCAAGCTAACTTTCTCCATGAGAGCTCCTCTCCTTTTATAAGCTAAAGAGGATAAGGTGAGGAGGTTAGGATGATCCCACTAAATCACAAAAGTGAGTAAGATCCAAACCTCTTGGAGGACACCTCATCATAGAAGCTTCTCATTCTAGAATCATCGAGAATATGCTCGTTTTTACCACGTATGAAATTCGTCACACCATAGCTATAGGGAAGCCTGCGGAGACATCGCAACCTAGATTTATAGTAGGGTGCAACGATAAGGCATTGTCACACCCTATATATAGTGCAGCCTACGAAGACCTTCCTTAATAGGGTTTTTACAAAGGAAAATACAATTTCTTCTTTCAAGAAAAGTTCTTCTCCCTTCTTTCTTTAGGAATTTGGGCCACTGATCCTTCTAAATACAAAGGATAGGTTTACATAATTAATGGTCATAGGGATGACAAAAATAATGTGTAACACAGGGACACTCCACTAGTGGACAACACACTGTACAAATATCTAGTGGGGAGAATGTTGTATCTCATACACTCCAGACCAGACCTCTCCTATGTAGTTGGAGAAGTCTCTAGGTTCATGTAGGATCCACATGAGCTACATTGGAAGGCTGCAAAGCGTATCATTCAATACGTATAGGGAACCATCATTTTTGGAATTAACTATGTAGAAAACTCTACATTGTACCTCATCGGGTTCACTGATTCTGATTGGGCTGACGATAGCATTGATATCAATTCCACATTTGGTTACTCACTCAGTCTTGGTTATGGGAATATATATTGGTTGAGAAAGAAGAAGGTTTTTATTTCTCTATCTTCAGTCGAGGTAGAGTATAGAGGGGTAGTTAGCATAACCATTCAGGCTATGTGGATACAACATTTTCTCACTGATCTGGGCATTTAGTTTCATCGGTCGATCATCATATGGTGTGACAACCAGAGCACTATGAAGTTTTGCAGAGATCTAGTTCAGAGGTAGTCAACGAAGCACATCAATATCCGCATGAAATAAATTTGGTAATTAGTACCCGAGGGGATCATCGACCTATAGTTATGTCCTTTAGAAGAACAGACTGCAGACATCTTCACCAAGACCTTCACTGAGAAAAAGTTCCATTCTCTATGAAGTCATCTTGGAGTGAAGGACATAGTTGCCTAACAACTGTCAGTTCTTCTTTTTACATACATTGTACTTTGAGGGGGGAGGGGGTTTTCCCATGAGGTTTTCTCTCTTTCCTCATTTATCTTAGTGTATCTTCTTTATTTGGGTACCAAACATGGCCTCGTTTACGGGACCCATTCTTTATTTTCACCATAGTGATGTTCAGGGGGGTGTTGGAGATACTTTACACACACCTAGGAATTATTTTTCCTAAGATTTTCCCTATGCTTATTAGTCATTATTCAATCTCCTATAGTTTAGGGAGAATATTCCTCTAAGAGAATATTTTCTTCAGTTCACACTACAGTTTGACCAGTTGAGTGGAGTCTAGATGCCACATTAGGATCATCACCATGCATCATTGGGATCATCACCATGTAGCATTGGGATCATCACCAGATAATGCAGATTGTTCTTGGGATTATCACCATACTAGTGTATTACTCATGATTCCCTGATCTCCTCCTCACTTCACCTTGTTTTAGTCAGTTAACTGAAGACTAAGAGACTAGTTAACTCAAATTAGGTGGTAGCTCACTCCCTGTTACAAGGAAAATTACTCTATGGCATGGGGTAAACCACAACAGACGGAATGATTACAGAAATCAACTCTAATCCCAAGTATGATATATAAATGAAAATTCTAACAAGACAAGATAAAGAGCCTACCTCATCCGGATGTTCAATGAAGACCATCATTGAGCTTGCAACTTAAAGCTTTATGCCTGCAAATTGTCCTCAACAGCCAAGATACACAAGAATATGGTGATAATATATAATGTTAGCACATACGATAACATAATCCATTAACATTCATAACAAATACGCCCATGGAATAATAATTCAAATATTTGCAAGATATAAATTGGATGAGAAAAGAGTATTTCTATTAAAAAATGATAAAAAAGTGTATAAGTGACAAACTTCTATATTGGCACGTCTCGAAATCGAGAAATTGAGTCCCTTCCAGATGGGCCTCCACCACTTCAATCCTCCACCAAAGGCAAGATCATATAAGAGAGACAATGAGATTCTCCATCAAAGAGGGAAGAGCTTTGGGGCTAAACAATGTGTTCAAACTTTAAAAGACAAAGGGATGCATACTCAATGTGAAGTGAAAATTTCTCCAGAGTATCTTTGCTCTCAAAAGTTGAATTATCTCCTTCTCCATGGCTTGGATATGGCCCAATTTATATCTTTCAAATGGAACTGAAGGGTCGAGTCGAAATGTTTCTAGTATATGGAAGGTCAAGGATCATGGGTATCATGACATGACATGGAAACCCAACACAATTTTTAATTTTGGGCACAAAACCCAATGTACATGGGTTGTAATGGTGCAACCTGCATATACACATGTTGTATAACTATTAAGTTGAGTATATGTGGAAAAATATGAATTTTTTAGCTCTGGGAAGTGCAAAAGGGGACTTCAAGTCTGCATAGGGAAATGGAAAGGCATTTTATGCAAGTTGCATGGGGTGAGGAAAATCTTGCTATAATATATGCCCTCTAATGTGTGAGGTCACAGGAGTATCTGTGATGTCTGAAATACATTATAATTCCCAAAAGTGCAGTAATGGAGACTTAGCTAGAAGAACTAGTTGCTCATGAGGATATTACAATTCATAATGACTTTGTACACATGGCTACCAATTTAAATTACACTTCAGATCCATGTGGAAATATACCAAACAGGTGTTCATGGCCATGAATAGGAAAAACAAATTGGGCACATGCCATAGGCTATCATAGCCATGAAAAAGCCCCAATGAAAACCAATCTCAAAATCAATCTAAATATATATGTATATAATGGAGTACAATATGATCTCCCATGATCATTAAAGTCATATAGGTACTGGTCCAATGAACGATATCAAAAACTCAGGAAAGCTACTACTATAAATTGATGTCTTCAAGTCTTCTACACGATCCACCAAAGGTGCAAGTATACATCATGTGAATAGAGGAGTTGAAGTCGAACACAATGAGACTTCGTTTGATTACTGGTCATTAATGGATATAGTTAACAAACACGAGACAACCTAGCGATAATGAAAGTACGTATCAAGGCACTGAGTACATTCTTACAAGTGTGAATACAGGTGTTGAGGTCGAACACTTGAAGAATACATTGATCAAGAGACATTGATTTATTCCCAACTGTCGATGGTGGGAGAACCTACCATTGATGACTACAAGACTCTAGGTACTCATAGGACTCTAGGCCTCATTTACATAATAGATAAGCTGAAGTCGATGGAAGGAGACTCATTGAAAGGAGAGAATTAAGGCTCTCATCAGTCAGCACGAGGTACAAATAAATATCTTGATGATTTGGAGGAACTCGGATGAAGATGATTTCCACAAACCAATGACCATGTGCATCTCTCGTATGCACCAAATGCAAGTAGTGTGTTAGGGTCCTATAATTATAGGCGAGTCGATTCTTCGACTGTTGATTTGGCGTTTTCCCTCGAGATGATGAAGTCTAGCTTAGGTGACTCCGTTTTCCTCCCTCCATTCTTGTCGCTCAATCCCCTATCACCCTATTGCATCCTTCATCCTCGTTGCATCCTCACCCCCTTGTCCTTTGTCAGCCTCCATTATCCCGCCTCCCATCCCTGCATGAACAGACTTAGGATAAACAAAAATATTAGTAGAGTTAGTCTAGATTAAAATTAATTAATAAATAACTATTTAATAATTAATTAATCATTAATTAATTATTAATTAATCATTAATTAATTGATTATTAATTAAGTTAAGAACTTAGATTAGCAGTTAGTTAGTAACTAAGATTAGTTTAATTAAATAAAACTATTTAATAAAACAAAATGTTAAAAAACATTAAAAAAGCAAAAAGTAATAAAAATGAATATAATAAAAATTATATTAAATATAATATTAAAAATAAAAAAAGAAATAAAACAAATTAAAAACAAAAAATAATATATAATACAAAATAAAACATAATAAGCACAAAACATAAAAAATATAATAAAATATTAAAAAACAATTAAAAATTAAAACAAACAAAAATAAATAATCCTAAGTCTAAACCTATCCTACCCCCACGTACCTTCTACCCCACCTACCCCACTCCCCCTACGTCACCCCACCTCACCACCCACTAACCACCCATAACTCCCACCCACCTAAACTCCCACGCATTTGTATTTACCCCTACCCTCCATCACATGCCATAAAATTAATCTACGCACGATGTTAAATTCCGGACCCCCCCCCGTGAGTTCGAAATTTAACGAGGGGGGGTTCCGGAATTTAAATTAAAACTCATACAAATCTAAATGGCCCAGTTTTGTGCACCGAGATCCATGGCCCAGGTTCAATTCCGGACCCCCCCGAGCATTCTACGTTTAACGAGGGGGGGGTCTGGAATTACCGTTTCCCGCCAAAAAACCACCTTTGCACATTTTTACCATTTTTGCCCATTTTACCTTGTCATCTTCCAGACCGATTTTTGAGCGAACGGAGGTGGATTTTAAAAATCCGAGAGAGGTTTTTGGTCATCATGGGCTGAGGAACAAAACCCTTTTTCCATTTTTTTCAACGGAGCTACGAGGCGGGAGAGGAAAAGACATCTTCGAGGCCTATTTTGCAAATTTTAAATTCTCTGTTTCAGTCCCGATTTTACAGGAGCTGTCACGGCCAGCTGGGGACGAATTTGGAGAAAATGAAAGAGGTTTTTGTCCAGAACATGCCCGTATACAATAACCTCTTTCAGGTTTTTCCCAAGTGTCATCATTGAGGAAGAAATCACGTCTGTTCGGACCCCTGTTTTCGCAGAAACCAGTCCATTTTTTATGGCAGAAAGCTCCAAATTTGGTGGGAGTGGTGGCTATTTTTGGCCGAGGCAGTTAAACCAACTCTCTGAAATTGATGATATGATTTACCCTATTTATTGATATGATCTTGATGTAAAATGGTTCGACCTGTGAGGCTCCAGGAGCACAGGACTGTGGGTTATGTATGACCAGAGAAACTTTTTCTTCTCTGTAACTTTTAGATAATCAATTCAGAGATGTGCAAGTTGTTCTCAGGATTCTTGTGTAGAGATATTGGTGGTGTTTTCCTGATTTGTTAATGTATTTCCTGTCTTCTTTATAGTTTGTTTTCATTTCTTATTACCATAAGGAAAGTAATAGGGGCATAATTTATTATCAGATACTTTGCCTCTCGGCTTGTGGTGATCATGATGTTTATCTTCTAAAGGCTAGTTCAGGAATTCTTGACTGCTCCTGTGCCTGGTTTTTTCCTCAGCTATTTCTCCCTCTAATCCATGCCATTAAAACTTAAATCGATCCAATATTTCTGCTACCTTTCCCTGTGTAACAGTCTTGTCCAGATCTGAGATGTGAAATCCCATTGTTTACAGTGCAGACCCCATTTGCCCAATGGCCCTCCTTGTTGTTCCACACCATCATTTAAAAACCCCAACCCATGTTCTTCATAACTAGCCTAATACATTTTCAAACAAAGCTATATCAGACAGAGATATCCCTCTCTGATTCTTGGAGGGCTAGATCCAAGACTCGAAGTGGTTTTGATGTTGCCTAACTGCCTCACAGCCTTGGGCAAATTACAGAGCGCTAACAGAATGGCGACTCCACTGGGGAACTTTTCCCAGTAGTACACTTCAAGCTCCAGCTCTGATCACTGATGGTGGACAGTGACCAGACACAAGAAGGCTGAGATCATTCACCTGGCGACTACAATCATCTCCAGACAGTGCCAGCTCGAAGACTCCACTGGAGGAAGAACCTGAAGCATGACCAAGCAGCCTAGAAAGACCAGGTATTCAAGCTCAAATTGCATTCAAGACATATTTGGTTTTATCTGCAATCATGTCTTGTCTTTTTCTAAGCCTAGTCAGAAGTATATTATTGAAGAGTATTTTGACCATCAGTCAATTGATGAGTCTCAAGAGATCATATCCCCAACTGTAGATTATGTACATGCTCATATACCTGTGCACATCCCAGATGCACCTGTAGAAACCCTAGTGAGACATAAGCCTCCTGCTTTGTCTCCTACTCCTGCTAAACCTCTGGATGTTTGTGAGCCCCTTGTTCCATCTCCTGTGCTTGCAAAAGTCCCAGACTGATACAAGCCTCTAGATTTGCCTCCTATTCTCCATGACCTCCCTGTCAATTACATCAATAATCTGCCTAGGTTTGATGGAGAAAATGAGAAGATCACTGCTGAAAAGCATATTCAAAACCTTGAGGATTTCATTGAACTTTATGAGGTTGAAGATGATGATGTCTGTATCAGGATGTTTTCCCTGTCTTTGCAAGGCAAGGTTAAAAATTGGTTCAGAAATCTGCCATCTGCTAGCATCAGAAATTTTCAGAAATTCATGCAAGTTTTCTTGGATAGGTGGGTGATCAGGGGAAATGTTTTCCTCCTCCTAGAAGAATATGAACACTTGAAAAGAAAGCCAGGGATAACAGTACATCAGTTTTCAGCCAGATTCAATCAGGTATATCATGCAATACCTGCTGATATAAGGCCACCCCCTGGAGCTTCCCACTTGCATTACCCAGATGCATTCGATCCTGAGATGAAATTTCAGTTAAGAGAGAGGAATACAACAAGCCTTGAAGAAATGCAGAATATTGTTGTTGATGTGGAGATCAACTTGTTGATCAAGAGGTCATAGTTGAAGGATAAAGAAATGGAGCAGCTGAATTCATCAGAAAATAAACTGGAGATTTTGGCCAGTGCCATGGAAAAGCTGATGTAGAAGATTAACATAAGAGAGGAGCTTGTTGTCCAAAGACATCATGGTCCCTTGATTTCAGAGAAAGAAAGTGTCACAATTCCCAATCATGTCGCTTCTCATCCTTGGTACCATGGTTTGGATAATAACTCTTTCATGTATTCAATTCACGACACAGTCAAAGATGAAGCTCCATCTCAACTTGCAGAGAAACAACCAACTGATATGATGTGCATGTTTGACGACATTCCTTACTTGGATCGTCCACCCAAGTGGGATCAGTATGATGATGATCATGAAGCTGAAATAGAGGTTGACTATTTAGAGAAACCAGTAGCATGTCATTGGCTGGAAGAAGATCATTTACCATTCAAATGTGACAATCAGCCCTTGCACAACAGTCATGACAGCGATGGGGAAGAGACAGAAAATATCAGAGTAAGTGAAAGCACTTTGCCCATATGTTTCTCATCTTTTCAATTTATGAAAAGAAACTCTAGGCCAGTTGTAAATAGTGAACACATAAATTCCTATGACCAATCAATTGATAATATCATTAAGGATATGGAGGTTGTTCTAAACCTAGAATCGCAGCAGTTGCCCTCCTTCAATTTTCAAATTCTTGATGATAACTTAGAGCCTGAGACAAATTTTGAGTTAATCCAAAAGAACTCTATACCATTGTGCTTTAAATCATTTCAAGTTTTGAAGGAGACTCTTGGACAAGTGTTGAAAGATGAATACAGAAACAAGCAGGAAATTTCATTTGAGTCAATGCAGTAGTCTTGTCAGTCCTTTCAGGATCCAATAGCTGATCAGTTGGATGGCATGTGTGGTCAAAATTATTCTTCATTCTCCAGTCATGAGATAAAAAGATGTTATGATATTGACATGATCAGGCAGTCAGTCACAGGGGTGTGTTCAGTAAAGGCATCATTCCATAAACCATCAGAGCATCCACAGTCGGATGAGGAAGTATCGAAAGACACAGAATGCATAGATGAAAAAATGAGACTTCATGCTGAGTTGTTTGAGGTTGAAAACCAAAAGATGGGCCAAACCTATATTGATCCTGTAGCTACCTACATGGAGAATTTTTTTAATACAGGATATTTTTCTGTTGCTGATGTTTTTCCTATTGTTTGGGTTGATCAAATCTTATGCAATGGAAAGCAGGGTGGAAGTTACTCTCAAGCACGAGTAACAAACTTATTTCTGAGTCTCCTCGCAGACGGTGAAAGAACAGAGCCATTAAATCAACTGCTGGATTGGCTCCAATGGCATTTTGCCATTACCTAGCTGAGCAATGATCGCAACAGGGTAGGTAGGTAGGAAAATGAATAAGCTCAGCATTCTGAGCATCTCTTTTTCAGCAGTGTTCGGTTGATTTTATTTCAGTTGCAAGATCAAAACAAGTACAGGTGGCAGAATAAGGTTTTGGGATCAACCCAATGGATAAAGCTATGGTCTGCATGTTCAGAAGTCTGTGGTTCTTGACACCTCCTAAAAGAAGATTCCATCCCCAGGTGGAGCCTTATGTTAGGGTCCTATAATTATAGGCGAGTCGATTCTTCGACTGTTGATTTGGCGTTTTCCCTCGAGATGATGAAGTCTGGCTCAGGTGACTCCGTTTTCCTCCCTCCATTCTTGTCGCTCAATCCCCTATCACCCTATTGCATCCTTCATCCTCGCTGCATCCTCACCCCCTTGTCCTTTGTCAACCTCCATTATCTCGCCTCCCATCCCTACATGAACAGACTTAGGATAAACAAAAATATTAGTAGAGTTAGTCTAGATTAAAATTAATTAATAAATAACTATTTAATAATTAATTAATCATTAATTAATTATTAATTAATTGATTATTAATTAAGTTAAGAACTTAGATTAGCAGTTAGTTAGTAACTAAGATTAGTTTAATTAAATAAAACTATTTAATAAAACAAAATGTTAAAAAACATTAAAAAACATTAAAAGTAATAAAAATGAATATAATAAAAATTATATTAAATATAATATTAAAAATAAAAAAAGAAATAAAACAAATTAAAAACAAAAAATAATATATAATACAAAATAAAACATAATAAGCACAAAACATAAAAAATATAATAAAATATTAAAAAACAATTAAAAATTAAAACAAACAAAAATAAATAATCCTAAGTCTAAACCTATCCTACCCCCACGTACCTTCTACCCCACCTACCCCACTCCCCATACGTCACCCCACCTCACCACCCACTAACCACCCATAACTCCCACCAACCTAAACTCCCACGCATTTGTATTTACCCCTACCCTCCATCACATGCCATAAAATTAATCTACGCACGATGTTAAATTCCGGACCCCCCCGTGAGTTTGAAATTTAACGAGGGGGGGGGTCCGGAATTTAAATTAAAACGCATACAAATATAAACGGCCCAGTTTTGTGCACCGAGATCCACGGCCCAGGTTCAATTCTGGACACCCCCGGGCATTCTACGTTTAACGAGGGGGGGGGGTCCGGAATTACCATTTCCTGCCAAAAAACCACCTTTGCACATTTTTACCATTTTTGCCCATTTTACCTTGTCATCTTCCAGACCGATTTTTGAGCGAACAGAGGCGGATTTTAAAAATTCGAGAGAGGTTTTTGGTCAGCACGGGCTGAGGAACAAAACCCTTTTTCTAGTTTTTGCAACGGATCTACGAGGTGGGAGAGGAGAAGACATCTTCGAGGCCTATTTTTCCAAATTTTAAATTCTCCGTTTCAGTCCCGATTTTGTAGGAGCTGTCACGGCCAGCTGGGGACGAATTTGGCGAAACTGAAAGAGTTTTTGTCCAGCACATGCCCATCTACAATAAACTCTTTCATTTTTCGCCCAGGTGTCATCATCGAGGAAAAAATCACGTCTGTTCGAACCCCTATTTTCGCAGAAACCGTTCCGTTTTTTATGGCAGAAAGCTCCAAATTTGGTGGGAGTGGTGGCTATTTTTGGCCGAGGAAGTTAAACCAACTCTTGGAAATTGATGAGATGATTTACCCTATTTATTGATATGATCTTGATGTAAAATGGTTCGACCTGTGAGGCTCCAGGAGCACGGGACTGTGGGTTATGTATGACCAGAGAAACTTTTTCTTCTCTGTAACTTTTAGATAATCAATTCAGAGATGTGCAAGTTGTTCTCAGGATTCTTGTGTAGAGATATTGGTGGTGTTTTCCTTCTTTGTTAATGTATTTCCTGTCTTCTTTACAATTTGTTTTCATTTCTTATTACCATAAGGAAAGTAATAGGGGCAGAATTTATTATCAGATACTTTGCCTCTCGGATTGTGGTGATCGTGATGTTTATCTTCTAAAGGCTAGTTCAGGAATTCTTGACTGCTCCTGTGCCTGGTTTTTTCCTCAGCTATTTCTCCCTCTAATCCATGCCATTAAAACTTAAATCGATCCAATATTTCTGCTACCTTGCCCTGTGTAACAGTCTTGTCCAGATCTGAGATGTGAAATCCCATTGTTTACAGTGCAGACCCCATTTTCCCAATGGCCCTCCTTGTTGTTCCACACCATCATTTAAAAACCCCAACCCATGTTCTTCATAACTAGCCTAATACATTTTCAAACAAAGCTATATCAGACAGAGAGATCCCTCTCTGAGTCTTGGAGGGCTAGATCCAAGACTCGAAGTGGTTTTGATGTTGCCTCTGTAACTGCCTCACAGCCTTGGGAAAATTACAGAGTGCTAACATAGTGAATGAAAGAGACCCTCTGAATAACAACCAATAAGGAAAACTATTGAAAAATGTGAGGAAACCACCAATAAGGATAATGGCATCAAAGACACTACACAAATCCCAATGTGTGAATAGATTTCTTTTCATTGAACACAAAGGCAACCCCCCAGTCAATAACCAATGAGGAGATGGCAATTGTTGGGTTTAAGGTTACCTACCCATAATGAAAGTAGGACCAGGGTGCCCGGTAGGACTACAACTTCATGTGATTCTAAGACACATTGAGGGTATGGCCGACATGCAAAGTCAAGAGTTATGAGAAATGGTCGACACAGGCTTATAGACATCATTTGAACAATAGCATGAGACATATGGAGGACTTCGACAACATAGAATTGATAATGAAACTTTGTGATGTAGGAGGCACCAATCAAACTCTCCATAGGGATTGGAAGAGTAACCAGTAAGAGGAGTAAACTCTAAATAACAAGCTCAACTACCTATGGTCATGTTAAACCCAAAATTTGGATGACAAGTGGACTCAAAAGTTTGTTCTCTGTTCAAAGGCGAAACGATTGTTGCCAATATGAGATAATATTCTTTTCACACCCGTATTTTTTTGTTTTTTCATAGACAAATGAATGTTATGATACAAGAAAGGAAATGAGTTTCGTGAGTAAGAAACTAGTTCCAAACAGTGGAACATACCTATACTCAACGCAAGGAGGTGCATGCGGGGCATGGACACTTGGGGGAATGTTTCCTCTTAGGGTACAGGGTGTCAAAATGCAAAGGATATAAACAAGGCTTTGCTTGGCTAGTGATGCAAATTGCTGAGGTAATAGGATTATAACAAGAAAGAGAGAACTAACAATACGATCATTACTACACGAAGCATATTGGATTGCAAGTACAACTTAACTCCAAAGAATGCCCTTTTTTGTAAATTTAGTCCCCTAGGCCCGAAAAGTATAAAACAATACCCAGGAGAACTCTTCTAGCCACTAGTAACTAGAGTATTCCTTTTTCGAGATTAGTCTACTTGGTATGAAAAAGGGTTAAACTTACACCAAATAGATGTCCTTTCAAAGCCAATTTACGAGTGTGAAAGAGACAAATTCACTAGACAATCTTTTCATTTTTTAATAGAGTCAAAAAAGAGATTAACTAAGACTAGGTGGTAGTACTATAGGTAAACGTCATAATGCTTATGAGTAAGAATATGAGGTTCAAACACAAATTCATATTGGAACTAAAAAAGGACTCCTGGTCATATGGAATAATCTTTGCATGGGCACCAAATGGCACAAAGGTTCTAACTAGGGAACCCATGTTTGGTAAGCCTCTACCATTCACTAACGACACTTCTAGTAACAGAAAGAAGGTTATGTGTCACTAATAAATGGGTTTTTACTTAAGGCATATGGATCGCGGTCATAGGATAATGCAAAAATGAAAAATGGAGTGACGACTGTTGATACTAAGAGGGGGGTGAATCAGTATCAAGTAAAATTTAAAACCTTTTTCAACTTATACTTAAACCATTCAACTATATTCAATGAGCAATGAACAATAGTATAAGAGTTACACCAATACACCACAATAAACCATGCACAATATATGATAAACAATCAATAGTTATTGTTCAAGGGAAGTAATGACTTCCAAAGGTAGCTACAGCTTCCAAATGTAAAGGGAGGGATACAACTCCAAGAGGAAGATACAATCCTCCAATATCAAGAGAGAGTTGAACTCTCCATCCTTGCCCCTTCCTTCCACCCAAGAATATATGAGAGATAATAAAACTTTACATTAAATCATCACCATCAACCAATCATCACATAGAACCTAATAATGCTTCCTGAGACTTCCTCAATTTCTGCAATTATTCAATTCTTGGAGTACTCCGATCCTGTAGATAATATTACTCAATGTATTCTCTGAAACTCCTCCAATTTTCACTCCTTGAGTCCTCCCCAAAAAGAAGTTATAGAAAGAATGGTAGACTTTATTCAATTCTAGTCTATTCAGAAGACCGAACTTGTACAGAATGCCCCGCGCTCAAAATTTAACATCCGATTCTAAAACTAACACAAAAGAAACTAAAGTCTGTACTCTTTACAATGAAATTTCTCCCACTTCATTTGGATTCTCGATGAAGAAGTTATGACTATTTTACTCGGAACACTTTCTTATTGACTAGCTTCAGGACTGGTCACAAACCCTATCTTCCATAGAGTGTATCTCCATAATTATAGCGAATCAAGAGCTGAAATGTTTACCAGAGGTACCTTGATATGTCTTCTCAATACCATAGTGATTTCACCATCTGAATCGTTCTAGAAAAAAATCTATAGAAAAAATGGTAAGATGACCTGAAAATAACATACCTTAGAACACATCACCAAAAGATTTCATCCTCCCTTGAAATCCGACCTTCTTTACTTCTTATTTCCTCTAAAATTCAACTTGTATCAAAATGAATGTATAATGATGTTTATTTATACCATTTATTTCACTTCATTTTAACATTAGGGCTGACCTGACACTTTCTTATTTTGTAATTCTTTTCTTTAATTATCTTCAGGGCCTACATGTACTTCCTTCTTCAATTCACTTTGTCATCTTCAAAAATTCATTTCTCCTCAAC
>ML797737.1:116493-189123 GCA_009831015.1 Picea engelmannii
GACAACTTCTTGTTCAAGATTCTCACAATCTTCTTCTTTCTTCTTCATTTGGACATTCCTTACTTCTCCTATTCTTCTTTCTTCTTCGAGTAGAGTTTTCAAGGAAATGGTTTCTTCTCTTAGTTTCTCAAAGTCTTCTAATTTTTTTCTTCAAGACTACAACTGTCTTTTCACAACTACCCAATTCACTTCTTAGTTTTCTTTGTGTGTCTTTGAGCTTGCTATTTTCAATCTCAACATGCTTCAATTTTGTAAGATTCTCATTTTCTTGTTGAATAATTTTTTCTTCATGATTTTCTTCTTCTTCATTGAACTTTTCTTCTTCAGTGTCATTTCTTTCAATCCTTGGATGAGGACATTCAAATTCAACATGACCTACTCCTTCACAATTAAAGCAAAAGAACTGACCTCTATTTTCTTCTTTGAAATCTAAGATGTTGTAATTTGCTTCAACTTCTTCTTTTTCTTCTTCTTCTTCTTCTGCGTCTTCCCTTACATAAAGGTCTTGTAGCTTGTCCCAAATTTCTTTTGATGAAGCACATGATCCCACCTTGGATTTCACTGAATCTGTCAATCCATCCAGGATGGTATCTATTGCCAATTTGTTGTTCCTTTTTTCTTTCTTCTGAGATGAAGTCTTTGGTTTCTTCAAAGCATTATATCCTGAAGCAACTGAGAACCAAACATCTGGCCCAAGAGATTTCAAGTAAGTTTCCATTCTATTACTCCAACATTCAAAATTTGCTTCCATCAAATGGTGGAATCCCATTTGGAATTTTGTCTTCCATTTCTTCTTAGGATATTCCTTCCAGTGGTTAAACTGTACTGAAGGTAACCTGCTCTGATACCAATTGTTGATACTGAGAGGGGGTGAATCAGTATCAAGTACAATTTAAAACATTTTTCAACTTACACTTAAACCATTCAACTATATTCAATGAGCAATGAACAATAGTATAAGAGTTACACCAATACACCACAATACACCATGCAGAATATATGAGAAATAATGAATAGTTATTGTTCAAGGGAAGTAATGACTTCCAAAGGTAGCTACAACTTCCAAATGTAAAGGGAGGGACAAACCTCCAAGAGGAAGATACAATCCTCCAATATAAAGAGAGAGTTGAACTCTCCATCCTTTCCCCTTCCTTCCACCCAAGAATATATGAGAGATAGCAAAACTTTACATTAAATCATCACCATCAACCAATCATCACATAGAACCTGATAATGCTTCCTGAGACTTCTTCAATTTCTGCAATTCTTCAATTCTTGGAGTACTCTGATCCTATAGATAATATTACTCAATGTATTCTCTAAAACTCCTCCAATTTTTACTCCTTGAATCCTCCCCAAAAAGAAGTTATAGAAAAAATGGTAGACTTTATTCAATTTTGGTCTATTCAGGAGACCAAACTTGTACAGAATGCCCCGTGCTCAATATTTAACATCCGATTTTGAAAATCACACACAAGAAACTACAGTCTGTAATGTTTCCAATGAAATTTGTCCCACATCATTTGGATTCTCGATGAATAAGTTATGACTATTTTACTCGGAACACCTGTTTATTGACTAGTTTCAGGACTGGTCACAAACCCTATCTTCCACAGAGTGTATCTCCATAATTATAGTGAACCAAGAGATAAAAATTTTACCATATGACGCGTTCTAGAAAAATTTTTATAGCAAAAATGGTAAGATGACCTGAAAATAACATACCTTAGAGCACATCACCAAAAGACTTCATCCTCCCTTGAAATCCGGCCTTTTTTACTTCTTATTTCCTATGAAATTCAAATTGTATCAAAATGAATGTACAATGATGTTTATTTATACCATTTATGTCACTTCATTTTAACATTAGGGCCGACCTTACACTTTCTTATTTTGTAATTCTTTTCTTTAATTATTTTCAGGGCCTACATGTACTTCCTTCTTCAATTCACTTTGTCATCTTCAAAAATTCATTTCTCCTCAACCATGAGGATCCACGTGATGTGCCACATACCACCAGAAACAACATGATGTATACTATCCATTCATGGGTTTTTTATATTCATGTGCATTTTCCTTCATTTCCAAATACCTTTATCAATCTTGCGGTCCAAAACCCATGACTAGGGTTGACATCAATGACAACAACCAATCTTGCAACTATGACACTTATGAATTCTAGTGGTTTAAATTTAAAATTAAGTCCCTATTTTTTTAGCATTTGAGGGTGAAACTTATGAATTAGGGTGTACACAGGCTGTAGTTTATCATTTCGCATATATGGAGGCATGTACGCAGGAAAGGAAAATCCTGGCTGCATATTTGCAACCCTACACGCGTCTGTTAACACAACAACCCGCGTACAAGTCCACAAACTAGTTTTTTTGAAGAGTTTGACTCAAAAAATGGTTTTCCTTTTGTAATATGGTACTTGAATGGAGAGAGAGAGAATGAGGAAGTTGATGCAGCATTGGAAAGAGATTTTGGGGCCCAATTAGCGCTACAAACATGTGGTCTTTACAAGTTTTGGGCTCTCAAAGGAATGAGGGCTCAAGTGAGATTGTTCCAAATGTTGGTGAACTTTTTGGATCGGGATACATAGGCCTTCAATATCGATTGGAAAACATTGAGAATTGAAGTCGAGGACATCTATTTCCCTACAGTATTGTCTCATTGGAGCGAGGTGGGGAACCTCAAAGCCCGGGAGGTTGGGGGTGGCATGAACATAGAGGACTACATAGCCACTCACTATGTTACATGCACAGAAAAGGTAAGGAGACAACACCCCATTAGGTTGATCGAAAACCTGAGTTTGAAGATCATCGTTCTCATGCTTACATGGATCATGGGATCGGTCTCGTTGCACCAAGCATCAAATCCACTCATGTTCTATTTAGTGGAGTGTTTATGACCCACAGTTCATGATTGGTGCACCTCACTACTGGCTAACATGAAGATCCAACTGACAAACTGCAAACAAGGTAGGAAGAGGAACTTTGGTTTTGCATTTATAATATGTAGTTTTATCTTTGAGTGGGTTCCAGGATTGAGCCCTAGAGTTGAGATTGTTCCACATAGACCACATGATCCATCCATATCATGGTGGACCGAGGTGATGAGGAGGTTGGGAGGTGGTAGGGTGCCAACCCCCTACAACGATGAGTTCTTCTTTTGGTGGCATCGATAGGTGATAGCCCTAGACGAATACCCTTATGCAAGTATCAACTACAAAGGAGATCCAAACATGCCATTGCCACTAGGCTCTGCCTACGATGATATAGGTATGAGAAAGTTTTATATATTTCATTTTTTTTGTATTTTTTAAAAGAATAAAAAATGCTAATATTTTTGGATAGTGTTAAGTATTTAACAAAAATACTATGTTATGAAGATGTGGGTCCGCAATGACCAGATGGATTCTCACGACATCTACGGAGGAATCAGGGAGATAAGCCAGCGGGAGGAGATGCAGAGAGAGTGCTTCAAAATTTGCAGGGGAACCTATCTCGTTTGACGCACATGATTCCCATTTTTTAGGTAGAGGATCTGCCAGAGGTGATGTAGCGACAAGTGGTAGGTGTGCCCCATGCATGGGTAGGATTCTTCCGGTGTCTCAAAAAATCCGTAGTATGCTATCATGGTACACATCCATCTCCACAAGAGTAGATTCCATGGTCATTATATCTATCAGCCATATATGTATTTTGAGGGTGTGAGCCCCATTTTTCACTATGACACCATATTTTTTGAAGAGATGAAAGATAAAAAAATTGGTCTTCGAATTTACTTATATACGATACAATGTGTACATTGATGGATGTGATTGATTTACTTTAGTTATGTGACAAATGACAATCTAAAACATAATTAGCATATGCATTGGATACACAATTAGAACTTCTAGGTATGTGGTTATAAGTAATATAATCAAAGTGTCGTTCCAAAAGTCATACCCGTAGGAATCATCTAAGTAGAGTAGGTTCTCACACACAATAACTGTTGTTTAAATAACACACTACTAGTTGGGAGTCCAGGAGAACTTCTAAAGATCGAACACCGGGTGAAATGGTGTGACTTAAAATATCTATAACGGTGCTATACTCAGCCACATTATCGGTTGATGGCCCTAGACAAACGCCACCTGAAGACACTAGTTGACCCTCAGGTGAGTAAATGACCCAAGTGGCAGAAGCCAAGTTCTATGTATGATGAATGAAACCATCTGCAAATCCTAAGAAAACTAAAGATTTCGTTGACATCTGCCAACCAAAGGAAAACTCGATAATCAAGTCGATTGACACAAAGGAAGAGATATGTATACAGTAAGATACACTAGAATACAAAGATTCACACCCAATATTGAGGGCTCAAGCGTAATATATTTTAATGTAGAGCCCATTTTTTTCCTCATCCAACATATTCCCTTCATAATCTTCTAACTCATATTCTCCTTTTTCCAAAACACGTCGCATGATATAAGGATTGTGCCACATAGGATCAAACTTTCCTACCCCCAACAGTTCTTTCGCTTGTTCATATAGGAGGACCAAGTCACCCTCAGCGTACTAATGAGGACAGACAAACTTATCATATTGAAGCTTAACACGTCGTTTATTTTCCTCAATAGATGTAGAGGCATCTTGACACTGCTCATATAGGTTCTCTAGGTGTATGAGGCATTCTTCAAGATCGCAAGTGTCAGGTAGGAGTTCAATTTCTAGCTTGAGAGAAGGTATTTCATAGTCAATCGGGAGAATTGAATCCACACCATGTACTAACTGAAAAGGAGAAAAACCAATGGAATTCTTAACCTGGGTTCGATATGCCCAAAGTGCAGGGTAAAGCATTAGGTGTCAGTCAGATTTACTCTGGCTGACAGTTTTTTGAAAAATGGTCTTGAGAGATTTATTCACAATGTCTACTTGTCCATTTTCTTGGGGATAATAAGGGGTATAATGATTGTTCTTAAACCCTAGTTTCGATGCTAATTCCTTCATCATTTCATTCTGAAAGTGACTTCCATGATCAATGACAATCTCCCTTAACACGAAAAATGTTGAACACAAAAAATGTTTCAGTATTACCATCGGATTTAACAGTAGGAATGGCCTCTTCCCACTTAGTAAAGTAATCCACGTCCACGATAATATGATGATGCCCCCTAGCCAAAGATGGGTTACAATCCATAAAATATACCCCCCACTTGGTGAAGGGACTGAAGGTGATGACTGGGTGAAGAGGGTCTAGATGAGAGAACATTTTCCAAGAGAACACCTGGTAAGGGTGACACTTCTTGACTGCTTCAACGCAATCTTTAAAAATCGACGACCAAAAATAACCAGCTCGAAAAATTATTTGGGTTGACGCAAGACCAGATAGATGACCACCACAAGCCCCACTATGAAAGTCATTAAGAATGGAATCATCTTCCTCGTGAGGCAAGCAATGACGCAAGATATTATCTACACCTTGACAATACAAAGTGTTACTGACGATAAGGCAGTTTTTGTCTTGATGCCGTATACATTGCCGATTGTCTTGCGACAGATGCTGAGGGAACTTCAAGATTTGAAGATATATCAAAATGTCTCTATACCAGGGGTTCGAAGATGAGATAATGAAAATGTGTTCATCTATGAACGAATCAATATGGATAATGTACTCATCTATTCGAGGGAAGTTCGATATTAACTCGGAAAAAACTAACAATTTCTTGGACTTCACCGAAGCAAATTCGAGATCAAACTCTTTCAAAATCAAAATCCATTTATTGTATTTCCCCCCTATGATACGCCTAGTACGGACATATTGAAATGGGTTGATGTTAGCAACTACAGTAGTTTTGTAGAGAAATATATAATGTCGCAATCTTTGGATTGCATGTATGGAGGCTAAGGCTAGCTTCTCGACGTGAGAGTATTTAAGCTCATGACTGATTAAATTTTGATTAATATAGTATAAAATGTGCTCATGGAGTTCATCATCTTCCTGAACTAGAAACATACCAATTGTCCCTTCAGATGCGGCAATATAAAGAAAATAATTTCTACTATAGTCTGGAGGCTTCAACAGAGGCATTGATACCAAGGATTTCTTAAGGGTAACCAAGGATTCCTGGGCTCACTCATCCCATATAAACATAGTGTCCTTCTTAAAAATATGCATGAAACCCTTAGTTATATTGGCATATTTTACTATAAACTGACGCAAGAATTTATCCTTCCCCTGTAAACCCTAAAGTTGACGAATGTTGCACAAGGGAGGCAATCGAAGTATTTCCTCAACCTTCATAGTATCCACCAAGATCCCATTCTCATATACTAAGAATCCTAAGAGATGTCTAGACCTAATGCAGAATATGCACTTGTGAGGGTTTAAACATATGACATAATAACAACATCTCTCAAATACTAGTTGAAGGTGAGTAGAGTGATCTACTCTCTTGTGAGAGTGAGCAGTGAGATCATCGAAGTAAGATTTGACAATGTGTTTGAGATCGTGAAAAGAAAAGGTCAGGGTGTGTTGGAAGGTTGCTCTAGCATTTTTAAGGCTGAAAGAATTTTTCCAGTATGCAAAAGTACCCCAAGGACAAATAAATGTCGTCTTGTGTCGATCCTCAAGTTTTCTCTGAATTTGATTCTATCCTGAAAATCCATCCATAAAAAAAAAACCTCGCTTCTCACACACTCATCAAGAATCTAATCAATGAAAGGTATCAGGAAGTTGTCTTTATGACAAGCCTTGTTCAGATCTGGAAAATCCATACAAACATGGATGGTTCCTTGTTTCTTATTCACAGGAATGGGATTGGACACCCATTCGGTCAAAGGAACCGGGTAGATGAAACCAACATTGAGTGGATCCTCTACCTCCACCTTAATAGCAAGGGCCTTCCTAGGATTAACATCTCTCAGACGTTTTTGAACAGGTCTAGAATCCAGATAAGTCTTGATCCCATGTTCGAAAATACTAGGGTCGATTCCTGGCATCTCTTCATATGACCAAGAAAATACCAAGAAAATACATCATGAAACTCTTTGAAGAGATCAATGTAGATCTGAATTTCTTCAAGAAAACAATCCATGTTGATATACACATTTTTTATTTTACCAGGAACTCGAGAGATGTTGATCGTGATGGTAGGAGAAATATTTTCCATGTTTCCACTAGCATAAACATTGTTCGTACCTATTGGAATCACAACGTGACCGACCATCTCACTCAAGGTAGATCTAAAGTCATCCCACTCGATCCTAACAAGTTTTGGGAGAAAATAAGAGTGATGATGCATATCATCCCATGGGCTATAATGGCCATTCATGGCCTCTAAAATGGATTCATCCAAAGGTAAAGTATCATCGAGGAAATCATGTGAAAAATATGATTAGATGGCCCATACGGGCTCGAGAACATGATCCTCCATGTCCGTGTGTGAGGAGACAGGATCCGGGTCAACAATAGAGTCAAGAACATATTGATATGCAATCTCTATTGCTGATAGTGGCGTTTCCATTCCAATATGTGACTGACCTTCACAATACATGGTCGGGAAAGGCAGGGTCCAAGGATTGTTGAAATATGAAGTACGAAAAGGAATAGACCTCACTGATGATGAAGACCTGCTAGACATGAAATAAATGTGATGAATTGATGTCGTGAAATCAAACGTATCCATGAGAGAGGAATAAATTTTGACACCAATATCCTCAGTTGTCGGCTGAGAATTATCAATCACAAGGATCGAAGATCCAACTGATGCATTGGGACTAGAATGAACAAAGAATAATTGATCAATCATCATGATTTTCCCTTCGTGAGGAAAGCATAAAGTGTGGAAAATGGAAAAAACAACCGCGGTCATGGCATAAGTACAATTATGCCCTAGAAAGAAATTATAGTCAAGGGGTGCATCAACCACCTCGACATCAACCTCCATTGTCTTTCCACCTAACTGAACTAGGAAAGCGAAAATAATTCCATGGGGTCAAAAAGAACGACAATCAAATGCAGTCAACATAGTCATAGATTGAGAAAGCATTAGAGAACCAATGGATTTCCAACAGGTTAAGGACATCACACACATCTCACCACCTTCATCAATAATAGTACGTTTGATGGTATACTTCGAGTAATCCACATGGATTTGAAAGGCCACATGGTAAGGCAAGCGAGGATGAATATCTATGATGTCAAACTTGATAACCTTGGAGCCACATGGGTCTAGAGCTCCTAAAGTAGATATTAATCTATTCCTCTGTGAAGGACACATATGGAGCACCTCCAAAGATGACATCGCACAAGGGGTTTGACCCTGATATTTGAAAATCGAACAGTTCTGGGAATCTCTAGCATTAGGGTTGTGAGCAGAGCATTTTAGTACTCCTTTCGGAATACGAGGCGAAGGATATGGATTTTTGATCTGCAAAGGTTTTTCCAGAAGAGGGGGAGACTCTAGACCTGGAACAGTCTATGAAGAACTGTAATCATGAGATCGAGTGGCTACATTAATTTGAGACTTGACCATGTTTACACATAGACGATCACCTTCATGCGTCGGCCGGTTTTGATTCCCACCCAATGCATTTTCGATGTTAGAGGAGCTCAAGGCCATGTGCTGATTATGCAGAAATAGATTGGTCAACACAACGAGCAATTGAGATAATAGCCTCATGGCTTTGTCAAGTTTTGGGCATAAGTGGGTAAGGTTATCATATGTATAAAGTTTACAAGGAAACTTCACTTTCCGCTTTTCTTTCTTTCCCTCACCAACATTAAACTTCAATCTATCATTGTTAGCATTGTCCTTGGTTCTGTTATGATTTCTCCCACCCTTACGATTACCTCATCCTTTCCTTCTATTCCCTCTTGGTTCTTGGTTACCATTTAGGTTGGTCGATGACTGTAAAAAATGCACATGTATTGACTGAGTGGGAATGGAGGACATAGCCGAAGTTGGTCCTTCTACAAAATGGATTAGAGACAACTCCTTTAACTGGTTCTTCACCAAGTCTACAAACTTAGTATTTGCAGAGCCTATAATGCCATCGGCATGAGGCCCAGGCTTTTGTCTCAAGTCATAATTTGATCTCGGTGCATCAGGAATAATTTCATATAACATCCCATACTGGGCATATATTAGGTCCATTTGTTGGGATTTAAAAATAACTTCTTCCTCGGATGTTACCCCAGACATAGAAACATCCTTCGAAATATAAGGCAATAGGGATTTCAGGAACCATTCCAACATAAACTCTGGAGGAATGTAGGATTTAATCAACCTCTTCCTTCTATGCCACTCTTGGATGTGGTTTCAGATATGTGTTGCCCTATCCTGACGAAGGGCTGACAGGAGTTCTATGCCAACATCATAATGAACCAACAACTAAAAGTGGTTGAGAAACACTAAAACCATCTGATCAAAATCCCCATATGTCCCCCCTGGTAGCTCAATGTACCATTTTTCTAAAACCCCCATGAGGGTGCGTTGAAACAGTCTCAAACGAATATAATCATCATTAAGATAATTGTACGAGCACCAAAGATGAAAATTAGTAACAGGATCACCTGGATCCTCACCAGTATTTCCATCAAATTTTGGAATATCCGAAGGAATCTTAGTGGGGACATGGGACTATGATGGATCATGACACATCGGGTCATTCGTTAATATTGAAAGGTATGGAAAATTAAATGTGGCCATAAAAGGGAGTTAGGGTTGCGGCATCTGAGCCCATGCTCCCAGGAAAGATTGATGTTGAGGGATTGCATCCCATCCAAAGTTCTGGTATGCACCATGGCCCTGTCCAGGAGTATAATATCCTCCTTCAAACTGATTCATAAGAGGTTTTGTGGGAACCATACCTATAGGAATGTTATAATGAGGGTTATAAACATTTCCCCCAGTTAGAGGATCTCCAGGATGGGGGTTTCCCATAGTATGAAACTGACTCCCCCCGGGTGGAAATCTGGAGGATAGAGGTGGATTCGTCATACCAAACGAGTTGGTCAAAATCGACATGGAGAAAGAAAGGGGAAAGGATGGAACATAGGTAGAAGATTGTCCTCTCAGTTGATTACTCCATCTAGGAGCATTAAGACTAGGATTAGATGTGAAATAAAATGGAGGTTAACCCCCAACCATAGGATTCATTTGGGGAATTTGACTTCCACCAAACATGAGAGGAATATGAGGGGGGGGCATGCCCCTGGGTCCAATACTAGGATTTGTATTAGTCGCTGGAATGTAGGATGAAAATTGTGATGTTAGATTTGGAATTCCATAAGAGAAAGGGTTAGAGGCCAAAGGTATGGACTGAGAATTATATCCAGGCGAATGAAAAAGAGACCCAAAAGGGTTCGTTACTATATGTCAAGTAGCAACCATAGGATGGATATGAGTAATGATGGGAACCTACGGTACTACAACCTTCGCAGCTAGAGGATTCGAAGGAACCCAATTGACTACAATAGGTATAGGAGTCGAAGTGATCTTGGTGTCATTCGGCCTTGAATTAGTACTCATACTTTTGTAGTCAGAATTCTGATAGGTGGAGGTTTGTGTACCACATTTGATAAATTTGTGCCTCTTAGAGGGAAAAGACTCAAGGTGCGGTGGTAACTTCAACAAATGGTGAGATTTGTGAGGAATTTTTTCTGGATCCACAATGACTCAAAAGTCGATATATAAAAACAAAATCCTGGTGCAACTAACAATCAAAGAGCACACCAAAATAAACAAAAAGGACAAATGCACACAAACAATATATAGTAGCTGAAAAGGGGCCTCCCTCACTAGAGTAGGCATGCCTCACCCAAGAGGGGCCTGAGAATCCCTTCAAAATATTGTATGTATCAGAATCAATTATAAGAACCCTCGTGGGATTAATAATGTAGTCTATCAGATCCCCCCGGAGAGGTAATCCTGCATAAAGGTTGTGTGTTTTCCGACCCTTATCTGACTCAAGGTACCTGTAGAATAACCCCTACAAGTAACCTATGTGGTTACCTATGTCAAGCAACTAAAGCCACCATTATATAACCAATGCGCAGTCGAACAGTCGTAAGTCAGGTCCACCATATGGGCAGGGTAACAAAGCCAAAAATCTTGAAAGCATCGCCTCTCATGGAGGTAAATGTACTAGCAAGACCCCCAAATATGAATAGATCCCTAGAAATATCTCTGACACTAAGAAGGTATTAGAGGGATATCTCTGCAACCAACTTCACACGACCTCATGCTTAACTCTAGTGTGAGCGGAGCATCCCAAAGACACTAATTACACAATGGATTTCACCACTCCCTGGTCAGACACATATGTTGAGTTTAATAGACTTGGATAAGCTTACTCACAAAATCCTTTTCCAAGGCACTATATCCTATTCTTGTTTGTGTACTCTGGAAAATAAAATAGTTTCTAATCAATTTTAATTAATCAACATTACTTTTAATGGATTTGTTTACTCAAAAGATGTGGTCGTGAAACTGATGATGTTATGACTCAACATATACAAATAAATGAATACAAGTAAAGTGATAAGTCCCAATTCTCAAAAGATGATAAGCTTTTCAAATGAAAATTTCAATTCAACTCTGCAATTTCAATAAGATGTAATCTTTCCATATGTATCAAGAGAAAATGCCAAAATGCAAATGTATAATTTTGTATTTTCAATATAAAGAAATGAAAATTCAAGGACCGAATAGCAGCTTGATATAAAGATCCTACTGCAAGAAAAAAGAGACAAGCCAAGCAAGATACCAAGAAGTGAACACTCAGACCAATATGCAAGGACAACCAATGAAAAAGATGATAAGAAAGAAAAACCGCCCAAAAATTCAACCAAAAAAAGGTTTTCTATCACTTTGTAGGCAGTCAATAACTAGGACAGAGACCCAAGAAGATTCAACAACCATCAAAACTCACCCAACAAACACCAAGCTCAGACATAAAGCCTAAAAATTTGATGTACGTGACTGTTTAAGGAAAAATTGCATATGTACTTTCCCTATAAAAGGACAACTCACATATGTACGCATCTGTCATGGGAAAACCTGCATATATGTATTAAAACATTGTCAGGGAAAGGACTAGTCCAAGAAACTCATATGCAAAGTAAAAATAGGATGTCAAGCAATCAGGTGACAAGAAAAATCAGGCTAAGAAAGAGAAATTGAAGGAGAAAAATGCTCCAAACCCCAAAATAGAAGATTCAATCTCTAGTATGGTCACCAATTTTGTTACGAGGAAAATTACTCTATGGCATGGGGTAAACCACAAAAGACAGAATGACTATAGAAATCAACTATAATCCCAAGTATGTTATATAAATGAAAATGATAACAAGAAAATATAAAGAGACTACCTCGTTCGGACGTTCGATGAAGACCACCATTGAGCATGCAACTCAAAGATTTATGCCTGCAACTTGTCTTCAACAACCAAGATACACAATCATATGGTGATAATATATAAGGTTAGCACATACAATAGCATAATCCATTAACATTCATAACAAATACGCCCGTGGAATAATAATTCAAATATTTTCAAGATATCAATTGGATGAGAAAATAGTATTTCTATTAAAATATGATCAACATAAGTGTATAAGTGACAAATTTTCGTGTTAGCACATCTAAAAAATGAGACACTAAGTACCTTCCAGCTGGGCCTCCACCACTTCAATCCTCCACCAAAGGAAATCTCATATAAGAGAGACAATGAGGTTCTCCATCAAAGAGGGAATATCTTGGTGTTACACATTATTTTAGTCATCCATATGACCATTAATGATGTAAACCTATATGTTGCCTTCAGAGGGGTCAGTGGCCTGAGTTCCTGAAGAGAGAAGGGAGAAGAACTTTTCCTGAGAAAAGAAGTTGCATTTTCCTTTGTAAAAACCCCATAAAAAGGGAATTTCGTAGGTTGCTCCATAGGCAGGATGTGAGAATGCTTAATTCTCGTAGGTTGCACCATAGCTGGGTTGCGAGAGGTTCGCAGGTTTCTCTATAGGCAGGGTGCGAGAATCCCTACACGTGGGAAAAACAAGCGTTTTCTCAAATCTTCTGGAAGGAGAAACTTCCATGGTGAGGTGGCATCTGAATGGTTTGGATCTTACTCGCTTTCATGATTTAGTGGGATCATCCTAACCTCCTCATATTAACCTCTTCAACTTATAAAAGGAGAGGAGTTATCATGGAGAAAGTTAGCTTTGGTTGTCTTGGAATTATTAGCTTGTTTGGAGTGGCTTTGAGTTTTGCCTTTGTCAAGATAGATTGTGAATATTATCATATCTATGCTCTTAGAATTATTGGAGTGAAAGTGTGTGGGGAACGAAGGACAGTTGGAAGGGACCTTACGACATCAAGGCCATGGTTGTAATCTCTCTTTCACATTTAATATGATACAATAATATGATTCTTTCCTATAAATCTTGTTATGTTTTATTGTGTGATTCCTTGATCACATACATAGGTTTATATTGAGTTTATGCTATTACTACCACTTTGGTTGGTTGTGTTATTTTGCAGGTTCATCATTGTATGAGCATTGGAATGGAGCTAGGATAGCGATGGTGAGAGGAAGCAAAATTTAAATGGTATGTCACCCATTCCTCTTTAGTTAGTAAATTCAATATTTAAAACTTAAGGAAAGCGTCATGTTCTGGTGTGTTTTGTTCTAGATCTAGGTGGATCTAGGGAGATCAGTTAGTGTCTGCACCTACCGAATAGTCCAATAACACTTGGGGGCTGAACAATGTGTTCATACTTTAAAGGACAAAGGGATGCAAACTCAATGTGAAGTGAAAATTTCTCCAGAGTATCTTTGCTCTCAAAAGTTGAATTCTCTTCTTCTCCATGGCTTGGATATGGCCCAATTTATAGCCTTCAAATGAAACTAAAGGGATGAGTCAGAACGTTTTTAGTATATGGAAGGTCAAGGATCATGGATCTTGTGACGTGACATGGAAACTTGACACAATTTTTAATTTTGGGAACAAAACCCAATGTACGTGGGTTGTAATGGTGAAACCTATGTATACACATGTTGTATAATTGTTAGGGCATGTATAAGTGAAAAAATATGATTTTTAAGCTCTGGGAAGTGCAAAAGGGGACTTCAAGTCTGCATAGGGAAATGGAAAAGCCTTCTGATAAAGTTTCATGGGGTGAGGCAAATCTTGCTATAACACTCCTGTAACTTCGTGAGAGACTAGACTAGGTGGAATTTTACTCCCATAACTATTGGTGTGTGTCTAGATCACTCTAGACCACCACTATGGCGCATTGGCTTCTCCTCTAGTGCGAATTAGTTGAGTTATACAAAGTATATCATGTGTAAATTATCATTCACTCATTTGGTTAATGAGAATTCTTCCATTCTTTCTCTACTGCTTCTCTTTTCTCATATTTTCTCTGCAAACTGTGTATGTCATATTATATCTAGATCTATTCTATGCAGGTTCAACACATTTACAAGAAGTAGGGAAAATCACTTATGTACCATACACTAACTAGTATGGTGAAGTTCCAATTGACTTTTTAAGGCTGATTATGTCTTCCCACAATGCAAACATGAGCTTTTTATGCCAAGCCTTTTTGTTCCCCTGCAGTAATTTCTTGATGATCCTTATTAAAATTTTGTTTGATGACTTAGCCAATCCATTACCTTGAGGGTAATAGGATATAGAATGAATGAGCATTATGTTATAGTCTTCAAAAAATTTGATTGTTTTCTTAGATTTAAAAGTTGTTGTGTTGTCAGTCATGATTCTCCTAGGACAACCAAACCTGGAAAACATGTTGTTTTCTAAAAATTGAATAATCACAACATCAGTTCCTTGTCTAGTTGGTACAACCTCAATCCATTTGGTAAAATAGTCTGTAGAAGTCAATATAAACTTATGCTAACATGAAGATGTTGGATGGATATCACCAATGAAGTCAAGACCCCACTGCTGGAAGGGTGCCTCCACTGAAATGGGCTTCAAAGGAAATGGAAACAACTTCGTATTTCCTTAAAAAATTTGGCATTCATGACAAGATGTCACTCCTTTATACACATATGAAAATATTGTTGGGCAATAGAAACATTCTCTAAGAATTTTGTTCATAGTAGTCTTCTAGTAGTGATGTCCTCCACAATCACCCTGATGAAATTCTTTCATAGTCTATTGTGCTTCATCTTCCAATAGACAATTTAATAAAACTCCTTCTAGATCCTTCCAATACAAAAAACCATCTATGATACAAAAATTGTTGCTTTCAATTTCAAAAATATGGCATTAGTCTAGCTCAACTCTAGCGGGGCTTGTAAATTTTACAAAATATAAATTATATCACTATACCATGGAGATGAAAGTAAATTTTGAGATACCTGAGGTGCTGGTTCTACATCCATGTTGTCTGAAAGGTCTAGAATGAAATTGATTCCCATGATATCGAAATTTGACTGAGCAATCAATTTTTCTAGTCCTTGACCTTTGACCAAATTTGTTGGCTTTATCTCTAGATCATACTCCAACAGAACTACAATCCATTTCCCTCTTCAACATTCAGGATCAGGATGAGTTAAAATGTCTTTGAATGCACTATTAGGAACAAAAGAAATAACATGAGAATGAAAGATATAAACCTTGAACTTCTGCAATGCCTTCACCAGTGCATAGGATTTATTTTCCATGATGTTATAGTTCAATGTTGAATCCCTTAATTCTCTGCTATAAAAGGCAATATCCTGTTCCAAATTCTGATTTTTTTTTGCAACAACACTCCTGCAATAGTATGTTCTAAGGCAAAGGAAAATATCATAAAATATTTTGAATAGTTTGGGATAACTAATGTTGGTGCTTTAGTCAGTGCTCTTTTTATGTCATCAAATGACCCTTTTTCTTCAGTTGTCCATTTAACCTGATTATCTTTTCTCAACATATGGGTAATAAACTTGACAGTTCCAAAAAAGTTTGGTATAAACCTTCTTAGGAAGTTCACCCTTCCAAGAAAAGATTGCACTTCCTTTTTATTCCTGGGAGTGTCTATTTTCTGAATTGCTGATACTCTCCTTGGATCTATTTTGTTTCCCTCTTTTGATATCACATTGCCTAACAGTTTCCCTTCTCACATTGAAAAATTAGATTTCTTTGGATTCAAGGAAATACCAAACCTCCTGCACTTTTGAAAAAATTGTTTCAAATGTTTCAATCATTAGAGTTGGAAAAAACTGTAATATCATCCAAATATATAACAATGAATGTATCCCTTTCTTCTGCAAAGGCTAAATCCATAGCCTGTTGAAATGTTGCTCTTGTGTTCATAAAAAAAAATGGCATCTTTGCATACATGAATGTTCCCCAAGGTGTGGTAAAATATGTATTTTATTGATCCTCTGAATGCACCATAATTTGATTATACCCTAAATATCCATCCAACATTGACATTTTTTGTGATCCCACAACTTTTTGCAAGATATAATCCATCTTTGGGAGAGGATAGTTGTATTTCAAAGACACCCTATTTAGATTCATGAAATCTACACCAAGTCTGATTTCTCCATTCTTCTTCTTGACATGAACTAGGTTAGCCAACCATTTAGAAAACCTCAATGAAACAATAATCTTTGCATCAAACAATTTCTTCACTTCTTTCTCAATTAAAGGCAGGAGCAATGGATTTATCCTTCTTAGCTTTTGTTTGAAGGGTTTCTGATATTCTTTGATTGGGATTGTATGTTAGACGATGCGTGTATCATATACTTTTAGTTCCCCATAGCTCCATGCAAACACATCAGAGAATTCCTTGATCAATTTAAGATACCTTTCTCTATTTTCATGGGTTAAAGACTTAGAAAATTTGATGAATTTTGGTTCATTTTCAGTTCCAATGTTGCAGTCATCTTCCTCACTATCATTAGGAGTCACTTTGGGATTCTTTTCCACATCATTATTACCAAAAATATTCTCAAGAGGAACCAGACCTTTTGGGATGCAATTATTTTTCAACTGAATTATCTCCTTTCCAACTATAACATTCTGATAGTCCTATGAATTTGGAGTCAAACTTGCATTTTTCTCTTCAACAAACATATTTTCTTCATCAATATGTGTGTTTTCAAATTCATATGACATTTGAAGGAACCTAATGAATTTTTGATCATCTTCAAAGACCTGCCAGTATTTGATATTGTCGACGACTGATGGCCTTTGTTTGATTTCAATATCATTCTTCTTATTTGGATGAATAGGAATTTTGAGAACATCGGCTGAGTTATATAAAGCATCAGAAATCATATTCTTCCCCCTTGGTATCAATGATATACCATACTCTATGAATCCTTCCAAATAAATAAAACACTGCATTCTTGTATGCCCTCATTCTTGGGTGTTTGGTCTGATAAATGGCCTTAAATTGATTAATTACTAGCTCAAAATCACCATGCACAAATATTCTCTTATACCTCAAGTATTTCAAGGTATTTAGTCCCAAAATTAAAGCCTCATATTCAACTACATTGTTTGTACAATCAAAATACAACTTAAAAGAACAGAGTTTTGAAGCACCTTTTCGAGGGACAATCCAAACACCTACCCCAACTCTTTCTTTAATGACAACTCCATCAAAATCCATGTTCCATAGCCCATCATCTTCATCATCTTCTTGATCTGAACCGAGTTCTTCCTACAACTGTTCACCTTTCTTCTCTAGAATTTTAGGTTCATTATTGTCCTCCTCTTCAAAACAGAGATCATTATAAAAAATGGAAGCCCCGATATCATTGTCAAAAACATAAATAGGGTGATTATTAGGCCTATCTATACTACTTACCATGTATTCCAATTGTGTTTCTCTGTACAGTCTCCTTTGTTTCCCAAACACTGGAATTGTTGCATATGACATGTCCATTTGCAAGGTACTCTTTAATTTTGCTGCCCAAGACCTAGATAATAACATCCCAAATTTAGGTGGAATATGATCAACCACCACATCCATAACAACACTTTTAGATGGGATCTGAGTTAAGGTAAAAAAAAGATATTTAATCAACCCCAAGCATTTATCCTTCCTTGAATAAAATGAAAATAGATCTTTATATGTCCTTGTGACGTCTAATCAAATATTTTCCATAACCACCTTTGGCATCAAATTGTGGGATGCCCCGGAATCTAACATTGCATTATGTAGGGTCATATCATGAAAATTGAGACTGATGTAAACAGGAGGTACTTCATCATTATCATTGTCTGCCTCAACCCGAGGACCAAAAAGGAAAGTAGAATGATCGTCATGAATATTTAGAGTGTCATATGTCTCTCTCATTTTCAACATATTCATAATATGACCTCTATATTAAGTATTATTTATAAGTTCATTAAAATGGATTGACAATTTTAGCTTAGAGATTTCACTTTCAAGATTAAAAGGAGACTGAGACTTTTCTACCTCTTTGATGTTAACATGCTTATTTCCATCTTGAGATTTATTTGGAGCATCATCTTTTGGAATATATTTCTTTGGCATGTATTTCCTTGGAGGATCCTTCCTCTTTTGACTGGTAGAGGGTTGATCAACTTGAACTTTATTTGTATTGACCACTACATTTTTTTTTTCTGAGATTGTATTGTTTCTGAAATTCAAAAATAACATTTTTATACCCTTGTCTATATTCTTCTAAATCCATCAACAAGACATTATCTTGTTCTTGCATAAACATGTCATGATCTTCTTTAGTCAAATAGACTTCAAAATCATCTTCATAAAAAATATGGATTTGAGCTTCAGATTGTTCAATAAAATATTCAACGTAATTTTCTTGAAATGGAGGTCTGATTTATCAGTTTCCTTGATTTCTTTGATCTCGTTGTCTCACTTGAGGAACTGGAGGTCTCCTGAAGTTTGGATTTCTTATTTGAGGTTCTTGTATTTCTCTAGTAACAACTCGTTTATCCAAAGTAAACTTTACTACTAACCTATCCATAGTTTTCACTATGATATCTAACTTTGCATCTGAAGATTGAGAGGATGAAACCTAATTTTCTTCTTTAACTTTATTTTTCTCAGTTTCAATTTTATTTTTATTTTTCCAGATGCCATTAAATTCACTTCTACCTCTCTAGCATCATTCATCATATAAAATAAAGTGTAATATCTTCTCTCTCTTAGAAACAAATCAAAATCACTACTAAAAGCATCAACATAGTGCAATTGAGTAGCTCCAAGAGGGGGTTTAACTTGGTCTAGGATTGAATTGTACACCTTCACGAACCTAGTAGAAAATTCTTGCATTGTCTCAGCAGGATCTCTTTTTAAATTGTTGAACCGTGTCAATAGTTTCAATGGATTTTTCTTATTTTCCCATTTTCTAAGAAAAACTTGTTCAAAACCCAAAAAATTAGGAATACTTCCTGTTGCAAGTCCCTTAAACCATTTCTTGACTTCTCCAGAAAAAAATTGTGCAAATAGTCTCATCTTAGCATATTCATGGTCAACTTCTTCTAAATCAATTAAATCAATTAAATCATTAAATCTATCTAAATGTTGTTGTGCTGTGATATCTCCTTTTGCACTATATGTTTTAATTCTTTCAAAATAGTTTTGGGGTAAGTCATTTAGTTGAGTAGGGAGAACAAGAGGGGAAAACCTAGCAGCCATAACTCTAATAGGACTCTGACTTGGAGTTGAAACTTGGCTTGAAACTGAAGCCTTTGGAGAACTGACACAAGCCTTTGGGGATTTTATAGGAATTTATAAAAGGAGCAATAGGAAATAAATACTTAAACTTGTTTATGTCAAACATTGTTTTACTTAAATTTGATTTTGACTTGGTTCCGATAAGAGATTTCTCAAATTTTAAAACAAAAGGAACATCAATACTTTTTACTTCATCTTTTGGCAAGGAAAAAGTTCTTTCTAAGAAAATGGTATGTGATTCAGATGACTTCTTCTGACTTTTTTGAATAATCTTCTCAGGATCAAAAGCAACTTTTGGAGGATTTGGATCTAGATTCTTCCTTGTATAAATCTTCTTGGGAGCCAAAAATTTCAGTGGGGTCACCTTTTTCAACTAATCTTGACAATGTAATCACTAGGGTAAAATTATACAACCAAATTCTATGTCTGACTCTCTGTCTACCCTCAAGAATCAGATCTGAATCTTTTTCGTTCTTACCTAGGGAAGATTTCACCTTTGCTTCCCGACAATGACACCAAAATGTTATCACACAATAATTTTCCTTGGCTATGGAAGAAAAATATAGAGGTAACCACTATCTAACTTGAAGATTGGAAGCTAGCCCTTCCAACCCAGAGAGGGCTCTCTCTGATAAATTATCCATAGGAAAGAGTGTTTATTTAATAAACACAATGGATAGATCTTGAATTGGGTGAGGTTTTCAAAATATGGTGGAAGGGTTGAGTGAAATGCCCATTGGGCATGGAGTCATAATAAAGAGATGTCAAATCAAAGCTTTCAAAACTGGTTAATATGAACGAAGGAACTTCAAAGGATAGGTATCTAGCAATATGTCAGTCATCATAGCTATTGTAGTATGGTGGTGAGAAGAAATTAACACATCAATTATAATAGAGCACCTGCCAGTAGATGAATTTTGTTACAATATCATAATATTAATACAAGAAGTTGAATGTGAGATAAAGAGCATCAACGATGAATTATATATCTATAATAATTCATTCAAAATAGAGGAATAAACATAATGATGAACAATATGGAAAACATTCACAAAGAAAACACACTGCAGATTGCCAACACAAGAATCTCTGAGACAAAATGTCTAAGAATTTCTTCTCAAAATCTTTTTGTTAACACTAAAAAACATATACAACAACCAAAGAGTCTTTTTCCTCAAGTCCCCAACCCCTTCACCCTCGTTTCCTTCACCATATATAGAATTACATTACATTCTAACTCAATAGAGTCAAAATCTTTAGGGTTTCTCATTCTAGAAGGATTTGCAACTGATTACTAACTAATTGCTAACTAATTTCCACAGACTCCTATATTTTAGGGTTTAAATTCTTGACTAACTCATACAACCATAACATATTTTGATTCCATATACTTAATGGAAAAATAGTTTATCTTTCAATACTGATGATGACTTGACAAACTCATCACATCTGGTCATTGAATATGCTTTGATATGGGTTGACTGTGTGATTTCACAACAACCAGAAGACTTGTTGCAAAATTTTTGTTTTCAATAGTTTCATAGAAAATATGGTAAAGTTTATATGAAATATTTGTTCCTACTACCGATGTTGCAAAACTTATCCAGGATTGATCCAACATCTCCAAAACTTGATCTGACATCAAAAAACCAAAACATGATATTTATTGAATATTTCCAAATCATTCCACTGCCACTTGAGCTAGCATATCTAGATTCTTCCTTGCAGTTTTTTCCTTATTCAACCTATCCTTTTACTGTAATGTTATATTATGTATGTATAGGTTTTTTACTTATCTGTGTAGGGGAAAAGATATATTAACCATCCTCGTGTTGTTTTCCAAGGCTCCTTCACACAAATCCAAGTGTTCTGCTATCTTTCTCTTTATTTGTTTGTTTTCTTCCCTCAGTTGTACAATCACAACCTGAGCTTCTTTTAATTGTTTCCTTAGTCTCTTAATTGTCATTTTATCTTCTTCCGAAGGAGATTGAACTTCAACAACTTCTTCAGCCACACACTAAACATGAATCTCATATTTGGTCTCTTCGTCGTGAGTTTGTCTCCTTGTTGTTGATCTGGTCACATGTCTGCTAGGTTTTTCTTTGTCAAGTACTTCTACACTGAACATCACTTTTTTACCTAGTGGAGGTTGTACTTCCAAAATATCCTCAGCTTCATGACATGGAGATTCCTCATCTGCAGGAATCAATTTCTTCACAACTGACCTAGTTAGGGGTCTCTTGGGTTTTCCCATTTCGGCTGCTTCAGGAGTGAAAATAATATTTTTTCCTTTCATCTTTCCTTTTTTACTGTCATGGTTTTCTTCAATTTTTTTAGTTGTATTTATACCCTTTTCCTTCTCCTTGGATCCTTTGCTGAGAGAAATTATGGTTGTAGTCTCAAGGGTTTCAATTACAACAAGTTGTTGTTCTTTATTATTTCCTCTTTCATGTTTTAAACTACTATAAGTTTCTTTATAATTTGTGGAAGGGGTACTTACCTTAAAAGGTGGAGAAATAATGGCCTCTACACAAAATCTTGCTATGGAAAAAAAGGAACCCCATTCTCCAGTTTTTTTCCTAATCTCCTCAAGGACTAAAAGTTTGATAAGACTAAAATGAAAGAGACTAGGTTCAACTTTCTTAGACTTTGCTTGTACTTTGTCAGCCTATTCCCCAAGCTTCTACAAAGATAATATGGAAGATTCATATATTTCTTACTTGTGAAATGCATTAGTCTAATATGGTACAGGTACACCATGTTGAAATTCCCCTCACAAGTGAAATATCTCTGGATTACTCGCAACAGCTTGTCATGGTGTTATATTATATGGTTCCTTGGCACCCCTTTCGACAGGTTTTCATTCTGATATTATGAATTAAAATAATCATTATAGTATGAAGAATCCAAGGCCATCCCCTTAAACCACTTCTCACCTTGTAGGAGCATTTATGAAATTGTTGCAATTGTCTGCTATGTGACCTGAAATTCCAGTGATCAAACTCTTGCTTTGAATCCATAAAAATTCAAGGAAAATTGCTTGGCTACCTCCATGTGACCTCCCTACAAATTTTCACAGAAGGTGAGGAATCCCACTGTTTGAAAATATTCTCTGAAGATGGGATTTAAATCCATCAATTGCAGACCCTGGGTTTGAACCTCACTATATCACCTCCCTTGTATATCTTCTTCTGTTGCTTGTCATGCTTGTAGTGTTCCATGGATGTTGGTGGAGAGTGATATGATGCTAGTGGGAATAGAGGGTAGCAATATTTAAACAATGTGGAGAAAATCATAGAGGGTTATGATTTATTTAAGAGATAGGTCTTTAGCAGCAAGGAATTTTGCAACAAACTAGACAAAAATTTCGTAGCAGACAAGAATTTAGTAGCAGATAAAGATAAAAAAGTTTTGATGGCATATAGGGTTAAATAAACTGAGAAATCTATAGCAGAAAACAAATATTCAATGGTGTCCAAGGATGATAAAAGGCTTTAGCATTTCATAGCAGACTGAACTTTCGCAACAAATGGGTATTTTCACAGCAAACTACAATTTCTCAACAAACCAAAGTTTTGATGATTTTAAAAAGAAAATAACCCATAACCCTATAAACCCAATTGACAAGGAAAAAAATGACTCCCATGATTTTCTGATCATTATGGAGATAGGGTATTTCTGCAGTGATTTGACATTGACAGTTAGTCGCTGCAAAATGCTAGGAGGTTCTGCAACAAAATTTAAATTGATTGGTTACAAGTCCCTTAAAGGTACAATTTGGATTGGAAAGCCTAAGTAATATTTTGTACATGTGATATCATGATCCCATGACTCTTTTAAAGACATGATGTAATAACTTTAAGAATCACCCTTTTCAAATGATGACAAAGGACTATGGGATAACAATGTGACAAACTTAATTGACCTTGAACAAGACTAACCACTCACCTATGCCTTGAGATGATGCTATAATTACCTTAGACATGACTCAATTAAAACCAAACTTGATTCATAAGTGAACAAACCCAAAAAAATTGTCATGTAACACTAAACCTAAGACCTTCACACATCGTCTTTAAAGGCGAAGACATGACCATAAGACTCAATAGTAAACAAAACAAAATGTTTTGACTTTGTAAATTTACACATACTAACACAACTGAGATGTGAGGAATTCAACCCTCAAGTACAAGACCCAGCTTGTAGACAAAACAAAATATATCCAACCTATACCAGTAACCTCTCACAATATGTACCAATCAACCTGTACTATCAACCATGTACGTCAATCACTCACACAACATGTACAATCTCAAGTGCATCAACTATGCACAGCACAACCTATCACAACAATTTGTCACATCAACCTGTCTCCTCTATCAAATCAGATATGATCCCATGGATCTCATGCTCATGATCACAATAGAAATACACAACATGAAGACCATATTCCAAATACCAACAAAAAAATACCAATTGTATCCCTAAACAAATCTGATATATGCAACAATACTGAACAACCAATACCATCTCAAAAACTAAACCCTAGCTCACAAAAAATACCTCAAAAAAGATGTCCCATATATATCATAAATAAACTCCAACCATGCATTAAATATTATGCCAATATAACCAACTATGAGCCAATACTAAAATTCAGTAGATCTGCCTCAGGTCAACTCTACCATGAACCCTAAATTCCAAGAGGGCATCCAACATATTTACAAACCAAACCCTCAACCAGATTCATAGATTCAAAACTACATATATGAAAACCATATATTTTTCTTCTTGTAGTTATGGATCTATTACAGATCTGTTTTTGTAGCCGTGATTATGTTGCCACGATTTTGTTTCCGCGGTTCTGCTGTTGCGGTTCTGTTGTTGCAGTTTTGTTGCCACTATTATGCTACTGCAGTTCTACTGCTGCGATTCTGCTGCCATGATTATGCTGTCGCGGTTTTGATGCCACGATTTTGTTTTCGTAGTTTTCTTGTCGCAATTCTACTGCCACAGTTTTTTTGCCGTGATTCTATTGTCGCACATTTCCTGCCGTGATTTTTCTGCCGCAAATTTTCTCTATCAATAATACCTGCCCAAATAAGATTTCACAAATGGATAGTCAATTATGTTCAAAATTCATGCTCATAAGAGACCTTTTTTCTCTTATTTATACTCTCCAAGTATCTTTCTCTAGGGGTTATATTATAACCAACTTCCTTCTTTTAAGGCTAACCCACTTCTGACCACTTTGTCCACTTACAACCACTTTATCCAAAAATAGTAATCTCACTACTTCTAGTTGCAACTAATTTATTTTTAATTATTTTCCTTTTGCAACAACTTAACCCATGATTGCAACCACTTTGACTAGTAAACTTCTTCTAGGAGCTTCTAGAATAAATTGACTTCTTTGACCTTATAGGGGCTTCTAGATAACTCATAAGGGTACTCCAACTTCACTAAGCCACATCTCCTCAATCATGAGGAACTACGTGACATACCACATATCATCGAAAATGGAACGACATGTACTATCCATATAGAATAGTCTCACCTACAAATTCATTGATATTCATTGCACTATTCCTCAACCAAACTTGTGTTCCTTAACCACACTTCTAGTATTACTCAACCACTTAATCATTTTGACTTTACAAAGCATATTACCATGATGGATTTCACCATAAGGGGACCACTTTGAGAACTTTGTCCAAGAGCATCTTCTCATGAGGACTTTTTCCATAAGGGGACAACTTTGGATTTCATCCATTTGGTACTTCCTATCAACCATGACATGACATCAATGATACAACTCCTTTAGCATCAACCTTGACATCAATGATAAAATAGTCCAACAACAAATACATCAATGGTACAAGCACATCATTATGAAAATAATTGACATCAACCATTTGACATCAATGACAACATAGTAAAATAGTCAAATATGCGAAGAGAATAATCACTCCACACGTTATCTCCTCAAATAAATTGGTGGAAATTTTGCTTTTTAGGTGATAGGTTGTGGTCTAAATTTTATTCGTAAATTTTTGTAAGTAGGTTAGAGATTCTGTATTCTATAAATAAGCTCAAAAGAAATTTTGGATTTGGTTTGGTCAAGCAAAAGTCAGAATCTCAAGTTTCGGTGGTTTAGGCGATCCTGAAACACACTCATTAACCACCGAAAGCCTTTGTTCCTGGTAGTTAAGAAGGCAAAGAAAAAACGTGGTTAACCACCGAAAACGTTTCAACAGTAAAAATGGAAAGCCCGTGCTTTCGCACAAGCTAGCTGTCAGTTGGCGCAATGATGGAAACGTAACCGTTGAAAGATCATCAAGTTGGAAGGTATGCACGTTCTAATTGTGTCTATCCGAAAGTTTGAGTTCCTATTGTCCTTTCAACTGCATTTGTATTTTCAAAATGTAGACACGACGGTGATACAAAAATTCATGCATGTTGTCACGAAGCCTCCCTCCATTTCTAGTCGCAAGTACACAATCTATCATGATCCCATTAATCCCTCATTAAATCCTCATTCATTATCAATTTGAATTCCAAAGATTACTGAGATAATCGTGAGTTCATGATTTCATCAATCAAACATGTTTCCAAAGATGCTAATTTCGTTTCCCATGGTGATTGTCAAAGCGCCATTAGAGTTCAGCGATCGCTCTCAAGTCAATTAAGCCAGGTCGATTTTTCAGGCAAGCTCAAAACCCATCTTGTTTCAGTCTAAATGAATATACCACCGAAAATCTAAAATTTCAGCATGCTCTCAGTCAATTTGTTCCTTAAAACTTGGTTAGTGTTTGAGCTCGGTGATCTGAACTCTGTGTCACCCTGCCCCGTCTGCTCTTCCATGAGTTATACTCTCTATGATCCTAAATTATAGAATCCTTGTCTCCATGGACGCTCAGTTTTCCATAATCGCAGGTACAGTCAACATTGACCAATGTCGAAAGCAGGGCCAGTTTTGAGGTCTGAGGTGGATGGGGTTTGGTACCTAGAAGCTCACCTGAAGGTGGCAGAATTCTTCAAACAGGCTGGGGTATTTTCATATTGTGAAAAATTAAACTAACTTTCATCAACAAGTGGCCGAGTCTTTGGCCATTTCCTATGATGGGAGGTATGCTAAAATAGGAAAGGAGGAGTTTATCATTGATGAAGCTGCCATTGCTGAGTATACAAGATTACCTAGGTCAGGAGACTGTTGGTTCAAGTCTACCATACCTTCAAACATCGAATTCAGGTCATACTTGTTGCTTGTACATAAATATTTGATCTGGAAAAAGGATATTCCAATGTCTTACTTGGAACCAAAGTGGCAGTCCTTGTTGAAAGAAATATTTGTTTACATAACATATGAGGGGCGGTACAATAGAGTGATGTTCTATCACTTTCATCTTTTAAACCATTTTATAGGCAGAGACCCAATTAATCTACCATTTTTCTTGCACAAATCCCTCACAAAAATGTCTAAATAGGTCAAGGCCAAGCCCGCTAAGGTGGCAAGTAGATTATCTCATCAAGGACTCATTACTCTTATTGTGAAGGAGTCATTGAAGAAAAGGTAGGTAGATTGGAACTATTTCCTCTTCTGGAATGAATTCTAGACTGATTGTCAACAACATGAGAAGGGTAAAAAGGTTGCCACTAAGAAGACTATTACTCCCAAAATCATTCATAGAAAAAGGAAGGGTATCTCACCACCAATAGATCCGATAGAATCATCCTATGTCAAGAAGAAAAGAATCAAAAGAAAACTGCAGTTTGAGGGTGAGCAGTCCAAGGACCCTACTACAGGAAATAACCCTTTAATCCTACCTTATAGTGATTCAGAACCAGAACAAGAATTAGCAGAGACACAGGGTAATGTATAGGCTAAACAAGGTGCAGAATATTGTTCCAATTTACCTTCACCAACTCCTCCAAAGGCACACAGTCCACTAGTGGCAGAAGTCTCTTCAAGTAGGCCTAAAACAGCTAGATCAGGGAAAATCAACAAACTCCTACAATAGGTCTATGAAATGGAAGTCCTGGAAAGGGTCATTAAAAAAGATAATACAGACCTGATCAACAAAAATGCAGAGCTTTTCAAAATAAACCAAACCCTCAAAGAGAAGCATGACAAGATTAAATACAGGAACAGGGTATTGATCAGGGAAAACATGAAGCTGTATAGACAGCTTAGAATTCTGAGGTTGAAGTTAAAATAGTTTCAATCACCAGCACAGGAGAAAACTGGATTGGAAACTCTAGCTAACTTAGATACAACCATGGTAGACACACCAGAGCCCTCCACACAACCAGTAGAAGTTCGTAGATCTACACGAAGAAGGGATGCCTCATCCAAGAAACCTTGAACATCAAAAAGGGATCCAAGGTAAGCATTTTTTCAAATTTTGAAGTTTTCTCAAAGCTGAAGTTTCAGTGGTTTAGGAAAACAGGATGACTGTTCATTAACCATTGAAAATAGGGCTTTTAGTAGATAATTCGCTCAGGAGCTTTCTAGGTTAACCACCTAAATCCTGTCATTTCCAGAATGATCAAGTTTTTTCACAGATCGAAGTTTTCCGAGTTGGAAAGGTTTGAAACCTCTTCGAATAGACATTTGATGAATTTTCAAGATAGATCCAATAGCTATTTTTGATAGATTATGGAAAGAAGAGGTGTTTCAAAGGTTTTTGGTATCTTTGACAAAGACAGAAAATCAGGACACTTACTCACATCAACATATTCGAATTTGTATCTCTTGGAGACTCATCATTCAGCGTTGGAAGGCCATCCTACACTACACCATCACTCAACAAGAGATGAATACCATGAAATCTGGGATTGACCTCATTTTTGGGGATCATTCCACATATTTTGCAACTAAATTTTGACTTTCTATCTTTAGCATATTTGATCCATGTTTTCAGGATCTCAAGACTACATTGTAAAGCTATAAAGCTAAAGGTAGAATAGGAACTAGAGGTTCGACTTTAGAAAGACTTTTTCATATTATGTACTCAAACTTCTCATTTTGATATTGAGTAATACAAGCTTCTTTTGCCATAACTTGTTCAGATTTCATCTTCTTATCTATTCTGTACTTGCACCTGAATATTATATTCATGTTGTTATGCTTGTTTATGCCCGATAACTGTCATCTTATCATAATTGGCCATTCATATATTCTTTATATGTGATTCTGCTGATATAATAGTTATTTCTTCATTCATCCCTTTATTTGTAAACTCTCTGCACATTTGTGGTTGAAAGCCTTGTCCATCTAAATGTGTTTATGCATGATTTGAGTGAGAAATGATTCAGTCCTCCGACTTGATCCAAACACACACTTATTATTGAGAAAACAGTTACCAAAAGATTAAGTTACCAGGCATCTCTGACTTACAGCCTAGGAGAGTTTCCTGGAGTGATAACAAATTGGTGTCGTTGCCGGGGAGAGGAGATCGAAGCTAAGCTTCCTTGGGAGATGACATAGATTTAGATTTGATGATAGACAAAGTCTGGACATCATTTGGGTTGTAATTATCTATCTGGAAACTCCATTGAAATGAAGTGGCTCCAAAAAGAGCTCACACCAGGGCGAACCAAGAAGGCCCACTGACAACACCAGTTCCTGACCCTGAGAAGATCATCAGTAAGGGTAAATATTTGCAAAGACAGGCTTCCAGATCTGCAAAGACATTAAATTTAGGTATTCAAACCGACACTTCTTCTTTCATATCTAAAAGGCCTCTAGTTGAATTCCCTGCTGCTGAAACTCATAGTTCTCAGGAAATTGAAAATTTATCTCAAATATTGAAGGTAGAGGAACCTTCACTTTCTTCTAATATTACTGACTCTGTTCTTGAGGTTGATATTTCATCCCATCCTAAAGAGATTATTATAGGGTCCTCTCAGCAAAAGGAAACCTCTTCTTCATCTTCTTTGAATTCCTCACCCACCAAACCTACAGAAGGTGTTCTCTACACTCATACTAATTTGCCTGTTCTTGAAGATATTTTACATGATCTGTCCTCTAAGGGAGAAGAAATTTTATCCTTGTTGCTCAGTCAATTTTATAAAGCCTCTTATTTTTCATCCATTCCTGAAAATTTTGTTCAAGGTGAAGTGAGACAACCATTCTATTTTAACTCAGTCATCCCATCTCCACCTTCATCTCCTACAAATTCTTCTTCTGTATCAACCCCCAAGACTGCCATGGCTGCCCCTTCAACCAAGATGGAACAGATTTTGGAAAATAGGTATGCTCCACTTGTATTGCCCAATCCTTTGTCTACTATGCCAACTGGAGATTATCATAAATATATGCCAAATTTTACCGGAGTAGGGAATTATACTGTTGAAGAACATATTGAAGATTTTTATGCTTATGCTGAAAATATTAACATTTCAGAAGAAGATGTGTGGACCTGAGTTTTTGTTTAGAGTTTGGATGGCCAAGCCCGGAAATGGTTCAAAGAGCTACCGGAAAATTCAGTCACAGGTATTGAACAATTAGATGAGGTATTTTTAAAACACTGGGAGAAAGAAGAGATCTATTATATTACATTTCTGAGTTTGGAAATTTAAAGAGAGAAGATGGAGAGTCGGTCTCAGACTTCATCAAAAGGTTTAATAGAATGTTTGGCAAGATCCCAGATATCAAACCAAGTGACACATCGGCCAAGGTCACATTCTCTACTATCGTTGATCCAGATTTTTATCTAATCCTCAGAGAAAGAAGATCAGCCACACTTTCTTTAATGAAAGATGCCACCCTCGAGGTTGAATCAAACATTACAACATCTCAGAAGCTCAAAGGAAAGGTCGAGAGAAAGAAGTCTATTGTTGAGCCCTCTTATTCTTCTAATAGTAAAATGGAAAAGATGGCAAAGATGTTGGACAATTTGACATCTGAAATGTCAAAATTGAAGGTCCAGAATCAACAACCAGCAAGGACAAAAGAGCCAAATACTTTTGCCCTGAGAAATCCAAATGCTTTCCCTTACAGAAGGAATAATCCACAAGCCCAGATCCTTCAGAGAGACAGGAATGTAGCTGATGATCAGAGAACCAAACCACCTTTTCAAAATGCAATGTTAGATGAAGAACAACAACCATCTTACGATGAAGTTGAAGAAGCAGATGAAATAAACTGTTTTGGTGACGAAAATGATTCTTCTTTTTTGACACAAGTAGACTATGAAGAAGCCCTGATGGACCAGCAAATTCATGAGGCAAGTATCGAAGAATCTATCTACTTGACAGATGATCAAAAAGGTTATAATTTAAGATCCAAGAATGTTGTCTCGAAATCATTGCTCGTTGCTCCTGTGAAGAACAAAGAAGTTGTTGCTCCGGTAAAGAGTAAAGAAGTTGTTTCCCAGTAGCCTACTGCTCATGTAAAATATACCTCCTCTCCTGCAAAACAGCAACAGAAGAAAACAAAGCCCCTAGCCAAGGAGCAAGTCAGTCTCAAAGCTCCTTCCAATGAGGTAAAAGCTTTTGATAAATCAGTTTTCTCTTTTAATTTCGAATCAGAAATTCAGAAAGTAAAGATACCTATGCCTTTGACCGAAATCATGAAGAACGAAATCTTTAAGTCAGCCATCCTGAAGTCCCTTGAGCCAAAGACCTTTTCATCTACTGATTTTGTTAACCTACAATATGACAATCCAACAGTAACTATAGGGCCTATGATAGAAGATCGAGATGATTCTTGTCCACCATTCTATATATCCCTAAATGTCCATGATAAGATCCTCCACAATTGCTTGCTTGATTCTGGGGCGTCACATAATCTTATTCCCAAAGCAGTGATGGATGAGCTTGGGCTTGAGGTCACCAAACCATATCATGATCTCTTCTCTTTTGATTCTAGGAAGGTCAGATGACTTGGCCTCATAAAAGACCTTGTTATAAACCTTGCCCAATTGCCAATGAGAAGCATGGTAACGGATGTGGTGGTTGCTGATATCCCACCTAAATTCGGGCTTCTCTTGTCTCGTCCATGGGGAAAAAGGTTAGGAGTTACCTTGTAGATGGATCTTTCATATGCTATGATTATGGTGTTTGGGGGAGAGCTAAAAAGACTTTACAGATAGAATCAACTTGCCTATATCATCAGCGATGCAAAAAATTCTGTAAATCATCCTATTTATGCCGTGGATACAGATTTTGGCTCGTGCATTCTTCAAATAGATGATTCTCAATCAACTCCTATGCAGCTTGTGAAGCCTATCGAACAACAAACTGATGATAAGAACGTTTYAGYYTGKACCATGTATTTTGATGGGGCCAGTACTAAAGATTCAGCAGGTGCAGGGGTAGTTTTGATTTCTCCTTCAAAGGAGACTATATMTTTGTCTTTTAAGMTCGATTTCAGAACTACTAACAACATAGYAGARTATGAKGCCTTRHTGYTGGGATTAAATTYARCTAAGGAKATGGGGAKAAAMGGTTTAAAGGTATTYRGAGATGYRGATCTCATCATACAACAGGTAAACAGTACCTTCCAAGCAAAGCATGTCAGATTGAAAGCCTACAGGGATGAGGTATGGAAAGTAAGAGATTCTTTTTCCATTTTTGAGATTTCTTATATACCCAGGGATATGAATCAGCTTGCCGATTCCCTTGTTGTTTCATCCATCATGTTTATTCCTCCCATGCCCCCCAGGCTCAGTTATGAGATCCAAGTAAAATACAGACCATCTTTGCCCGACAATAATAAATACTGGAAATTTTTTGAGGATGATGATGAACTTAATAGATTTCTTCAAGTGGTAGATGAATTTTCTGATATGCATGTTGACCAGCAGAATCTAAATGTAGAGGAATCCTAGAAGCCCAAGCTAAAACAAAGATTGGGTCAGCATGATATTTTTCAGCTACCTAACAATTATATACCTTGAGGTTTGGTACCTCTCGAAAATCTTTTCGATCACAATGATGTTCCCTACAAGCCAGATAAAAAGGAGAAATATCCTATTGTTCATGAGCACAACATAGGGGGCGAAATTCAGCCTAAATTCATAAATCTTTCTTCTAAATTGACTGCTGATCAGAAGTCCGAATATTGCAGCGTTTTGAAAGAATTTTCTGATGTTTTTGCTTGGAAATATAGTGATCTAAAGACTTATGATCCTGATATCATTCAACACAAGATCCCTCTTGAGAAAGACACCATCCCTTTCAAACAAAAGCTCAGACCTATCAATCCTCTTCTTCTGTCTGTGATTGAAAGAGAAATTAAAAAGCTTCTTGATGCCAAGATCATAATCCCTTTGAGATACTCCAAATGGATTGCAAATCTAGTAATAGTGAGAAAGAAAAATGACGAGGTCAGACTATGTGTGGACTTTAGAAACCTAAACAAATTCTCTAAGAAAGACAACTATCCCCTACCTAAAATGGAACATTTGTTGCAAAGGATTTCAGGGGCTAATGTCATGTCTTTCCTAGATGGTTTTTCCGGCTATAATCAGATTTATGTCCATATCGATGACTAGGAGAAGACTTCATTTACTACTCCTTAGGGTACCTTTATGTACGCCAAGATGCCATTCGGATTAATGAATGTCGGGGCCACGTTCCAAAGGGCCATGGACATAGCTTTCAAGGGAGAAAAGGACAAGTTTGTTCTCATATATCTTGATGACATCATAGTTTATTCCAGCAGTCATGAGGAGCATCTAAAGCATCTAAAAAGAGTGTTCTTGAAATGCACACAGTTCAGAATCTCATTGAATCCCAAAAAGTCCCAGTTTATTCTTAGGAAAGGTAAGCTCTTAGGCCACATCGTCTCAACAAAAGGTGTAAAGATTGATCTAGCTCAGGTGGAAGCAATTCAGAGGCTGTCCTTGCCAAGGTCAAAAAAGGATATTCAATCGCTTCTCGGTAAGATTAATTTTATTAGAAGATTTGTGCCAAATTTTGCCGAGTTAGTAAAACACATAACATGTAAGCTGAAAAAGGGGTCTGAGATAAAATGGACAAACAACGCAAGGAATTCATTTCAGGATATCAAGCAAGCTATCATGGAATCCCTGACTCTGATCATTTCGGATTATAGTAAGATCTTCTACGTTTTTTCCTTTTCTTCTTACGACACAGTGGCAATAGTCCTGCTACAGAAATATGGTGACAATTTGGATCACCCTATTGCTTTCTTCAGAAAAACACTCAGAGACGTTGAACTAAGGTATGATCCTATTGAAAAATAATCCTATTCTCTCATAAAATCTTTAAAATCCTTCAGAATTTATATCCTCTACTCAAAATTCATTGCATATGTTCCTTCACCCTCCATGAAAGATGTTTTGACTCAGCCTGATATTGATGGAAAGAGAGCTATATGGATTGCAAAGTTGATTGAGTTCAACATTGAAGTAAAGCCCACCAAATTGGTGAAAGGCCAAGGCCTTTCTAAGATCTTAACGGAGGAAAATCATGAGCTACTGGACATAAATTTCATAGGAGAAAGTTTAGTGAATTTGCAGATGGAGTTGGCAGCGGATGGACAACATAGCAGTCAACAAGTGGAAGAGTACTTGTCTTCTTGTGAATGGTACTTAGGTATTATACATTTTTTGCAAAAGTTAGAAGTTCCTCCTGAACTCAGTATGATTCAAGCTCGAGCCCTTAAGCTCAGAGCCATCAAATTCTGCATTTACAATAATCTATTATATTGGAAAGATCCTGTTGGTTTGCTTCTCAGATGTTTAGACAAAGGAGAGTCAGTCGAAGTTACACATCAGTTTCATTCAAGTGTTTGTGGAGGTCATCATTACTGGAAGACCACTGTTCATAAAATCCTAAGGGATAGATACTATTGGCCTTTCCTTTTCTTAGATGTGTGTGCCTTCATCAAAGCTTGTGACAAATGTCAAAGATTTACAGGAAAACAAAAACTAAAATCTTTACCCTTGAGACCTATAGTGGTGAATGGCCCTTTTCAGCAGTGGGGTTTAGATTTTATAGGTGAGATAAATCCTTCATCTAGTGGTCAGCATAAGTGGATCTTAGTAGCCACATATTATTTTACAAAATGGATAGAGGTGATTCCCACCCGGAATGCCACTCACCAGGTAGTCATGAAGTTTCTTTATGAAAATATTTTGAGCAGATTCGGTTGTCCCAAAAGGCTGGTAACAAATAATGCAGCGATGTTCAAAGTAGAGGCATTAGTAGACATGTGTAAATCAATGGGCATCCAGCTGGTACATTCGACCCCTTACTACCCTCAAGGTAATGGCTTGGTTGAATCATCCAATAAGAGCTTAATCAAAATTATCAGAAAACTGTTAGAAGAAAACAAAAAGAATTGAGATTCTAAACTGAAATTTTCTCTGTGGGCAGACAGAGTAACTATAAAAAAATCCATAGGAACCTCTCCATTCAAATTGGTCTATGGGTCTGATGCCATTTTTCCTGTTCAGTTAATTTTACCAGTGGATAGATTCTTTCAGGAAGAAAAAACTGAGTCAAATGACATGGTACGAAGAATGCTTGATTTGGTGGAACTGCAGCAGGCCCATGAATAGTTAGTGGACAGATCAGAAGCTCATCAAAAGAAGATCAAGGATACTTTTGATAGAAAGGCAAAGGTGGATAATTTTCAGATCAGTGACTGGGTTCTAAAATGGGATGCTCTTAGACAGGATAAAGGCAATCATAACAAGTTCGATTCTTTATGGACCGGTCCTTTCATGATAACCCAAGTATAGAATAATAACACTTTCATGCTACAAAATCTAGGAGGTGAAGAAATGTTCGGTGGCCCAGTAAACGGGCAATTTTTAAAACTCTATTTTGTCTCAGGCTGTGAAGCCTAGACATTGTAATGTTAGTCTTAGATTTTATTTTTACAGAATAACTCCATGCCCAATGGAAGCACTAGCAGATAGTTTTTAATTTTACTTTTCACGAAAGGCATTGATTCTATGGTTCTTGAAACCCCATAGGGAGGTGTTCATCCCCAATAGGAGCCAATGTTATCTCCTCAAATAAATTGGTGGAAATTTTTCTTTTGAGGTGATAGGTTGTGGTCTAAATTTTATTCCTAAATTTTTGTAAGTAGGTTAGAGATTCTATATTATGTAAATCAGCTCAAAAGAAATTTTGGATTTGGTTTGGTCAAGCAAAAGTCAGAATCTCAGGTTTCGGTGGTTTAGGCGAGCCTGAAACACACTCATTAACCACTGAAAGCCTTTGTTCCGGGTAGTTAAGAAGGCAAAACAAAAATGTGGTTAACCACCAAAAACGTTTCAACGGTAAAAATGGAAAGCCTGTGCTTTCGCATGAGCCAGCTGTCAGTTGGCACAATGATGGAAACGTAACTGCCGAAAGCTCGTCAAGTTGGAAGGTATGCACGTTCTAATTGTGTCTATCTGAAAGTTTGAGTTCATGTTGTCCTTTCAACTGCATTTGTCTTTTCAAAATGTAGACATGGTGGTGATACAGAAATTCATGCATGTTGTCATGAAGCCTCCCTCCATTTCCATTCGCAAGTACACAATCTATCATGATCATGTTAATCCCTCATTAAATCCTCGTTCATTATCAATTTGAATTCTGGAGATTACTGAGATAATCATGAGTTCGTGATTTCATCAATAAAACATGTTTCCATAGATCCTAATCCCATTTCCCATGGTGATTTTCAAAGCACCATTAGATTTCAACGATCGCTCTCAAGTCAATTAAGCCAGGTCGATTTTTCAGGCAAGCTCAAAACCCATCTTGTTTCATTCTAAATGAATATACCACCGAAAATATAAAATTTCGGCATGCTCTCAGTCAATTTGTTCCTTAAAACTTGGTTAGTGTTTGAGCTCGGTGATCTGAACTCTATGTCAACCTATCCTATCTGCTCTTCCATGAGTTATACTCTCTGTGATCCTAAATTCTAGAATCCTTGTCTCCCTGGACGCTCAGTTTTCCATAATCATAGGTACAGTCAACATTGACCAATGCCGAAAGCAGGGCCATTTTTGAGGTCTGAGGTGGATAGGGTTTGGTACCTGTAAGCTCACCCGGAGGTGGCAGAATTCTTCAAACAGGCTGGGTATTTTCATATTGTGAAAAATTAACTAACTTTCATCAACAAGTGGCCGAGTCTTTTGCCATTTCCTATGATGGGAGGTATGCTAAAATAGGAAAGGAGGAGTTTATCATTGATGAAGCTGCCATTTCTGAGTATACAAGATTACCTAGGTAAGGAGACTATTGGTTCAAGTCTACCATACCTTCAAACATCGAATTCAGGTCATAATTGTTGCCTGTACATAAAGATTTGATTTGGAAAAAGGATATTCCAATGTCTTACTTGGAACCAAAGTGGTAGTCCTTGTTGAAAGCAATATTTGTTTACATAACATGTGAGGGGTTGTACAATAGAGTGATGTTCTATCACTTTAATCTTTTAAACCATTTTACAGGCAGAAACCCAATTAATCTACCATTTTTCTTGCACAAAGCCCTCACGAAAATGTCTAAACAGGTCAAGGCCAAGCCCACTAAGGTGGCAAGCATATTATCTCATCAAGGACTCGTTACTCTTATTTTCAAGGAGTCATTGAAGAAAAGGCAAGTAGATTGGAACTATTTCCTCTTCTGGAATGAATTCCAGACTGATTGTCAACAACAGGAGAAGGGTAAAAAGGTTGCCACTAAGAAGAATATTACTCCCAAAAGAAGTCATAGAAAAAGGAAGGGTATCTCACCACCAAGAGATTCGATAGAATCATCCTATGTCAAGAAGAAAAGAATCAAAAGAAAAATGCAGTTTGAGGGTGAGTAGTCCAAGGACCCTGCTATAGAAAATAACCCTTTAAACCTACCTTACAGTGATTCAGAACCAGAACAAGAATTAGCAGAGACACAGAGTAATGTACAGGCTGAACAAGGTGCAGACTATTGTTCCAATTTACCTTCACCAACTCCTCCAGAGGCACACAGTCCACCAGTGGCAGAAGCCTCTTCAAGTAGGCCTAAAACAACTAGATCACAGAAAATCAACAAACTCCTGCAACAGGTCTATGAAATGGAAGTCTTGGAAAGGGTGATTAAAAAATCTAATACAGACCTGACCGATAGAAATGCAAAGATTTAAAAAATAAACCAAACCCTCAAAGAGAAGCATGACAAGATTAAAGATAGGAACGGGGTATTGATCAGGGAAAACATGAAGCTATATAGACAGCTTAGAATTCTGAGGTTGAAGTTAAAAGAGTTTCAATCACCAGCATAGGAGAAAACTAGATTAGAAACTCTAGCTAACTTAGCTACATCCATGGTAGACACACCAAAGCCCTCCACACAGCCAATAGAAGTTCGCAGATCTGCACGAAGAAGGGCTGCCTCATCCAAGAAACCTTGAACATCAAAAAGGGATCGAAGGTAAGCATTTTTGCAAATTTTGAAGTTTTCTCAAAGTTGAAGTTTCGATGATTTAGGCAAACAGGATGATTGTTCATTAACCATTGAAAATAGGGATTTCGGTAGATAATTCGCTCAGGATCTTTCTAGGTTAACCACCGAAAGCTTGTCATTTCCAGAATGATCAAGTTTTTGCACAGATCGAAGTTTTCCGAGTTGGAAAGGTTTGAAACCTCTTCGAATAGACATTTGATGAATTGTCAAGACAGATCCAATAGCTATTTTTGATAGATTATGGAAAGAAGAGGTGTTTCAAAGGTTTTTGGTATCTTTGACAAAGACAGAAAATCAGAACACTTACTCACATCAACAGATTCGAATTTGTATCTCTTGGAGAGTCATCATTCAGCCTTGGAAGGCTATCCTGCACTGCACCATCACTCAAAAAGAGATGAAGACCATGAAATATGGGATTGAACTCATTTTTGGGGATCATTCCACATCTTTTGCAACTAAATTTTGACTTTCTATCTTTAGCATATTTGATCCATGTTTTCAGGATCTCAAGACTGCATTGTAAAGCTATAAAGCTAAAGGTAGAATAGGAACTAGAGGTTCGACTTTAGAGAGACTTTTTCATATTATGTACTCAAACTTCTCATTTTCATATTGAGTAATACAAGCTTCTTTTGCCATAACTTGTTCAGATTTCATCTTCTTATCTATTATGTACTTGCACCTGGATATTATATTCATGTTGTTATGCTTGTTTATGCCCGATAACTGTCATCTTATCACTGCATTCATAAGTTAAACTTTGCAAGTATTCCTGTGATTATTGTAATTGGCCATTCATTTATTATTTATATGTGATTCTGCTGATATAATAGTTATTTCTTCATTCATCCCTTTATTTGTAAACTCTCTGAACATTTGTGGTTGAGAGACTTGTCCATCTAAATGTGTTTATGCATGATTTGAGTGAGAAATGATTCAATCCTCTGACTTGATCCAAACCCACACTTATTATTGAGAAAACAGTTACCAAAAGATTAAGTTACCAGGCATCTCTGACTTACAGCCTAGGAGAGTTTCCTGGAGTGATAACACCACACAAGAATGTCGATTGAACGTTAAGAAAAAAACAAATATACACTCAATCTATCATTCACAAGAAGTTGACCAGAATGTCAACCAAGGGAATGACTATAGAGGTAGAGGTTGAGGTGGATACCAAGGTCTAGGTAGAGGAGGACGAGGAAACTTTGGAAGAAGTTGCGGCTAAGGATGATATTACTACTTTAACTATTGGAAAGAAGATGACATCAGCCCAAACTTCCCGATAAAAGAAAGAACTGATTTAAAGTTCTGTATTATTTGTGGAGTAGGATATCACTCCCTATAACACTATATGATTGTGCTAGAAAAATTCATGACTAAGAGAAATGTAAACCTATTAAATATAGTGTTGAAACAAGATATTTTGAATTTGTTACATAAAGTTTTTCCTCACCCCATGCAACTTGCTTGGATGCCCTTTCCATTTACCTATGTAGACTTGAAGTCCCCTTTTGTACCTTCCAGAGCCAAAAAATCATATTTTTCCACATATATGTGCCCTACCAATTATACAACAAGCGTATACACATTTTGATCCACTACAACCCGAGTACATTAGGTTTGGTGCTCAAAATTAAAAATTATGCCGGGTTTCCATACCATGTCACGAGATCCATGATCCATGGACTTCCATATACTAGAAATGATTTGACTCGTCCCTTCAGTTTCATTTGAAGGATATAAATTGAGCCATATCCAATCCTTGAGGAGATGGAAAAATTCAACTTTGAGAGAAAAGACACTCTGGAGAAATTTCACTTCATATTGAGTCTGCATCCCTTTGTCCTTGAAAGTATGAACTCTTTGTTCATACCCCAAGCTCTTCCTTCTTTGTGATGGAGAACCTCATTGAATCCTTGATATGAGATTTCCTTTGGTGGAAGATTGAAGTGGTGGAGGCCGAGATGGAGGGACTTAGTTTGTCACCTATATGCTTATGTTGATCATTTTAACAGAAATACTCTTTTCTCGTCTAATTGATATCTTGCAAATATTTGAATTATTATTCTATGGGCATATTTGTCATGTATGTTAATGGATTATGCTAATATATATGCTAACATTATATATTATCACCATATGCTTGCATATCTTGTTTGTTGAGGACAAGTTGCAGGTATAAATCTTTGAGTTGCATGCTCAATGGTGGTCTTCATCGAACACCTAGACGAGGTAGGATCTTGGACTTGTCTTGTTAGCATTTCATTTATATAGCATATTTGGGATTAGAGTTAATTTCTATGTGTCATTCTTTTTGTTTTGGTTTACCCCATGCCATAGAGATATTTTCCTCATAATAGAATTGGCGACCATACTGGGGACTTACTTGGTCCAGACGGTTTTTGATTCCGTTGATCGTAGCTCTCGCAATCGACACTTGAAGACCATAGGAAAAATGGCCTAAAATGCACTATGTGGGTGAAAAAACTCAAATGATATGATAAAATGGTCTATTTTTACTATTAGTAGAAATGTTTTACCCACTTCCTATAGTTTGTGCTAATTTTTGATCTTATGGACTAATAGTGCAGTGGAAAGAATTGGTTTTTGGAGGTATTGTCCAGGATTTTTTGCAGTTTCTAGCATCATGCCTTCGACATGTATATTCTTTCATTGTCATATAGGATAGTTTGTCACTCCATTTTTCATCCTATGACCATGATACATACACCCTAGGTACAAACCCTTTTATTAGCAACACTAAACCTTCTTACTACTACTAGAATTGTCGTTATTAAGTGGTAGAGGCTCACCAAACATGGGTGCCCTAGTTAGAACCTTTGTGCCATTTGGTGCTCATGCAAAAGTTATTCCATAGGACCAGGAGTTCCTTATAGTTCCGATATGACTTTGCGTTCGAACCCCATATTCTTACTCATAAGCATTTTGAACATTACCTATGGGACTCCTCCCAAGTCTTGGTTAAGCTCTTTTTCGAATCTCTAAAAAATGAAAATATTGTCGAGTGAACTTGTCTCTTTCACACTCGTTAAATGGATTTGAAAGGATGTGTATTTGGTGTAAGTTTAAAACTTTTTTGGAACAATTAGACTACTTATGAAAAAGGAATACTCTAGTCACCATTGGCTAGAAGAGTTCTCCTAGGTATTATTTTATACTTTTTCAGGCCTAGGGGACTAAATCTATGAAAAAGGGAATTCTTTGGAGTTAAGTTGTAATTGAATTCCATCATTCTACTTGTAGTATTGAGCCTATTTCCGGTTCCTACTTTCTCGCTATATGCCTCTTACCTCAGCAATTTGCATCACTAGACAAGTAGAGCCTTTGTTAGATCCTTTGCATCATGACACCATGTACCCTAAGAGGAAACATCCCCCTGAGTGTTCATGGCACATGCCCTGCATGCACTTCCTTGCATTGAGCATAGGTATGTTCCACTGTTTGAAGCTAGTTTCTTACTAGCAACACTCATTTCCTCTCCTGTATCATAGCATTTATTTTCCTATGATAAAAAAAAAGATGGGTGGGAAAAGAATATTATCTCATATCGACAACAATCATGTCGCCTTTCAATAAAGCACACAATTTTGAGTCCATTGTCATCCAAAGTTTGGGTTTAGCATCAACTTAGGAAATTGAGCTCGTTACTTAGAGTTTACTCCTCCAGCTGGTTATTCTTTCAGTTTGTATGGAGAGTTTGTTGATGCTTCCTGCATCATGAAGTTTTATATTAAAGTCTGTGTTTCCTGAGTTATCCATATGTCTCATGATATTGTTCAAAAGAAGTCTATAATCTTGTGTTGCATAACCCTTGATTTTGCATGTCAGCCATACCCTTAGTGTATCTCAGAGTCACATGAATTTGTAGTCCTACCATGCACCCTAGTCCTACTTTTATTATGACTAGGTAACCTTGAACCCAACAGTTGACATCTCCTCATTGGTCGCTGACTGGGGGGTTTCCCTTATGTTCGATGACAAGAAATCTATTCACACATTGGGATTCATGTAGTTTCTTGGATTCCATTATACTTATTGGTGGTTTCCTCTCCTTTGTTGACAATATTTCTTATTGTATGCTATTTAGAGGGTCTCTTTCGTGCACTACTTACATCTGGTGCATATGAGAGACGCACAGGGTCATTGGTTTGTGAAAATCCTATTCATCTGAGCTCCTCCTAATCATCAAGTTATTGCTTTATACCTTGTGTTGACTAATGAGAGATGGCCTAATTCTCTTCTTTCAACGGGTCTCCTTCCATAGACTTCAACTCATGTATTTTGGAAATGAGACCTAGAGTCCTATGAGTACCTAGAGGCTTGAAGTTATCAATGGAAGCTTCTCCCATGATCGACAGTTGAGAATACATCAATGACTCCTGATCGATGGATTCTTCGATTGTTTGACCTCAACACCCTTATTCACACTTGTATAATGTACTTGGTGCCTTGATACCTAATTTCATTATCGCTAGGTTTTCTCACATTTGTTAACGATATACCTTAATGACCGATAATCAATCGAAGTCTTATTGTGTTCGACATAAACTCCTCTATTCACATGATGTAGAATTGCACCTTCGATGGATAGTGTATAATACCTCCAACTTACAGTAGCAACATTCCTAATATGTTGTTGTCTTTCATTGGACCAATACCTATATGACTTAATTGTTCATGGGAGATCAGATTGTACTCCATTGTATACATATATCTTCAGATTTATTTTGATACTGGATTCCACTGTGCCTTGTTTGTGACTATGAAAACCTATGGCATATCTCCTTTTTGTATTTCCTAATCATGGCCATGAACAACTATTTGATATATGTCCACATGGATCTGTAGTGTAATTTAGATTGGCATCCATGTGTACAAATTCATTATGGATTGTAATATTCTCATGGGTGACTAGCACTTCCAGCTAAGTCTCCATTACTCCAATTCTAGGAATTATAATGTATTTCGGCCATCATAGATACTCCTTTGACCTCACACATTAGGGGGCATCTGTTACAACAAACTTTTCATCACCCCTTGCAACTTTCTTGGATGCACTTTCCATTTACCTATGTAGACTTGAAGTCCCTTTTTGTACCTTCCAGAGCCAAAAAATCATATTTTTCTACATATACGCACCCTACTAGTTATACAACAATCATATATGCAGGTTGCTTCACTACAGCCCACGTACATTGGGTTTGGTGCTCAAAATTAAAAATCATGTTGGGTTTTCATGCCATGTCACGGGATCCATGATCCTTTACCTTCCATATACTAGAAACGCTTTGAATCGTCCCTTCAGTTCCTTTTGAAGGTTATAAATTGAGCCATATCCAAGCCTTGAGGAGATGGAACAATTCAACTTTGAGAGAAAAGACACTCTGGATAAATTTCACTTCATATTGAGTCTACATCCCTTTGTCCTTGAAAGTATGAACTCTTTGTTCAGCCCCCAAGCTCTTCCTTCTTTGTGATGGAGAACCTCATTGACTCCTTGATATGAGCTTTCCTTTGGTGTAGGATTGAAGTGGTGGAGGCCCATTTGGAGGGACTTAGTTTCTCAGTTTCAATATGTGTCGTTACAAAAGTTTTTCACCTATATACTTATGTTGATTATTTTAATAGAAATACTTTTTTCTCATCCAATTGATATCTTGCAAATATTTGAATTATTATTCCATGGGCGTATTTATCATGTATGTTAATGGATTATGCTAATATATATGCTAACATTATGTATTATCACCATAATATTGCATATCTTGGTTGTTGAGGACAAGTTGTAGGTATAAAGCTTTGAGTTGCATGCTTAATGGTGGTCTTCATTGAACGTCCGGACGAGGTAGGCTCTTGGCCTTGTCTTGTTAGAATTTCATTTATATAGAATATTTGGGATTAGAGTTTATTTCTACATGTCATTCTGTATGTTGTGGTTTACCCCATGCCATAGAGAGATTTTCCTCACAACATAATTCAAAAACTCTCCATGTGGTTGCATGATCGGGAGAGGGTAAATATAATTACCCAGAAGCATAAAATAGACAAGGAAAAAGAGTTTTGAATCCTGATCCCGACGAAGAAGAGAGGATAATGCGAGAAGCAATGAATTTCTTTAAAAATATCGACCAGGATAAATGAAATGAAGGATGATCGAGTATGTCAAACACTTCCTTTGAGGAATTTATACAACTACTAAAATAAAAGCAATCAGTAGGACGCATTATTGACCTATTGAATATATTGAGAGAATATAAATAAAATAGAATACCAATAAACAATGTAAGGAAGTTGTCTCAAGACAAAACCATGAGAAAATTTTATCCTCAAGTTGACCTAGAAGTCATCATTGATTTTGGATCACAAGTGAACATCCTTCCCAAAGAAACATGGTTTTGACTCGGAAGACCCCTGTTACAACTGACAATGTCCTACTTAAAACTAGCAGACCAAATATTCATCGAACCAATTGGCACTCTCAAAAGTGTCATCACTTCTATAATGGGAATTTCAACAAGAGTTGACTTTGAAGTCATAAACCTAGTCAAAGGCATTCCTGCTTATCCCACACTAGTAGAAAGACCCTTGGGTCGAAACATGAAAGCCACAATATCTTTAGAAAGAGACCATATCAAGCTAAAAGGAAGCGAAAGAAAAAGTATAATCCCCCTTGACACAAAATAAGGAAAACCATGGTTTGGGACATGGGATGAGGCCCAGGAATCATGTTGACTATATCAAGTGATGCATTTCAAACAAAAATACAATGTCAAACCTAATATTGAAGTGGACATACTAGTCAGATCTCCATTGTCAATAGGCCAAAATTAAAATACAAAATTGTACAATTGGTATATGGGGAATTACGAAGCATGAGAAAAAGAATGTTGGTTGATAGAGGCAATACCTATCAAATGATCTAGAACATGCTTCTCGATTCAAGAAATCCGTATCATTGTCGAAAGAAAATTAAAACAAGCACCAACATTAATATCGACTAATGCATACACAAGAAATTCCTCATGTTTTAATGAACGAATTTCTCCATCGACACATGTCGACAAAGTCTCCAAATTAGTTGGGGAACAAGGGAGACTACAAAGTCTAGTCAAGTCCATAGATGGCCAAGTAACTCGATGGTGGGGGACACATGCAAATCGACTTCAAACATGGAATACTGCCACATTATATTTTGTGGAAATATTTGATGGGAAAAATATTTTTTGGAAATATCGGCATCCTAATCTTTAAACCCAGATTTGACCCAGTGACCCACACACATAAGTGAGAGAAAGAATGGAAAAAAGTAGGCTACCAAGATGAAAGAGAATGGACACACATGTTCCTGAATACATTAGATGATATACCGCACAAGTGGTATAAGATTGAAGAAGCATCACGTCATACTTTTGATTGGAATGAAATAAAAAATAACTTCCTTAAATATTTTGAAGTTAATCCTAAAGAGGCACCCATGCAAGAGGCAGCTAGAGAAATAAACAAATTCTTGGGAAAACCAAGTCCCGAGAAAACTCAAGAAAAAGGAAAAACTAAAGTTGACGAGAGATCAACTTCAACTAGTAACTTGGTATCAACACACAATATAGAGAATGTAATAGCTTGATGAGTAGAAATGAAAAACATAATTTTTCTAGGACAAATATTTCGATGGAAAAAGGACCACCCAAGAGTATAAAATTTAGTAAAGATAATGTACTACGTAACCAAGGAAGAAACGGAGGAGCATGAACATAAAAACAAACTTAATTTCCCTTCAATTTACAATCAATTCATAGAAGTATAATGTTAGTTGGATGAGCTGAAACCCCATGACTAGATCGATGCAAAAATAAATACCAAAGTATTTGATATCTATATAGATGGGCGACCAAAAATGGCCAGAGTTGGTAACCATTGGTCTAATACGCAAACCGTGGAAACATAATATCAAGACATATTCGCAGGAAACTATAAAGACCTCAAAGGACTAGTACAAGAGATGGGAGAAATGAAGATTGAACTCCTCCCTAGAGCCAAACCCATCAAGAAATGACCATATAAATTGGCGAACAAATACAAACCCATCGTTCGAAAATAAATCGAAGCAATGCTAACTGGTAATATCATATACCCAATAGAAAAGTTAGAATGGGAAAGTCTAATGGTCATGCAACCTGTTGGAGTAGGCATTTTTGGGAGTAAGCTCAACAAGTGAGGCAGAGTGGGCCAAAGGGAACAATGTGCACCAAAAAATAAGGAAGACTAGTGTGACAAAGGGAAAAGGAAGCGGTGTGTAGCACGATTTGCAGAAATTTCGGTGCATATGTGGACAAACCTAGCCATGTTAGGGTTAGGATTTCAGATTCATATTGTAATGGTTTTAATCCATTTTGTAGTATAGATAAGATGTATGAAATAGTTCGAGGGAGCAGTTTTTGGATCTAAGTTTTTATCATATTTTATGGGTACCTTTGGAGAGTCCTTTTTTGAGTTTTCAATATGTATTTTGATGAGAGTTGCGGAGCTCGGATGGAGTTGATGTAACTGAGGGTCAGGTCACAAGCTGTGGATCTTGGTGAGACATTGGTCTACCTCACTACACACCACTATTCTATGATGTAATGTGCACAACACCATTTTGATGAAGAAGAAGAAATAAAAAGAAGATATTTATGAATGTATCCCCAGGGGGGGTGAACCATGGTAAGTCCTTGTGTTGTAATGTGTCTGAGTGTTTTGTTATTTATGCACTTATGGTTAAATGGTTATATGAATGAATGCTTTAAATTATAGTGTGCACTATAAATATGTATGCATAATGAATATTATGAATGATTAAAATAATGGATCTGATGAATAGTATGATAGAATCCATGTTTAAGTATAAATAGAAGTAAGAAGAAAAACCCCAATTCATTCCATGATTGTGGACACCTGTGTCCTGTAGTCACCCATAAACCATCTCGGGTGAGACTGTGTGTGCACTTTGTGCATTGTGTATCCTTCTGGTTTACCAGAAGGGCCAATGGTGAAAAGGGTTTTGTTGGAGAACTAAGGTAGAACCCGGGTCAACCCATACATCTAACAAATGGTTCTGTTGCCAGCTAGAAATCAGAAGGAGATCCTAGAAGGGGTTTGGTGAAGAATATGCAGTGCTAAAAAGGATGTTCAAGAAATGGAATCCTATGAAGCAAGAGATTGAAATATGGTTGGAGACAAATAAATTAGAGTTCACGTAGAAAGATAATAAGGGTTCCAGGTACACACCACGCTGGTACTTGCAAAGGTATGCGTTTACTGATTTACATGAAGCATATTTATGTTATTTTCCAGAATTATTATAGGAGTGGATATTGAGGTTGAAATATACCCATCCGACTAATCGGATCAGGCCAGTGGAGTGGACTATTGAAAATATTGCACGGTTGGAAAGGGTTAATAATAAATTCACGCGCGCAATGGATTTTTGGTTAGCCAACATTACTACAGGGTTTATCATTGAGTTTTTAGTAGACACAATGAAGTCATATACTGTTGCAGAGAGGGACTTCTTGAAGGGACCCAGAGGGAGGTACATTAGATCTATTTACATGTCGATCAATATCTTATTACATGATAAAGAAGTGATGACCATGGAATCAGATAGCTAGACCACTCTGCACACATGGGGGAGTTGGGGGAAACATTAAGGAATATTTTAAGATGGAGAAGGCTCTCGAGAGTAGCCAATAGAAGGAGGCAATGGACCCCATCATGATGGATGATGAAAATGCCAGGGAAATCATCAGGAACATAAGTGTGACATGCATCGAACGACCCTAACAGTATAAGATGAATAGAAAGAAGAGGGTCGTAGTCGAGTGAGAGGGATTGGACAATGATGAGGAAGAGGTAGAGGATTCATGTGCCAGGAAGAATATTGAGGATATCGTGCATTTCACATATTAAAGGAAAACCAAAGGTCTTGGGTATTGGTAGAAGACGGATCTCCATTCAAGATCTGAATTAGTGTGGAACCCACAACCCCATGTGTGACTAAGACAACTGAGGAAGAAATGGAAGTTAACCAACAAGTGATTAGTGTTAGAATAATTTTTACAATTTGTGAGTCCAGTAGCAGAAGTGGAAGTTCAAAAACGTAGCAGTCAAGTATATACACCGCACGTAGGTGGAAGTTCAAAAAATTTCACATTGGGAGGACAAGATCCAACTATTATGTTACTAGAGTTCCAAGGGGATGGGTCAGATGACCCAGAAAAACATTTGTTCATCTGTGAGAATATATGGGCAGCAAAGAAGATTACAGACGAGGATATAAAGGTCATGCAGTTGGAAATCACATTTAGAGACCGCACATTAGATTGGTACATGGGTCTTGTTATTGCACAATCTGTACTTTCCCAAGACAAAAAGGAAAGTAGGCCTAGATTGACGTAACATAGAGGTAAACCTATCATTTTCACCCCAATAGGGTACCTCTTTCTCTTTAGGAGGAGGAAAACCTTACTCCAAGGGAGACATCCCAGGACCTAGTTGGTTGATGAAAGAGGATAAGACAAGATAATACCACCCCTCTCTCTAGGTCACTCAAATGAATGAAGTCACTTGGAATGGTTAAGTCAAGGGGGTTAAGGGGAAATAAGGTGAATGATACATGCCCTTTACTAAAGAAACAACAAACATTAGCCAATGATATCAATGCATTCATTCAGTGACTTCAATATAAAATTATGCTACCAAGAAAGTTTATGCAATAAAGATAGATGTGTAGCAACAATAATAAATTCAGAAATCGTAACTTATAAGGACAAAAGGACAATGTAACAAAATATAAAGGCCTTGCAATGATATTACTTTTTCCACTTGTAAATTCTAGATTAATAGAAGCCAAATAATGACTTTTAAAGGGCTGTCAAATTACTTATAACAACAACAAATTAACAACTATGACAACAGTAGACAACTTCAGAAAAGTACCTTGTTAAGGCAATTTAGTAGATACTTCTAGCATTTAATGATTGTGGCTTGCCTAGTACAAATTTTGGGTGGCTTATCAATCAAAAAATGAATCTAATATGTTGTCAAAAGTGACTGTAACAGAAGCAAAATAAGAGTGATGACAGCTGCAAGAAACCCTTAGAAATGCACTTAATGGAAAGCAATTTAGGCACACTTTAACTCCAATTGATAGTACTTTGATTCATGCAATTTTCTGGGTTAGTTTGGTTAACCTATAAGCTAAATGAGCTACTATACAATAGTTGTAGCAGTGTTAGCAACAACAAAAAATTATTACCTTAAAACTAGGTTTGCATGTTAGATTAAGTTAGTAGAGATAGAAAGTGAAGTTGAGTGTAGTCTTGTCAAGGAATAAGAGAAGAGGACTAGTTCCTTCAAGGGTAATGGAATCAATATGGACGGATTCTTCTAAGTCTTCAAATCAAATGATGATGATGCACAAAATTCTAAGAGGGAAATGCATAGGAGAAGTAGTAACTTAAGTCCCCCTATGCATTGACCTCAAGAGACAAGATGCTAGGGTGTAGGCAATTCTAGGCCTTTGCACCTTGCTCTCCTTAGGCTTCTTATGGAGTAAAATTTATGCAACAATAACTAAGTCAAAATCCTTAGAGTGCTAGAAAATTAGGGATCTAGGGTTTTACTAGTTACTAGATCAATTCAATGAAAATCTTGGAAAATGAAAAAGTAAGAAAGTAGCAATTTATTTCTCTTACTTCAAGCATTAAGTACACCATGCAATTTCATAATCTTATATGAGAAAATAAAACCATACAACATACCATTCAATAGATGACAAAAAATGCATATTTTACTTACTTGCACCAAGAATAAACATGAGAATACCATGCAAGATCACCACAAAAATTTCCAAGATTGATCCAAGTTGCAAAAAATAGCCTTATACAAAAGTGCGCCTCACAATTTCAGCAAATAACCCTCACTAGGGCGCAAATTTCAGACCTCTTGTCTTAGATAACAATTTGTGATCTAAAAATGAGAGTACTTTATGTTTATTTATACAAAATTTTGACTTTTAATTAATTTTCAGGTAAAAAACAAGCCCGACTTGGCCAATTTACAATAAAATTCAATTTTGACATAATAAAAATTAATTAGAATTTAAATACACCTCCAAGGGTGACGTTGTTCTCTTCTAGGGTGACATTGAGGCTCATAGGTGAAATGTTGAGCTAGAAAAGTGTGACGCTTCGCCTCCATAGGCCCCAGATGAGGCCCACACATGCCACTAGGCTAATAAATGCCTCCAAAATGAAACCCTAGCTCTAGATGATGTCTAGGGCTATGATGGTGACATTCAGGGCCCTCAAGGGATAATGTTCATGTGGAAGCACAAGGTCCCCCTGGGTATAGGTCTGATAGGGTGCCTCCAAAGGCAACATCCTTCTTTTTCCCGATGCAAGTCTTCAATTTATTCTTACCCCTGGTTGGGGTTGCAACATCCATCTGTGGGCTTTAAGTCCCCATGAAGGTCTGAGCTAATCATTCCCTCATGTGTATCTGTCCACTAAGCAAGGTCCTACATGAACAATAAGTACACCCTCCAGGGGTTCATAAGTCATAGGGATCATGGCATGTAAATCACATCCAATAATTAAATTACCCAAACATGTGCATCAAACCCCCCTTAACCAAGGAAAATGCTCAAAGACGTTATAGAATTTGACAAGTTAGGTTTGGAGAAGGTCTCGGGGTGTCTTATTGGTCTTATCTCTCTTAAGTTTGCGGTGTTTCCTAGATGGGATCTAGTCCAAGTCATGTAAGTGTATGAGGTGGAATGGGTTAAGTGTTTGGGCATGGGGTGCATGTAATAACATGGAAATGTAAAATCTTACCTATGGGTGCCTTTGTAGAGGGCGAGTTGCAACTTGTCATAAATGCAATTATTTTCTAGCCCGTTCATTGCCTTTTATTCTTAGCTTTATTTATTTTGATCTTTTTCTCTTCTGCTTCAAGGGAATAGTTGAGGTCCACTGTCCTAGCTTGATGACCAGAGGTGACAACGTTATCCATAAACATTTCATGGAAATGAGAAGGATGACTAGTGATGAGGCCCCCTTTCTCTTGGCTATGCCACTAGGAGCCACTACCCTGGTTTGGTGACCAGATAGGTGGTACTGTCATACCGCTACATGCCCATGGTCATAATAGGTCGGCTCGTGATGAGACTTCCTATCCATCAACTAGTACCTTGAGTGTTTATGTATCTTATCGGTCCCCTTTTCTTACTGAGAATATTTTCATTACTTTCTTGGGGATCCCTGGGAGAAGCATCTCAAGTTTTTCAACATTGGCTTTTAACTCTTGCCAGCTACTTTTAGCCTATGGGCCTTTGGCCCCTTCTTCCAACTAGGTGAGGTACAACCCTTTCTAATGTAGCCAATCCCAATTCCCAAAAAAGGGTAGGGGTGATGAATGGAATAAATATGGAAAGTGGTAAGTATGGAGGGAATGGATGATGAATTTTCACAAACCCACCCAGTGGAAACCCATCCTAAAGGGAAATCAACTTACTAGGGCACCATGTCACCATTCCAAGTATGAACAAGGAAAATAGCATAATTTCCAAGAAAACGTCATGAAATGAAGAAGGATTGAATACAACATATTCAAGTGCTTCAAAAATCAGAGTGATACATACCATGATACCCATCATAGAGCAAGACTCGCTTCTACTTTAGGACCAGGCAGGTGGGATGGATATTGTTGCTATTGATAAATGGACTGCACTGAATAAAAGAAGGGCCATGCTCAAGTCATCCGACTCTCGACACTCCATGTATAGGACCTGTGGGCCTTGAGACGTGATCTCCTTAGTTATCCCTAGGCTAGGGGATAACATGTCTCTCAACAAATAATCCAATGGGAATGCCTACAACTATATCAGATGTGAAGAGGCAATTAATCAATGAATTTAAGAAGCCAAGTTTATGAATGAAATGATAGAGATTAAGCAGAAACCAGGAGAATTAGTCTAGGAAGTGGACCATAAGTTCAAGAGGCTAAAAGGTGAGTTAAAGTACACTATTATAGATACACAACATAGACATTTGTTTGTTAATTATTTTTTACCACACTTGAAGTATCGTTTGAGACAATAGAAATTCCAAAGTCAGGGTGAGGCTCTACAAGCAGCCTTACAGTTAGAGGAAAACCAATACAAGCATACAGATCCAATTTTGGAAGAGATGAAGCAATATCTAAAGAACTTAACATTCCAATTGAATCAAAACAAAGGGAAGGAGAAAAGAGAATATGTCTGGTGTACAATGTGCAGGACAAAAGGCCATCACAAGAATGAGTGTCGATTATTTGCACAGTATATTGGATTGGGTATGCCAAACCCTTTAGCTTCAAGAGGACCATGGTGTGATATTTTTGAAACACATGGGCATGATCCCTATCATTTCCCCTTAATGCAGAAGTATCAAAAAGTACCAAAGAGCACATTTTGTAACTTTTGTAAGTCAATTGGACATGAAGACAAGAACTGCAGAACCTTGGAGAGGATGAAATAAAGGATTGCAAATACATATAGGGTGTAGGATGAACATGTAACAAGAAAACATGTGAAACAACTGTAGTATAACAATATGAAAAAACCATAGTATAATAATCTGTAGCAGTTTGCAGCGCAACCACAGTATAATGCGCAGCAATTTCAGGAGCAACAATAGTATAATCCTGCACACTAGTGCACAACACCACCACAGTACAATAACACACAACCGAAGTATAATTAGTGACCTCAATATAATACACCAAACATAGATAATCAGTGCAACAAATGAGGCTTCAGAGGAGGAGGGCATGGAGGAAGAGGCTTTGGAGGAGGCCGAGGACCCGTTTTTTGTCATAACTGTCAGAAACCATAGAAATATGCAAGAGACTTCCCACAACCACCTACAACATATATGTATTGTCACACAATAGACCATGAAACATAATATTGTCTGACACTCTTGATAAAAATACAAGATAAGATGAACCAAACTAATCAAAACATACAATGGATCGGGGTGGAAAATAGTGAGGAATACGGGAAGAAGATTAATATAGTTACTAGAGGTGGATCTAATACATGAGAAGATGCAGCCAAGAGGGATCAAGACCATTACCAGTGGGTTAGGAAGAATACAGTGTCAGAAAAGAAGCTTAATGCATGCAAAGAGAAAGAGATATTCAAGGAAGGTAGACAAAAGATCTTGAAGGAAAACATTGCGTCCACTTCAGGAACAAAGCCAGTAGATGAGATACCAATGTATGGCATGCCTTTATTATTTGATCAGACTAATCAAGAGCAATCTTCAGAACAAGTAAGTAACTTAAGAAAAAAATTGGGAGCTTGTGTCAAATTGTTGAATGATAAAAAATCCTTACAAGTACTGCAGAATTTGTTAGAAACATGTAATATTGGGGAAGAAGGGGTAAAAAGAGTAAATTAGGTTCGTAGTAAGAGAAGAAACAACATGGAATTCGGATTGAATGCCAACATAGGAGATTTCAATATGGGGGATATCATACTAGACTTAGGATTTGAATTCAATGTTATGCCAAAGAAGACTTGGGAAGCTATGGGAGAACCACAATTAGGGTATTCACCTATTCAGTTGAAGTTGGAAAATCAACACAGAGTGGTTCCAATTGGTAGGTTGAAGGGGATTCTAATAGATCTAGATGGTGTGCACACCATGGTAGACTTTGAAGTCATTGACATAGTAGGCAATACTTTTCCATATCCATATTTGTTGGGTCCAGATTGGGATTTTGATAACCAGGCTATTATCAATTTGAAGACAAGAAAGATGATATTTGAGTTTGGAGAATATAGAGTTATTGCGCCATTGGATCCCTCATATGGAGGAAGGTATGTGGAACCTGTGACACACAATATTCTGACAAAATATGTGAATCAGTTATACAACACTACCGCGTGTAAAGAGGATTATATCAACCCAACTACATATGGCATGCTCAGTTCGAGGAGTATTAGTTATTATACTTCAGACTCTTACACGGGACTAGAAAAATGACAACAACGACTACCTGAATTATCCACCAAGAGGTGTGCCACAATGATGCATGCACTGGGATGGGTTGGTATAAAGGTAAGATAACCTCCTAATTTTTATGGCTTGAATGATTTAGAAGAATTTTTAATGAAATTTTAGGTAGAGGTTATAGAAAATAAAATATTACTAGCGTTATATATTTCTTTAAAAGTTACAACTGCAATATGGTGGGGTACACACAAGGCTAAGATCAACAATTGGTTTCAATGCAAAAGGTTACTGCACATCATATTCAACGCAGAGTAGTAGCATAGATATGAGGATAAATATGAGGGATTTGGAAAATTTGAAGAGCATGTAGATAAGTGCATAGTTCAATGGAGATTAGTACCACCAGAATAATGGCCACACCATTTTATTCACACACTAGAAGGAATTTTGAAGAACTGGTACATAGAACAAGAACAATGCAAAGAAATGACTAACTGGAAAGAGATACAACAAAATTTTGTAGTTACATTTTCCTTTGAGAATGACAGTCCAGATATCGATACAATGTTGAAAGTGATAAGAGACATGATATTTGAAGAACCAAAATTTGAAATAATCCTAGCATATCAGAAGCAGGCTAGACAGACAGTTAAAAAATTGTTGCACTGTTATCATGTCACAAAAGAGGAAGATCCGACAAAAGATAATCTTTGCAATATACATATCCCATAAGTGGAAGGTGAAAGGGAAGGATAAGGTCCCAAGCTAGATTCAGAAGATTATGTTTCACCATTAAATATCAAGAAGGTCAACATTGGAAGTGCAAAAAACCCAAAAATGGCAAGTATTGGAGATTATTGGGATAATCATACAGTAGAAAGGATCACAAAATTATTATGTGAGTAGAGTGACTTATTCCCAAAAACATTCTCATAGATGAAGGGGTTAGTAGGAGAGATAAGAGAGATGAAGATATCATTGAAGAAAGAAGAAAGACCTATCATACATAGACCTTATAGATTGAATCCAATATACAAAGAGAAGTTCAAGGAAGAAATTGACAAGATGCTAGAAGATGGTGTCATAGAACCTATGGAGGAATCATAATGGATCATTCCTATGGTAGTGCAGGAAAATAAGCAAGGAGGGATCAATATTTGTGTATATTTGAGGAAATTTAATGATGCTTTCCTACATGATCCTTTTCCTACCACATTTACAGACGAAGTTTTGGAGAATGTAGGGGGTTAAGAAGCTTATTATTTTATAGATGGATTCTCAGGATATCATTATATTAGGATCACAAAAATATAGTCATAAGAAAACATTTGCTATAGAGTGGGGATCATTTCAGTATATAGTTATTCCATTTGGATTGAAGAATGAACCAACCTTTTTTTCTAGGGTAGTAGTAGAATCTTTTAAGGACTTTATTCATAAGTTTTTGGAGGTTTACTTGGATGATTGGATAGTATTCAGTTTGTTGAAGGATCATGTTGAAGTATTACGGTTGATGTTGGACAAATGTAGACAGTTTCAGATATAATTTAACATTAAGAAATTTATTTTCAGTGCACCTTTTGGTATTTGTTTAGGACATGCGGTGTGTAAATAGGGTCTGTCGGTTGATCTTGCTAAAATTGTTGTCATAGTTAACTTACCACCATCGAAGTCAGTGCGACAATTGAAGAGTACATTGGGCCATACATGATATTATAGGAAGTTCATAATAGGATATGCACAAATTACTACACCAATGGAGAAGTTGTTGAAGAAGGACACTAAGTATCAGTGGAATGATGAATGCCAACAGAGTTTGGATATTCTGAAGGAGAAGATGGTTACTACGTCAATTTTAGTATTTCCAGATTGGGATAAATAATTTCATCTGCATGTGAATGCATCTACGATAAAATTAGGAGCAGTATTAACCCAACCATGAGAAGGTGATATAGATCACCCTATTGCATTTGCAAGTAGAAAATTATTATATTCAGAATGAAACTATAACACAAGAGAAAGGGAAGGACTAGCTATGGTGTATGCTTTGAATAAATACAAACATTACTTGTTAGGGAAACATTTCAATATCTTTACAAATCATTTTTCTTTGAGATACTTAGTCAATAAGCCAGTGTTGGGGGGAAGGATATACATATGTCTACTCTTGTTTCAAGAATTTGACTTTGAAGTTGTGATGAAGCCTGAAAGATTAAATGCAGGACCGAATCACTTATCTAGGATAACTAATGGAGAAGAACCCAGTAACTTGGAAGACAAATTTCCAGATGCACAATTTTTTTTAGTGCAGATAGTTGATGAGTATTTTACCGACATTATTGAGTTTTTTAGTACATGATTTTCACCTAAAGGATTGCAACATAGGGACAACACCACGCTTTCTATTTGAACATGTAGTGACAATATTGGATGTCCAAGAATATGGATGAGTGATCAGGGGACTCAGTTCATCAAAAGTAAAATTGAGGCAATGCTTGAAGAGTTTAAGATACATCACCTGAAGATAACTCCTTATCATCCTCAAGAAAATGGAATAATGGAAGCCTTCAACAAGAGTTTGAAGAATTACTTAACAAAGATTTGTAACATGAACATAGATGATTGGTATTTTAAGGTGCCAACAATACTTTGGGTTTATAGAACTACATGCAAGAAGATAATAGGGAAGAAACTATTTAGATTGGTGTATGGACAAGAGGTAGTAGTTCCCTTAGATTATTTGATACCAAGTCTGCACATTGCAACAATTACAGATATGACAGAAAGGGGTGCAATGCAGGAAATATTGGCTCAGATAATGGAATTAGAAGAGGACAGAATCACGAAAGGTTTTCATCAAGAGGTACAGAAAGAAAAGGATAAAGCATGTCATGACAAACATATCAAGAAGAAGAATTTTAAGTAAGGAGATCTGGTTCCATTCTATGACAGTAATTGTTTGCAACACCTAGGGAAGCTTAGAATGCATTAGCTAGGGCCATATCAGATAAAGTATGTCACAGATGGAGGTGTTGTATAACTACAAGACTTAGAAGGCAAAGAAGTTCAAGGACTGGTGAATGGTAGTTGACTGAAACTGTATAGGGATAATTGACCTATTAACCCTTTGTAGTTGTAGCGCAATAAGTAGACTTGTACATATTTTAAATAGTAGGAGTTAAAAGAAGAAAAAGGAAGAAAAAACTAGAAAAATGAAGAAAAAGCCAAAAAGAAGTAGTTAGAAGAATAAGTGATAGAAAGATAGTTGGGAATGACAGTGGTCAACAGAAAAAAAAATAAAAAATGTGTAACACAATTCATAAGCCTGCGTGCAGGAAATTTAAACACCACCTAATAGAACGGAGAATAACCGGAAAAGTGGAAAACATGTGAACGAAAAAGAACATAAGCATCAAAGAATTAATGACAGAGTTTGTAAAAAGGTAAAATTTCAACAGAGTTCAACACTTCATTATTTCTAAGAAACAAAGAACTTAAGAGCACAAACAGAGGGTGATTGAGTAAGAGGGATAGTCATTCACACACAAGGAAAGCAATATGGAACCTACTAAGGTTGGTTCTCACAAACGATTTGTAAGGGTGACCCAAAAATCAGGGAGGAAGAAGGAAAGAATGACTGAAATGGAAATTTTCGGGGAGCTGGAGGATGTTACAACATCGAAGACTGAATCCATCAATCCAACAAGGGTAGAATAAGAAAAATGATCCACAAAAGAGGTGAAAATGGATTAGAGCACAAAAAAACCTAAAGGCGGTACAAAACCTAATCCCAAAAACCATGTAGAAGTAGAGGAAATGGAAAACCAGAAACAAAAATCCATCATAGAAGAAGTTCTAGTCAAAGATATTATAGGCCAACAAGAAACAGAGGATGATGAAGAAGAAAGTGTTGAGGAATAAATTGCATACAAAAACCTTGTCGCGGGCCAAAAAAGGAAAACACCAGGTTCCCCAAGCAGACAAAACTAAGTGGAGATCATGTTACCTTATATCTCAGGTGATATAGTTGTAGTTGAATACATGCTAGGGAAAGTGGCCAAATTGAAGTATGTGGATCACGACATAATAGACACGACAAAGTTTCCTAACCTTGCATAGGAAATTTATTTAGAAAAAAAGGAGGAGGAAGGACCCTCAATAAATCCAATTATGGATCACACGCAATGGATCACAGGACCACATAACTTGGGTATTATGAATTTGTTGGAGATACTGCATTTTTGGTGCAGTAAGAACATGGGCCATTGTGTGAAACAACTTATAGCAAGGGTACATGGAGGAATCCTATGGATGGATAGGCTGGTCCATATAGATGTAGACCTCATAGAAAATATCATAGTCTTTCCAACTAGTGGTGTAAAACTAGAGGATTAGTTGGACAACAAAGAAAGGGACAAGGAGATTGCAGAAGAAGTTAAGTGCAGTTTGAGATAAACAGGGGAACTAGTGGCATAGTGATAAATAACATCAATGATCTTGCAAAACCAAATTCCACCAAGCCCATGGCTTGCAAACCCTTGAGTAAGTGTAGAAAGGAAGAGGCCCCGATAGAATTCATTGCAACAGTGGTACAGTGAACAAAGGGCATAGTATTAAGCTGGGCACCCTATTTACTCAACTAGTTCTTGATAGACTGCAAGGAATCACGGGATAATGGGACAAAATTCCATTACTCTTGGCTTTTAATATTGATAACATTAGTAGGCTGACAGGAACCCAAATTCACAACCTTTCTAGAAAAAAAACGGAAATGTTGTGCAACACGGTATGTATCCTTATGGTAGTTAAAATACAGTAAGAACCAATAGGTGAACAACGTAGTATTTGCAATGTTCCTAGAATATATGCAAAAGAAGATTGCTAACATGTGGAGAATCCCAATTGAGGTAGTCAAAGAAATGAAGGGATTGCTAACTTTAAGGCTTCAAGACACCACATGTGGATACAAGCCAGAAGAGATCCAAAGAAAAAGTGGCTAGAAATGAGGTATTTCACAATGAGGGAGGAAGTATAATGGATAGTAAAGGACTGACCCGTGCAATGGAAAGTTCCAGCAACACATAAGAAAGGAAAAAAACCTAAGGAGAAAGCAAAAGAAGGTCCATCAAAGAAGACAAGAAACCCAACAGAAAATACAAGAAAGGTTGCAGAGCGCAGTCAAACCTCAGGGAGTAGTGAAACAGTAAAAAACCAAGGAATAAAGACACAGTGTCAAGGGAAGAAGTGAAAGGTGATGCAGAGAAGGTCAATGGAGATATCTCTCAAAATAAGGAGGTATAGGAGGATGAAATAGAAAAGAAGAAAACTAAGGCACAAACGTCAACCCCAACCAAGAAGAGGATTGATACATAGGAGGGGGAAATAAGGAAGAAAATGAAGTACCACAAGAATCCATCGGTACTCACTATCACATAAGACAATGCAAAATTCGTCGCATACAAAGTCCAAGATAGATGGGAGAATTCAGTACTTGCAGCAGAAGTACAAAGAGAGGAAATTATGGAGAAATTAGTGGAAGTACATGACATTCTTCAAAGGCTATAGAGAATCATAATGCATCATCCTACAGTGTAGCAGAAAGAAAAAGAACATGAAGCACCTCTCTAGAAAGATCAGGAAGAGACAGTACATACAATAGTAAAGGGTAGTGATAGGTTTATGGTCACAAAGGACATTTTAGAAGTATATGAGAACACAATGCAGAAACATGTGAAAGACATAGAACATCGCGAGGTGGTATTGGCACATATACCCACAAAATAATTATATGGGTTACAGGTGAGTGTGATGCAGGAAGTCCAGTCTAGAGCTAGAGCGGATTCCACCAACCTAGAGATCAATAGGGAGGTGAAGGAGATATTGCAGGTTAATTGTGAACAAATAACGTTGGAGAAGGAGGAGGAGAAAAAACGTGCAGATAAACTAGATAATCAACTCACATAATTATATAGTAGCATACCAGACTATGCACATGATCCAGAGGTCACAGGAGAAGAAAAGATACAAAATATTTCACAAACAATGGAAAGGTATAGATAAACTGACTCCAAGGACACCCCCATAGGTGAGAAAACAGAGAGAGAAGGAGGCTATTGTGCGTATAGATATCATAACACAGGAAGAAAAATAAGTCTCAGAATTGTATGATAGGAATGCAAACATTTGGACCAGCCTGAAAGAAGATGACATGATCTTGTAGCTAGAGTAGAGAAAGGAAAAACTAAACGTTGCATTTCAGGACCTGAAGAAGAGGTAGAAGACAATGGCCATATCCTTAAGACTTGGGGCCACACAGGAGATGAAAAAATTGCAGGTAGAGGTAAAGAAAGTACAAGGATAAAAGAAAGAAAGTTATAATGTTGGAACAAGGGTAGACCTAGGGTTCAACGCTTCAACAACGCACCAACAAAACCCTAACTACCACCCCTTTCGACAACACCTGCGAAGCAGATGAAGTCTCAACTGAAGTAGAGGCAGGGGGGTTACAGGACTTAGGTGTATACAACCTAGATGGGACATAGATATATGATCACAACACTTAACAAAGAACTTAGCTTATCAATATGAATTAGTTCATAAATCCCATTCACATCGCAAATTAAAACCTAAATACAAAACAATGCAGTAATGATCAGATCAAACACTTCTAATGACTTAGCACATCTCATTAACTCGGATATAGAATTCATTTACCATCAATAGAGCACTAAGAGAACTAAGCATACATACATCTATCTAACCTATATAAAGATCAGTGTACTAAGAATATAAACACATACATAACATGGACAATCATTGCACAAAGCACATCAACACAGGATATACGTGGTTCACCCCAGTGTGGGGCTACGTCCGCCAACTCTTATTCTTCTTTATTAGTCTCCTTCAATCTTCTTACAGGAACAAAGCCACATAGCCAACTTCACATTGGACAGATGATCTGTGCGCAATGCACTAGATCCACCTTCCTCAAAATCAGGTCAAGGCACATAGCCTTACACAGTATGTCTGCACAAAACCTCCTACAATCACTTGCACTTAGCCCTCCAAGTATCAACACACAGTATGCACAAAAGCCAACAATTGTTCTCTTCACTTATCAACCTTTACATATTCTAGAACAAAGCCAACTTAGAATGTGCACATAGCCCACTAGGTCAACTTTTTTCATTGCCTAGTTACTTATTTATACATTTACAAAAATGCCTAAACATGGGTAAATCCATGGGTTGACATCCCATACCTGTTACATAAACCCTAAAATCCCCAAAAGTCCACAAAATAGGTGAGATTGTGTGATCTCTGCATCGTCTGGGCACTCTGTCTTCGACCAGCCTGTTGAAGTCCCCAAAATGGTCAAAAATGACCAATGCTCTCTAAAAACTTGGTTGAGGACGAATAGGCCCCCAACACTCAACTGTGACTCTGGGAAACACTACTTCGAGGGAATCTATCTTAGCTCAAGTTGCCTCAACTTCCTACTTCAATAGAGCCTCCTGCTCGGCAAAGTCTTGAATGACTTGCTCGGTGACAGGCCCTTCTAGGCACTGTTCCACTGTCGCAACCAGTTGCTCTAGCTACAAGCCTTGTCCTTCAACTTCTTCAAAAAGCATGCAGGATTCATCCTAGACCGGTTGGAGTCTCTGTGTCACTTCCATAAGATTTCTCTGGATAGCAGTAACCTACTGCTGGACTGTGTACTTCTCCTGCGACCTCTTCAGATGCTCAACTGCAGCAAGCAACATCATCTGTGCTTGCATAGTGGATGCCTGCTGCTTCACCTCCTGGAAATGTGCTTCCAATTTCCTCATCTCTAAATATTCTATGAGGTTCTTGTAGGTCTATGCACTTCGATCACTTAATTGTTTACACTCTGAGGCCAATGCCCTGATACTTTCTACTATGTTCCTGGCAGCTTCTTCCCTCTGATCACGCACTTCTTGTAGAGTGATAGGTACTGTTTGGAGTTCTAACTCTATGATTCATGCTTGAAGCTACTGAATGGCTTCGGTGAGATTCCCCAATTGCATTTCAGTTGACTCTGGTTCCTCCTGTGCCAATCCCAACACAGATTGAAGTGCTCTAGTCACTTCCTCTTTGACCACAGTCTTCTCTGCAAGTAGCTAGTCTTTTTCTTTCTGCATCTTCTCTTTGTCTTCCTTGAACATTTTCCTAACTTCATCCTTCTCCTGCTGCACAATTCGAAGTTTCTCTAAGGCCTCCTCTTTTTTTTTCTTCATGGCTTCTGTAGCCTATTCCTTTTCTTCTTGGGCTCGATGAAGTCGAGCTTCTGTTGCATCTGTTATTCTATGTAATTGGGTGGGCTCATCCCCCAATTCTACACTTTATGATGAAGAAGGTGCAGTAGGCACTGCGCGACTCGACTGGATAGCTTGTTGGATGTCCTTGAGCTCCTTCTCTATTCTGTTGTACATCAACTCCTTCTTTGCTTCATGTTTCTGCAAGATGTCTTCTGAAGCATCCTCTACGACTGCGATGATGAGATAAATATCATCCAGTATGAGCACATTCTTCGACTCATGCTTGTTGGCACGGGCCTTCTTTCTTGCCAAAGGTTTCTCCGGGGAAACCTTCCTCTTCTACGATGATTTTGCTGTGGTGAGGGGATCCTTCGGCGGTGTATCTTCACCTTTGTATTTCTTTTCTCCTTCTTCCCCTTCTTCCTCTTGGTTCACTTTGTCTCCTCCTCCTCCTGTAGGTGAATCAGGCCTACTTTCATCTGATGTGATGTCCTCCTCATCAGTTTCTATGTATTGGACTTCATCCTTTTTCTTCTTTTTCTTTTCACTTATTTGTCCATCATACACAGTCCTGGAGACCAAAGGGATTTCGATGATGTCGAGGTCAGAGAGCTCTGCATCTTCGACTGACATAAGGAATTATGCTAACCATTCCTTAGTGATCTCTGCCATGTCTTCATCAGTCATTTTATAATAATAATACAACTCCTCCTTACTTTCATCCCTACACGTGATGATGCAGATGAAGTGACGGTCTTCGTGGAACTTCACTAGCGGCCTGTACTGATGGAGTGTATTAGGTGTCATTTGGGGGAATGATTCAATGGCGTGCTTTAGTTGTAGGTAGTAAGCATGGAATACAACATTCAGCTACCACTGCTTTGCCATATCAGTCATGTACCATAAGGTGGAGAACCTCACGGTCAATTGTTCTGATGGCTCAACTTCCGGGAAGGCTGCTTCTTCTGGCATTTTCCAGATGACAAATGCTATTAAAATTAGTAACCAACGAAAGTGAAACTTGTATCTTTGGTCTTGTGCTTCACAATAGTCCTTCGACACACTTCCCTGGGAGGTTGACTACAAACCCTGTGACCTGTGTCGGATGGTTCTTTCAGATGAGATTACCAGCTATAAGCTGACAAGCTAGGCACACTGCAAAAATCCTGTATGGAGGCTACCTTGTAGCCTCACTTTCCCTTCTCTACATCACCATAGGCTTCCTTTATACAATGTTCCAAGGAGAGATATGATGTCTTCCCTGGGTAGAACTGGTGAGCGTCTAGTCCTTGCATGCTTAATCCTATGATCAAGTGGATCAATGTCAGATCCATAGTCACACACCTGTCAAGCCATAGAAACCCTCTATGGTAGCATGACAGAAGGAGTTTAATGCAAGTGTTAACCTCCAGATGTTGACCGAAGTGATGAATCTTCATCACGTTCAAGATCGTGGAGCACGCGAGCTCCTTAATCCATGGCTGGGGAACCATATTGGGATTGTTCCTAGTCATCTTCATGAGGTACCTATGCAGCGTGAGGATCACATAGTTCTTTCGGTCTCCGAGGTTTAATTCACTGATCTTGAGAGCTGGGATCAGTCCCCACTGGGGTCCAACTACGCGTATCCCCTTCAGGAGGTAGGCAGTGATCAACGTGTACTCAAAGTCATGCAGAACACTGTCACGACTAACTGCACCAGCCAACGGTGGTATGTAGTCAGGCAATATCATTAGGATCTACTTCACGTTAGCCAGATAATTGTGATGTTTGCTTCTTTTCTTAATCACGATTCGGCTAGACCAACATCCAGCTAAGGGGGATGCTTACAATCCACCCATCGACGATGCCTATATTCCTACAGACATGAATTTTTCAGCCATGAGGTCTATCAAGATCTCCTCTACATACTTCTATAGTGCGTTATGCTCACCCGACATTCACACTTGTAATCATGTAGATCGTGTAGGAGAACATATGGACAATATAATAAAATGGACAATGAGGTCTAGATAGCACAGTGTGGTATGCAATTAATTCTCTTTTAGCTCGAATATCTTAGTTTGCAAAAAGTGGTCTGTTGGCACAGGGGAAAACCTAGGGTTCAACACTCAAGAGTGCACCAACAAAACCCTAACTAACAACCCTTTCAGAAACACCTGCGAAGAAGATGAAGTCTCACCCAAGGTAGAGGTAGGGGTGGTTGCAGGACTCCAATGTCTGCAACCTTAGCCGGGACACAAATATGTGATTATAACACCTTATCCAAGCACTTAGAAATTATAATTCATCGGTATTAAACCAATACCCACTTCACAGATAAAGCCCTAATTACAGAGCATCACAGTATTCAAATAGATCTTAGTATGTGGAATCACTTAGCACATCAAGATGGATCAGATCTAACATTCATCCCTATTATTAAGCACAAAGCATTAGTAGATGTATCTATCATTCATCTATATCAAAGCATCTAAACAAGTAAACATATAAGCACATAAATACATCGCACAAAGCATAGCAACACAACATGTATGCGGTTCACCCCCACCTTGGGGCTACGTCCACCAACTCTTCTCTTCTTTATTAGCCTCTGTCAATATTCTACATGCACAGAGCATCAAAACCCTACTCCGCATAGGACATGAGATCTGCATGCACTTTGCTAGGTCCTCCTTCCCCAGGTAGATCTAGGCACATAGCCTTACATAGTCTGCGCACAAATAACTTACAAATGACTTGCACTTATCTCTGCAAGCCTCACACAACATGCACAAAGCACTTACAACCATTACTTGCACTTAACACAACTTCACATAGATGTACTATTCACATATACTCACCTCTCTCCTTACATCACCTAGACTTCTATTTATATATTACAAAATAGACCTAAGCATGGGTAAACCCATGGGCCGACATCCCCATGCCCGTTACATGATCCCAAAACCCAAAAATCCCTAAGAGGGGGTTGATATCCTGTGATATCTACTTCGATTTGTGCTCCACCTTCGATAGCCTGTCGAAGTCCCAAAATAGGTCAAACATGACCAAGGATGTTCAAAACTTAGTCAGGGGCCAACATGCCCCCAACACTCACTTGTGAATCATCTCAAGTCACTCTAGTCTGGGTAGCTCTTCTTCAAAAGCCTTGATCTTAGCTCGAGCTTCTTTTACCTGTTGTTGCACCAAGGCCTCCTGCCCGATGAACTCTTGAATAACTGCTTCGTTGACAGGTCCCTCTAAGCGTTGTTCAACTGTAGTGACGACTTGATCCAGTTCTTCTCCTCGGCCTTCAATCTTCTCAAACAATAAGCAAGTTGTATATTGGACTGGTTGGAGCTTCTGAGTTACTTCCATAAATTTTCTCTATATGGCATGGACTTGTTTCTAAGCCATGCATTGTTCCTAGGATCACTTCATCCTTTCAACTGGTGATAGGAGCTTCAACTATGCTTGCACTTCTACTACGTGTTGCTTCGCTTCCTGGAGCTGTGCTTCCAATTTCTTCAGTTCAGGGTCTTTGGATAGTTGCTCATAAGTCTGTGCACTTTGACTACTTATCTTCTTGCATTCAATGGCTAATGCTCTGATCCTTTCAATTGTGCTCTGGGAAGTTACTTCTCTCTGGTCTCGCACTTCCTGCGGAGTGCTTGGTACTATTTGTATCTCTATTTCTGCAACTCTCTATTAACGTTGTTGGATATCTTCCACCAGCTGTGCTACTTGATGTTCCACTATCTCTTCTTCCTTTGGCTCTAAGCCCATCACAGAGTGAAGTGCTCTGCTGACTGCTTCTTCAATTCCAATCTGCTTCGTAGGCAACTGTTCTTTCTCTTTTTGGATCTTCGCTCTATCTTTTTCAAACTTTTCTTGGAGAGCATCCTCCTGTTGTGTAATTCGGCGTTGCTCCATGACTTATTCTTGTACTTTCTTTAAGGCTGTTGTGGCCTGTTCCTTTTCTTCTTGCATCCCTTGAAGGTGAGCTTTGGTTACATCAACTATTTTGCAAAGTTGGGCAGGCTCATCTCCCAAATCGGTTTCTTCCGATGATGGGGTCGCAGTGGATACTGTGCGGCTGAACTAAAGGGCTTGTTGTACCCCTTTGAGTTTGATCTCAATTCTGTCATACATCTCTTCCTGCTTGGCTTCATGCTTCTTCAATATGTCCTTCGAGGCATCTCCTATAACTACTATGATGAAGTCGAAGTCATCAACAATGAGCACGGTCTGCATCTTACTCAAGGTGGTTCTGGATTTATTCCGGGAAGAGGGTTTTGGGGGAGAAACCTTCCTCTTCTTCAAGGGATCAGCCTCATCTCTAGGTGGTGTTACTTCACCTTTCTTCTTTTCATCTTCTTTTCCATTTATATCTTCTACTTTTTCATCACCCCCTCAGCCAAGTGATACTAAAGTAGTCCTTTTTGATTCACTGCTTAAGTCTTGGACTTCTTCGATCTTCTTCCTTATGTTGGGTCCAGGAGTGTCATGTTCTCTGTGAGCGGATTCTGAGCTATCAAGTTTAGGGTCAGACATCTCTGCAGGGTTAGCAAGGATAAGGAGGTCGGTAGGCCAGTCCTTAGTGGTCTCCTCAAGGTCCTCTTCCGTGAGCTTGCAGTACGACTGAAGCTCCTCCTTACGTTCATCTTCTCGTGTAGTAATATAGATGAAGTGTTGATCTACGTAGAACTTCATGAGGGGTCAGAACTATTGTAGGGTGTTTGGTGTCATGCAAGGTTCGATTTCGATAACCCTCTTCAGTTGGAGATAATATGTGTGAAAGAATGCATTCAACTTCCACTGTTTTCCCATATCACTCGAGTACCAGAGCGTGGTGAACTTCACAGCAAGCGGCTTGAACGACTCAATGTCCAGGAAGGTCTCACCTTTCCGCATTTCCCAAGTGGTAAATGTGATGAGGATCAGAAGCTAGCTAAAGTGGAACTTGTATCCCTGATCCTGTGCTTCGTGACAGTCTAATTCTAGGTGATTAACTAGGTACTTCACCCAGTTCATTTGTAGGCCTTCCATGCATTTCCCTGCGAGGTCAACAACAAAGCCTATGACCTACATGGGTTTTTTCTTCCTTACTAGATTTCCCACAATTAATTGGCATGCTAAGTGCACTACGCCATTCTGGATGGAAGCTACCTTGTAGCCTCACATTCCCTTCTCAACATCACCGTAGGTATCCTTGATCTTCTGTGCTAATGTGCGATCTGTGGCTTTCCTTGGATAAAAGTCTTTCTGATCGGGTCCTTGCATACTCAATCCGGTGATCCTATGGATCAACGTCGGATCGACTATGATACGATGGTCTAGCCATAAGTATCCACCATGGTAACATGAAAGTAGTAGCTTGACACAAGCGTTAACTTCCTAGTGCCTTCTGAAGTGTGGGATTTTCATTACGTTCAATAGGGTGGACTGCGCGAGGTTCATCATCCATGGTTGGGGGATTATCTTTGATTTCTTCCCCTTCGTCCTGGTCAAGTATTTATAAGGGGCAAGCATGCTATGGTTCTTATGATCTCCTAGGTTGAAATCGTTGAAATTCAACATTGTGATCTTGTCCTGTTGTGCTCGAGATGCATGTATCCCCCTCGAGAGGCATGCAGTGACCATGGTGTACTCGAAATATCTTGGCACACTATCACGACTTACCGTGGCGGCCAGAGGCAGGATGTAGTTGGGTAATATGGTCGAGATCAACTTCACATTTTCTAGGTCATCTTTGTGCTTGGTTCTCTTTTCTTTTGTGACTCGGGATGGTCTGGATCCACGAGAAGTTGACGAAGAGGCTTGCACTCCTCTCTCCGATGATGCTTGTACACCCACAAACATTACTCTTTCAGTCATGAGGTCGATGAGTATCTCCTTCACAGACTCTTCAACTGTGCTAAGTTCTTCGGACATACACGCTTGTGGTTGAATATCTCGGGTGCGAAGAGTAACTACTCAATGCAATGGGATGGATGGTGATAGCACGATGGTCATTGTTCGAAATCAATTAATCTGTAGGCTCAGATAATCACGATTGGAAAAAGTGTTTTTGGTGCAAGGTTTGACAAAATAAGTAAACAACAACGTAACAGATCTTTCCAACGAACAAGAGACCTTCATCAATGCAGTTATGTCCGTTGTGGCATGGTCCCAATGGTCTGATGGTGAGTTGTCTGATCATAAATTCCTTTTCTACCCATTTGGGGCATCAGTCTAATGGTTATGTTGTTCCCAATGGCTATATTGGTTCGCCATGGCGAGGTTCCATGTGACACTATTCTGATTTCCTGGCAAAGTTCCAGTTTTGCAAATTTTCCTTCCGCGAAGTTCCTTTTGGAGCCTTCTGTAACTTTTCGATCTTAGCTTTATTCTTACTTATCTTTCTATCCTTCTTTCCAGTGAGCTTTGTATCGGTATTCCTCTTTCCATTCTGATTCTTATCTTTTTTTGGCATAGTAACTTCACATTGTTGAGACTCTTTCGTAGGATTCAAGGGAAATACTTCTTCTATGTCTGGGGTAGGTACTTCAGTCTTTGGTGTTCCTTCAACTTTGATATCTCGGTATCTAGTTCTAAGTAGCTTCAATCTGTTCTCTTGTTCTTCAATCAAGTGGGATATTCTTCTGGTCATGAAATATTTTAACTCTTGCTTCTTCTACTCCAAGACTTCCTCTTTTATCTTTCTGGCCTAGTCCTTCTCAATCCAAGGCTTTCCTAGTAATATAGAAAATGGAGTGTTGTTCCCAAGAAATGTAACAACCTCAAATTCTTCCTCTGTCGAGATTCCATGAGCACTCATAGATGTCTGTGTAAGTCTTCCACATAGGGTTATCATCTTTCCTTTAAATACTCCTATGAATCCTAATGAAGGGATCATAGCATGTGTTGGCACAGTGGCAGACCTAGTGTTCAACTCTAACAATGCACCAACAAGCCCTAACTACTAGCCCTTTCGACAACACCTGCGAAGCAGATGTAGTCTCACCCGAAGTAGCTATAGGGGGTCGCAAGACATAGGTGTCTATGACCAGAGGAAATGCAGAGTGGATTCACAAAAATAACACATAACAATATAGTCTTCTTTATCTTCCTTTAAACCTACTGTGCAAGTAAAAGAACACAACATCAATCACACACAACACAAGATATACGTCGTTCACCCTCTCTCTAGGGATACATCCACATAACTGTTCTTTAGGATATATTAAAGTGAAACATACAGTTCTATCTGCGCTCTTATCTTGAAGATATTCTCTCTCTCTCTCTTCTCTCCTTCTCCCATCCCTGCACACCCAGCTACAAGGTTGATCTTCGCACCCAGCTGAAGATCTTACAATACAGAATGCTCTCCACTCAACACCTCTCTCTCACAATAGCAATCACTCTAACAATAATAATAACATCAACCTCTATCCAACCCATCCCAGGTCCTCTTGACCTTTATTTATACATTACAATAGCTCACTGATAGCCTTAGGCCAAAACCTAGGTGTCCAAAACCCAAATTACCAAAACCCTAGGTTTCTAAAACCCTATGTCAACTTGACCCGTGTTTTCAGGGCTTCGCCAGCCTGTCATTCCTTCTTTCTCGCGTGATGCTCCAAAGAGTCCAACGGTGGCATTTTCTACTTGCTGAGTTGTCCTCGATCCATATTCCTTGTTGATCTTTCATCCTTGATCTCCTCATCCAACAACTTGCTTTATCTTTCTTCGCTCCATATTTTCTATCCTCTTGGCCACTTCAACCTAGTATCAGTCACCGTGTCTTCCATGCAGTTCATACTTTTCTTTTTCTTCCTTGATCTTCTCTTTATTCCATAACCAAGGGCCAACAGGCCCCTAACACTCACCTGTGAATCGTCTCGAGACACTTCAGTTCTGAACTTTCTGTTTTTCTTCGTCTTCAGACTGCGTAGTGTAGTCTGTGTGTTCTACTCTGTCCCTTCCTTCGCTTATGTAGATTGTATTTTCTGTGTCTGGTACCCAGTTTCAACTGCACCTGGTACCTAGAACCTTTCCCTTATACTCTTACTAAGAGTTGCGAGGAAGCTGGTTTTCATAATACAATTTCAACCGGCTCCCATTTACCAAACCTTCATTCCATTCGCCATTCAAAGTCTTCAGCTACGCAACTCCTCTCTCTGTAACATATGCAATTTCATATGGCCCAAGACAATGCATTCTGAACTTCCCTGGATGCTTCATGAACTTACTGTCATATACCAGTACCAGGTCTCCTTGCTTAAGGGATTTCTTCTTGATGTGCTTTTCATGGTAGGCCTTTTCTCTTTCCTTCTGTACCTTCTAGTGAAATCCTGCAATAAATCTATCTTCTTCTAGTTCTACCAACTGCGCAAACCTCTCTTGCACAGTGCCAGTGTCATCCATATCTGTAAAGGCTGCAATTCTGAGACTAGGAACCAAATATTCCATGGGGACTACTGCTTCTAGGCCATAAACCAACTTAAAGGGAATCTGCATGGTCATGTTTCTACAAGTGGTTATGTAGGCCCATAATACTGCTGGTACTCTCAAATCCCAGTAGTCCCTGTTCATACTACATATCTTCATTAGTGTTGTCTCTGAGATCTTATTGAAAGATTCAACCATTCCATTCTCCTGTGGATGGTAAGGGGTACTCCTCTGATGGTAAACTTCAAATTCTTGAGTCAGAGCTTCAATATTCTTATTAATAAAGTGTGTGCCTTCATCGCTCATTAGGTTCTTAGGGCATCCAAACCTAGTTATTATATCATCAAATATGAATCGCGCAGTTGTAGTTGCACTACAGTCCTTAACTTCTCTTTCTTCTGCCCATCTGGTCAAGTATTCTGTCGCAGTGATGATGTATCTTACTACTGTGCGCTTTCCTGGGGGATTTATAGGTCCCATGAAATCAATGGCCCATTTCTCAAATGCTTGCAAAGTCAGTTGTGGTGCTAAAGGTATCTCATCTCTTCTAGACAATTTCCCAACTCTTTTGCATACATCATAGGATTTATAGTATTCCTTGGCGTCTTTGTGTAGAGTAGGCCACCAGAGGCCAGCTCTAAGAACTTTCTATGTTGTTGTTTTCCCTGCGTAGTGTCCTCCTGCAATGCCTTCATGGGATTTTACCAAAATTAGTGGTATTTATGCTTCCATAATGCACCTTCTTAATATTTCATCAGGTCCCATATTGTATAGTTGTCCCGCTATAAGTGAAAATTCTGAAGTGCGCACTACCAAATGTTTCTTCTAAAGGACTGTATATCCACTAGGTGCCATTCCTGTAGACAGGAAATGGACTATCTTCGCGAAGTGTTCTTCCACTTTTCTGATGGCTAGCAGTTGTGCATACAGTAGTATATCCTCCAGACTAATAGGTTATTATCCATGCTCTAATCTAGACAAATGTCCAGGTCCCTTTTTCATTCTCCCTGGTTTGAATACGATCTCAAAATCATATTCTTGAAATAACAGAAGCCATCTTCATATCCTTCCCTCCAAAACTGTCTTGTTGACCAGGTATTTCAGCGCAAAGTGATCAGTGAACATCTTAAAATGTCCTCCCAGCAAATAGTGACGAAACTTTTGCAGTGCATACACCATGGCTAAGCCTTCTCTTTCGGTAGTGGTGTAATTTATCTCATATGTAGAGAGCTTCCTACTAGAAAAGGATAATGGATGGTCAATGTCTCTTGCTCCAGGTTGTGCTAGCACTACTCCTAAATAAATGGACGAGGCGTCGACATGCACATGAAACTCCTTATTCCAATATGGGAAAACCAGAATAGGCGCAGTAACCATTTTTTGTTTCAGTGTGTTGATGCTCTGCTGTGTTGTTGGGTATTCTACCCTACGGACTAATAAACTAGGGCTCTAAGCTTATACGCAGATCATGACCCTCAAGACTTAACTTTTAACCTTCTACCCGAATCTAAAACCCCTTTCTTCACATGCATACAAGAGAAGACTAAACCAACCTTTTTCCGGATGGTTGAAGTAGATCCTCCGTTGAGCTTCTTATCCCCTTGCTGCTGCTTCCAAAAGCTTCCCTGCAATCACGACAAGACTATGCATGCATGCTACTGATCTATTATAGGGTTAGAGATAAAACATAAATCAAATTACAAAGATGAGACTCATGTATGCGGGACGGGAAAAGTATCTTTTTCATTAATCT